>CAKMYJ010000245.1:465082-944610 GCA_929113495.1 Andrena minutula | reverse complement strand
TGATATTTTGGTAAAATTAAATTAAATTTCTTTGCATTTTTTTATGATTTTTAGTTACAGATGCAGAATTTGAGTAAATTTAGTTGATATTCACTTAGATTCCTTTGGATTTTCATAAGATTTTTAGTAGGAGGAGCTGAAATTGAAAAAAATTTGGTGAAGTTAAATTAAATCTGTTTGAATTTTTTTATGATTTTTAGTTACAGATGCAGAATTTGAGTAAATTTAGTTGATATTCACTTAGATTCTATTGGATTTTCATAAGATTTTTTAGTAGGAGGAGCTGAAATTGAAGAAATGTTGGTAAAATTAAATTAAATCTTTTTGAATTTTTTTATGATTTTTAGTGAATGGTGCAGAATTTGAGTAAATTTAGTTGATATTCACTTCGATTCTTTTGAATTTTCTTAAGATTTTTAGTAGGAGGTGCTGAAATTGAAGAAATGTCGGTAAAATTAAATTAAATCTTTTTGATTTTTTTTATGATTTTTAGTGAAAGGTGCAGAATTTGAGTAAATTTAGTTGATATTCACTTCGATTCCTTTGAATTTTCTTAAGATTTTTAGTAGAAGGAGCTGAAATTGAAAAAATTTTGGTGATATTAAATTAAATCTTTTTGAATTTTTTTATGATTTTTAGTTTAAGGTGCAGAATTTGTAAAAATATTGTTGAAATTCACTTCGATTCTTTTGCTTTTTCTTAAGCTTTTTAGTAGGAGGTGCTGAAATTGAAGGAAATTGTGGTAAAATTAAATCAAATCTTTCTGAATTTTTTTATGATTTTTAGTTACAGATGCAGAATTTGAGTAAATTTAGTAGATATTCACTTAGATTCTATTGGATTTTCATAAGATTTTTAGTAGATGGAGCTGAAATTGATGATATTTTGGTGAAATTAAATTAAATCTTTTTGAATTTTTTTATGATTTTTAGTTACAGATGCAGAATTTGAGTAAGTTTACTTGATATTCACTTCGATTCCTTTGAATTTTCTTAAGATTTTTTGTAGGAGGAGCTGAAATTGAAAAAATTTTGGTGATATTAAATTAAATCTTTTTGAATTTTTTTATGATTTTTAGTTACAGATGCAGAATTTGAGTAAATTTAGTTGATATTCACTTCGATTCCTTTGGATTTTCTTAAGATTTTTAGTAGAAGGATCTGAAATTGATGATATTTTGGTGAAATTAAATTAAATTTCTTTGCATTTTTTAATGATGTTTAGTTTAAGGTGCAGAATTTGTAAAAATATTGTTGAAATTCACTTCGATTCTTTTGAATTTTCTTATGATTTTTAGTAGGAGAAGCTGAAATTGAAAAAATTTTGTTGAAATTAAATTAAATCTTTTTGAATTTTTTAATGATTTGTAGTGACAGATGCAGAATTTGAGTAAATTTAGTTGATATTCACTTCGATTCTTTTGAATTTTCTTAAGATTTTTAGTAGGAGGTGCTGAAATTGAAGAAATGTTGGTAAAATTAAATTAAATCTTTTTGATTTTTTTTATGATTTTTAGTGAAAGGTGCAGAATTTGAGTAAGTTTACTTGATATTCACTTCGATTCCTTTGAATTTTCTTAAGATTTTTAGTAGAAGGAGCTGAAATTGATAATATTTTGGTGAAATTAAATTAAATTTCTTTGCATTTTTTTATGATTTTTAGTTACAGATGCAGAATTTGATAAAATTTAGTTGATATACACTTCGATTCCTTTGGATTTTCATAAGATTTTTAGTAGAAGGAGCTGAAATTGAAGGAAATTGTGGTAAAATTAAATTAAATCTTTTTGAATTTTTTTTATGATTTTTAGGTACAGATGCAGAGTTTGAGTAAATTTAGTTGATATTCACTTCGATTCCTTTTGGATTTTCATAAGATTTTTAGTAGAAGGAGCTGAAATTGATGAAATTTTAGTGAAATTAAATTAAATTTCTTTGCATTTGTTAATGATTTTTAGTTAAAGGTGCAGAATTTGAGAAAATATTGTTGAAATTCACTTCGATTCTTTTGCATTTTCTTAAGCTTTTTAGTAGGAGGTGCTGAAATTGAAAAAATTTTGGTGATATTAAATTAAATCTTTTTGAATTTTTTTATGATTTTTAGTTACAGATGCAGAATTTGAGTAAATTTAGTTGATATTCACTTCGATTGCTTTGAATTCTCTTAAGCTTTTTAGTAGGAGGAGCTGAAATTGAAGAAATGTTGGTAAAATTAAATTAAATCTTTTAGATTTTTTTTATGATTTTTAGTGAAAGGTGCAGAATTTGAGTAAGTTTACTTGATATTCACTTCGATTCCTTTGAATTTTCTTAAGATTTTTAGTAGAAGGAGCTGAAATTGAAAAAATTTTGGTGATATTAAATTAAATCTTTTTGAATTTTTTTATGATTTTTAGTTTAAGGTGCAGAATTTGTAAAAATATTGTTGAAATTCACTTCGATTCTTTTGCTTTTTCTTAAGCTTTTTAGTAGGAGGTGCTGAAATTGAAGGAAATTGTGGTAAAATTAAATCAATTCTTTCTGAATTTTTTTATGATTTTTAGTTACAGATGCAGAATTTGAGTAAATTTAGTAGATATTCACTTAGATTCTATTGGATTTTCATAAGATTTTTAGTAGATGGAGCTGAAATTGATGATATTTTGGTGAAATTAAATTAAATCTTTTTGAATTTTTTTATGATTTTTAGTTACAGATGCAGAATTTGAGTAAGTTTACTTGATATTCACTTCGATTCCTTTGAATTTTCATAAGATTTTTAGTAGAAGGAGCTGAAATTGAAAAAATTTTGGTGATATTAAATTAAATCTTTTTGAATTTTTTTATGATTTTTAGTTACAGATGCAGAATTTGAGTAAATTTAGTTGATATTCACTTCGATTCCTTTGGATTTTCTTAAGATTTTTAGTAGAAGGATCTGAAATTGATGATATTTTGGTGAAATTAAATTAAATTTCTTTGTATTTTTTAATGATTTTTAGTTTAAGGTGCAGAATATGTAAAAATATTGTTGAAATTCACTTCGATTCTTTTGAATTTTCTTATGATTTTTAGCAGGAAAAGCTGAAATTGAAAAAATTTTGGTGATATTAAATTAAATCTTTTTGAATTTTTTTATGATTTTTAGTTACAGATGCAGAATTTGAGTAAATTTAGTTGATATTCACTTCGATTCTTTTGAATTTTCTTAAGATTTTTAGTAGGAGGTGCTGAAATTGAAGAAATGTTGGTAAAATTAAATTAAATCTTTTTGATTTTTTTTATGATTTTTAGTGAAAGGTGCAGAATTTGAGTAAGTTTACTTGATATTCACTTCGATTCCTTTGAATTTTCTTAAGATTTTTAGTAGAAGGAGCTGAAATTGATAATATTTTGGTGAAATTAAATTAAATTTCTTTGCATTTTTTTATGATTTTTAGTTACAGATGCAGAATTTGATAAAATTTAGTTGATATTCACTTCGATTCCTTTGGATTTTCATAAGATTTTTAGTAGAAGGAGCTGAAATTGAAGGAAATTGTGTTAAATTAAATTAAATCTTTTTGAATTTTTTTTATGATTTTTAGGTACAGATGCAGGGTTTGAGTAATTTTAGTTGATATTCACTTCGATTCCTTTGGATTTTCATAAGATTTTTAGTAGAAGGAGCTGAAATTGATGAAATTTTAGTGAAATTAAATTAAATTTCTTTGCATTTTTTAATGATTTTTAGTTAAAGGTGCAGAATTTGAGAAAATATTGTTGAAATTCACTTCGATTCTTTTGCATTTTCTTAAGCTTTTTAGTAGGAGGTGCTGAAATTGAAAAAATTTTGGTGATATTAAATTAAATCTTTTTGAATTTTTTTATGATTTTTAGTTACAGCTGCAGAGTTTGAGTAAATTTAGTTGATATTCACTTCGATTCCTTTTGGATTTTCATAAGATTTTTAGTAGAAGGAGCTGAATTTGATGAAATTTTAGTGAAATTAAATTAAATTTCTTTGCATTTTTTAATGATTTTTAGTTAAAGGTGCAGAATTTGAGAAAATATTGTTGAAATTCACTTCGATTCTTTTGCATTTTCTTAAGCTTTTTAGTAGGAGGTGCTGAAATTGAAAAAATTTTGGTGATATTAAATTAAATCTTTTTGAATTTTTTTATGATTTTTAGATACAGATGCAGAATTTGAGTAAATTTAGTTGATATTCACTTCGATTCTTTTGAATTTTCTTAAGATTTTTAGTAGGAGGTGCTGAAATTGATGATATTTTGGTGAAATTAAATTAAATTTCTTTGCATTTTTTAATGATTTTTAGTTTAAGGTGCAGAATTTGTAAAAATATTGTTGAAATTCACTTCGATTCTTTTGAATTTTCTTAAGATTTTTAGTAGGAGAAGCTGAAATTGAAAAAAATTTGGTGAAATTAAATTAAATCTTTTTGAATTTTTTAATGATTTTTAGTTACAGATGCAGAATTTGAGTAAATTTAGTTGATATTCACTTCGATTCTTTTGAATTTTCTTAAGATTTTTAGTAGGAGGTGCTGAAATTGAAGAAATGTTGGTAAAATTAAATTTAATCTTTTTGATTTTTTTTATGATTTTTAGTGAAAGGTGCAGAATTTGAGTAAGTTTACTTGATATTCACTTCGATTCCTTTGAATTTTCCTAAGATTTTTAGTAGAAGCAGCTGAAATTGATAATATTTTGGTGAAATTAAATTAAATTTCTTCGCATTTTTTTATGATTTTTAGTTACAGATGCAGAATTTGAGTAAATTTAGTAGATATTCACTTAGATTCTATTGGATTTTCATAAGATTTTTAGTAGATGGAGCTGAAATTGATGATATTTTGGTGAAATTAAATTAAATCTTTTTGAATTTTTTTATGATTTTTAGTTACAGATGCAGAATTTGAGTAAGTTTACTTGATATTCACTTCGATTCCTTTGAATTTTCTTAAGATTTTTTGTAGGAGGAGCTGAAATTGAAAAAATTTTGGTGATATTAAATTAAATCTTTTTGAATTTTTTTATGATTTTTAGTTACAGATGCAGAATTTGTGTAAATTTAGTTGATATTCACTTCGATTCCTTTGGATTTTCTTAAGATTTTTAGTAGAAGGATCTGAAATTGATGATATTTTGGTGAAATTAAATTAAATTTCTTTGTATTTTTTAATGATTTTTAGTTTAAGGTGCAGAATTTGTAAAAATATTGTTGAAATTCACTTCGATTCTTTTGAATTTTCTTAAGATTTTTAGTAGGAGGTGCTGAAATTGAAGAAATGTTGGTAAAATTAAATTAAATCTTTTTGATTTTTTTTATGATTTTTAGTGAAAGGTGCAGAATTTGAGTAAGTTTACTTGATATTCACTTCGATTCCTTTGAATTTTCCTAAGATTTTTAGTAGAAGCAGCTGAAATTGATAATATTTTGGTGAAATTAAATTAAATTTCTTTGCATTTTTTTATGATTTTTAGTTACAGATGCAGAATTTGAGTAAATTTAGTAGATATTCACTTAGATTCTATTGGATTTTCATAAGATTTTTAGTAGATGGAGCTGAAATTGATGATATTTTGGTGAAATTAAATTAAATCTTTTTGAATTTTTTTTATGATTTTTAGTTACAGATGCAGAATTTGAGTAAGTTTACTTGATATTCACTTCGATTCCTTTGAATTTTCTTAAGATTTTTTGTAGGAGGAGCTGAAATTGAAAAAATTTTGGTGATATTAAATTAAATCTTTTTGAATTTTTTTATGATTTTTAGTTACAGATGCAGAATTTGATAAAATTTAGTTGATATACACTTCGATTCCTTTGGATTTTCATAAGATTTTTAGTAGAAGGAGCTGAAATTGAAGGAAATTGTGGTAAAATTAAATTAAATCTTTTTGAATTTTTTTTATGATTTTTAGGTACAGATGCAGAGTTTGAGTAAATTTAGTTGATATTCACTTCGATTCCTTTTGGATTTTCATAAGATTTTTAGTAGAAGGAGCTGAAATTGAAAAAATTTTGGTGATATTAAATTAAATCTTTTTGAATTTTTTTAAGATTTTTAGTTTAAGGTGCAGAATTTGTAAAAATATTGTTGAAATTCACTTCGATTCTTTTGCTTTTTCTTAAGCTTTTTAGTAGGAGGTGCTGAAATTGAAGGAAATTGTGGTAAAATTAAATCAAATCTTTCTGAATTTTTTTATGATTTTTAGTTACAGATGCAGAATTTGAGTAAATTTAGTAGATATTCACTTAGATTCTATTGGATTTTCATAAGATTTTTAGTAGATGGAGCTGAAATTGATGATATTTTGGTGAAATTAAATTAAATCTTTTTGAATTTTTTTATGATTTTTAGTTACAGATGCAGAATTTGAGTAAGTTTACTTGATATTCACTTCGATTCCTTTGAATTTTCTTAAGATTTTTTGTAGGAGGAGCTGAAATTGAAAAAATTTTGGTGATATTAAATTAAATCTTTTTGAATTTTTTTATGATTTTTAGTTACAGATGCAGAATTTGAGTAAATTTAGTTGATATTCACTTCGATTCCTTTGGATTTTCTTAAGATTTTTAGTAGAAGGATCTGAAATTGATGATATTTTGGTGAAATTAAATTAAATTTCTTTGTATTTTTTAATGATTTTTAGTTTAAGGTGCAGAATATGTAAAAATATTGTTGAAATTCACTTCGATTCTTTTGAATTTTCTTATGATTTTTAGTAGGAAAAGCTGAAATTGAAAAAATTTTGGTGATATTAAATTAAATCTTTTTGAATTTTTTTATGATTTTTAGTTACAGATGCAGAATTTGAGTAAATTTAGTTGATATTCACTTCGATTCTTTTGAATTTTCTTAAGATTTTTAGTAGGAGGTGCTGAAATTGAAGAAATGTTGGTAAAATTAAATTAAATCTTTTTGATTTTTTTTATGATTTTTAGTGAAAGGTGCAGAATTTGAGTAAGTTTACTTGATATTCACTTCGATTCCTTTGAATTTTCTTAAGATTTTTAGTAGAAGGAGCTGAAATTGATAATATTTTGGTGAAATTAAATTAAATTTCTTTGCATTTTTTTATGATTTTTAGTTACAGATGCAGAATTTGATAAAATTTAGTTGATATACACTTCGATTCCTTTGGATTTTCATAAGATTTTTAGTAGAAGGAGCTGAAATTGAAGGAAATTGTGTTAAATTAAATTAAATCTTTTTGAATTTTTTTTATGATTTTTAGGTACAGATGCAGGGTTTGAGTAATTTTAGTTGATATTCACTTCGATTCCTTTTGGATTTTCATAAGATTTTTAGTAGAAGGAGCTGAAATTGATGAAATTTTAGTGAAATTAAATTAAATTTCTTTGCATTTTTTAATGATTTTTAGTTAAAGGTGCAGAATTTGAGAAAATATTGTTGAAATTCACTTCGATTCTTTTGCATTTTCTTAAGCTTTTTAGTAGGAGGTGCTGAAATTGAAAAAATTTTGGTGATATTAAATTAAATCTTTTTGAATTTTTTTATGATTTTTAGTTACAGCTGCAGAGTTTGAGTAAATTTAGTTGATATTCACTTCGATTCCTTTTGGATTTTCATAAGATTTTTAGTAGAAGGAGCTGAATTTGATGAAATTTTAGTGAAATTAAATTAAATTTCTTTGCATTTTTTAATGATTTTTAGTTAAAGGTGCAGAATTTGAGAAAATATTGTTGAAATTCACTTCGATTCTTTTGCATTTTCTTAAGCTTTTTAGTAGGAGGTGCTGAAATTGAAAAAATTTTGGTGATATTAAATTAAATCTTTTTGAATTTTTTTATGATTTTTAGATACAGATGCAGAATTTGAGTAAATTTAGTTGATATTCACTTCGATTCTTTTGAATTTTCTTAAGATTTTTAGTAGGAGGTGCTGAAATTGATGATATTTTGGTGAAATTAAATTAAATTTCTTTGCATTTTTTAATGATTTTTGGTTTAAGGTGCAGAATTTGTAAAAATATTGTTGAAATTCACTTCGATTCTTTTGAATTTTCTTAAGATTTTTAGTAGGAGAAGCTGAAATTGAAAAAATTTTGGTGAAATTAAATTAAATCTTTATGAATTTTTTAATGATTTTTAGTTACAGATGCAGAATTTGAGTAAATTTAGTTGATATTCACTTCGATTCTTTTGAATTTTCTTAAGATTTTTAGTAGGAGGTGCTGAAATTGAAGAAATGTTGGTAAAATTAAATTTAATCTTTTTGATTTTTTTTATGATTTTTAGTGAAAGGTGCAGAATTTGAGTAAGTTTACTTGATATTCACTTCGATTCCTTTGAATTTTCCTAAGATTTTTAGTAGAAGCAGCTGAAATTGATAATATTTTGGTGAAATTAAATTAAATTTCTTTGCATTTTTTTATGATTTTTAGTTACAGATGCAGAATTTGAGTAAATTTAGTAGATATTCACTTAGATTCTATTGGATTTTCATAAGATTTTTAGTAGATGGAGCTGAAATTGATGATATTTTGGTGAAATTAAATTAAATCTTTTTGAATTTTTTTATGATTTTTAGTTACAGATGCAGAATTTGAGTAAGTTTACTTGATATTCACTTCGATTCCTTTGAATTTTCTTAAGATTTTTTGTAGGAGGAGCTGAAATTGAAAAAATTTTGGTGATATTAAATTAAATCTTTTTGAATTTTTTTATGATTTTTAGTTACAGATGCAGAATTTGTGTAAATTTAGTTGATATTCACTTCGATTCCTTTGGATTTTCTTAAGATTTTTAGTAGAAGGATCTGAAATTGATGATATTTTGGTGAAATTAAATTAAATTTCTTTGTATTTTTTAATGATTTTTAGTTTAAGGTGCAGAATTTGTAAAAATATTGTTGAAATTCACTTCGATTCTTTTGAATTTTCTTATGATTTTTAGTAGGAGAAGCTGAAATTGAAAAAATTTTGTTGAAATTAAATTAAATCTTTTTGAATTTTTTAATGATTTTTAGTTACAGATGCAGAATTTGAGTAAATTTAGTTGATATTCACTTCGATTCTTTTGAATTTTCTTAAGATTTTTAGTAGGAGGTGCTGAAATTGAAGAAATGTTGGTAAAATTAAATTTAATCTTTTTGATTTTTTTTTATGATTTTTAGTGAAAGGTGCAGAATTTGAGTAAGTTTACTTGATATTCACTTCGATTCCTTTGAATTTTCCTAAGATTTTTAGTAGAAGGAGCTGAAATTGATAATATTATGGTGAAATTAAATTAAATTTCTTTGCATTTTTTTATGATTTTTAGTTACAGATGCAGAATTTGATAAAATTTAGTTGATATTCACTTCGATTCCTTTGGATTTTCATAAGATTTTTAGTAGAAGGAGCTGAAATTGAAGGAAATTGTGGTAAAATTAAATTAAATCTTTCTGAATTTTTTAATGATTTTTAGTTAAAGGTGCAGAATTTGAGTAAGTTTACTTGATATTCACTTCGATTCCTTTGAATTTTCTTAAGATTTTTAGTAGAAGGAGCTGAAATTGATGATATTTTGGTCAAATTAAATTGAATTTCTTTGCATTTTTTTATGATTTTTAGGTACAGATGCAGAGTTTGAGTAAATTTAGTTGATATTCACTTCGATTCCTTTTGGATTTTCATAATATTTTTAGTAGAAGGAGCTGAAATTGATGAAATTTTAGTGAAATTAAATTAAATTTCTTTGCATTTTTTAATGATTTTTAGTTAAAGGTGCAGAATTTGAGAAAATATTGTTGAAATTCACTTCGATTCTTTTGCATTTTCTTAAGCTTTTTAGTAGGAGGTGCTGAAATTGAAAAAATTTTGGTGATATTAAATTAAATCTTTTTGAATTTTTTTATGATTTTTAGATACAGATGCAGAATTTGAGTAAATTTAGTTGATATTCACTTCGATTCTTTTGAATTTTCTTAAGATTTTTAGTAGAAGGAGCTGAAATTGATGAAATTTTAGTGAAATTAAATTAAATTTCTTTGCATTTTTTAATGATTTTTAGTTAAAGGTGCAGAATTTGAGAAAATATTGTTGAAATTCACTTCGATTCTTTTGCATTTTCTTAAGCTTTTTAGTAGGAGGTGCTGAAATTGAAAAAATTTTGGTGATATTAAATTAAATCTTTTTGAATTTTTTTATGATTTTTAGTTACAGCTGCAGAGTTTGAGTAAATTTAGTTGATATTCACTTCGATTCCTTTTGGATTTTCATAAGATTTTTAGTAGAAGGAGCTGAATTTGATGAAATTTTAGTGAAATTAAATTAAATTTCTTTGCATTTTTTAATGATTTTTAGTTAAAGGTGCAGAATTTGAGAAAATATTGTTGAAATTCACTTCGATTCTTTTGCATTTTCTTAAGCTTTTTAGTAGGAGGTGCTGAAATTGAAAAAATGTTGGTGATATTAAATTAAATCTTTTTGAATTTTTTTATGATTTTTAGATACAGATGCAGAATTTGAGTAAATTTAGTTGATATTCACTTCGATTCTTTTGAATTTTCTTAAGATTTTTAGTAGGAGGTGCTGAAATTGATGATATTTTGGTGAAATTAAATTAAATTTCTTTGCATTTTTTAATGATTTTTAGTTTAAGGTGCAGAATTTGTAAAAATATTGTTGAAATTCACTTCGATTCTTTTGAATTTTCTTAAGATTTTTAGTAGGAGAAGCTGAAATTGAAAAAATTTTGGTGAAATTAAATTAAATCTTTATGAATTTTTTAATGATTTTTAGTTACAGATGCAGAATTTGAGTAAATTTAGTTGATATTCACTTCGATTCCTTTGGATTTTCTTAAGATTTTTAGTAGAAGGAGCTGAAATTGATGATATTTTGGTGAAATTAAATTAAATTTCTTTGCATTTTTTAATGATGTTTAGTTTAAGGTGCAGAATTTGTAAAAATATTGTTGAAATTCACTTCGATTCTTTTGAATTTTCTAATGATTTTTAGTAGGAGAAGCTGAAATTGAAAAAATTTTGTTGAAATTAAATTAAATCTTTTTGAATTTTTTAATGATTTGTAGTGACAGATGCAGAATTTGAGTAAATTTAGTTGATATTCACTTCGATTCTTTTGAATTTTCTTAAGATTTTTAGTAGGAGGTGCTGAAATTGAAGAAATGTTGGTAAAATTAAATTAAATCTTTTTGATTTTTTTTATGATTTTTAGTGAAAGGTGCAGAATTTGAGTAAGTTTACTTGATATTCACTTCGATTCCTTTGAATTTTCTTAAGATTTTTAGTAGAAGGAGCTGAAATTGATAATATTTTGGTGAAATTAAATTAAATTTCTTTCCATTTTTTTATGATTTTTAGTTACAGATGCAGAATTTGATAAAATTTAGTTGATATACACTTCGATTCCTTTGGATTTTCATAAGATTTTTAGTAGAAGGAGCTGAAATTGAAGGAAATTGTGGTAAAATTAAATTAAATCTTTTTGAATTTTTTTTTATGATTTTTAGGTACAGATGCAGAGGTTGAGTAAATTTAGTTGATATTCACTTCGATTCCTTTTGGATTTTCATAAGATTTTTAGTAGAAGGAGCTGAAATTGATGAAATTTTAGTGAAATTAAATTAAATTCCTTTGCATTTTTAATGATTTTTAGTTAAAGGTGCAGAATTTGAGAAAATATTGTTGAAATTCACTTCGATTCTTTTGCATTTTCTTAAGCTTTTTAGTAGGAGGTGCTGAAATTGAAAAAATTTTGGTGATATTAAATTAAATCTTTTTGAATTTTTTTATGATTTTTAGTTACAGATGCAGAATTTGAGTAAATTTAGTTGATATTCACTTCGATTGCTTTGAATTCTCTTAAGCTTTTTAGTAGGAGGAGCTGAAATTGAAGAAATGTTGGTAAAATTAAATTAAATCTTTTTAATTTTTTTTATGATTTTTAGTGAAAGGTGCAGAATTTGAGTAAGTTTACTTGATATTCACTTCGATTCCTTTGAATTTTCTTAAGATTTTTAGTAGAAGGAGCTGAAATTGAAAAAATTTTGGTGATATTAAATTAAATCTTTTTGAATTTTTTTAAGATTTTTAGTTTAAGGTGCAGAATTTGTAAAAATATTGTTGAAATTCACTTCGATTCTTTTGCTTTTTCTTAAGCTTTTTAGTAGGAGGTGCTGAAATTGAAGGAAATTGTGGTAAAATTAAATCAAATCTTTCTGAATTTTTTTATGATTTTTAGTTACAGATGCAGAATTTGAGTAAATTTAGTAGATATTCACTTAGATTCTATTGGATTTTCATAAGATTTTTAGTAGATGGAGCTGAAATTGATGATATTTTGGTGAAATTAAATTAAATCTTTTTGAATTTTTTTATGATTTTTAGTTACAGATGCAGAATTTGAGTAAGTTTACTTGATATTCACTTCGATTCCTTTGAATTTTCTTAAGATTTTTAGTAGGAGGAGCTGAAATTGAAAAAATTTTGGTGATATTAAATTAAATCTTTTTGAATTTTTTTATGATTTTTAGTTACAGATGCAGAATTTGAGTAAATTTAGTTGATATTCACTTCGATTCCTTTGGATTTTCTTAAGATTTTTAGTAGAAGGATCTGAAATTGATGATATTTTGGTGAAATTAAATTAAATTTCTTTGTATTTTTTAATGATTTTTAGTTTAAGGTGCAGAATATGTAAAAATATTGTTGAAATTCACTTCGATTCTTTTGAATTTTCTTATGATTTTTAGTAGGAAAAGCTGAAATTGAAAAAATTTTGGTGATATTAAATTAAATCTTTTTGAATTTTTTTATGATTTTTAGTTACAGATGCAGAATTTGAGTAAATTTAGTTGATATTCACTTCGATTCTTTTGAATTTTCTTAAGATTTTTAGTAGGAGGTGCTGAAATTGAAGAAATGTTGGTAAAATTAAATTAAATCTTTTTGATTTTTTTTATGATTTTTAGTGAAAGGTGCAGAATTTGAGTAAGTTTACTTGATATTCACTTCGATTCCTTTGAATTTTCTTAAGATTTTTAGTAGAAGGAGCTGAAATTGATAATATTTTGGTGAAATTAAATTAAATTTCTTTGCATTTTTTTATGATTTTTAGTTACAGATGCAGAATTTGATAAAATTTAGTTGATATACACTTCGATTCCTTTGGATTTTCATAAGATTTTTAGTAGAAGGAGCTGAAATTGAAGGAAATTGTGTTAAATTAAATTAAATCTTTTTGAATTTTTTTTATGATTTTTAGGTACAGATGCAGGGTTTGAGTAATTTTAGTTGATATTCACTTCGATTCCTTTTGGATTTTCATAAGATTTTTAGTAGAAGGAGCTGAAATTGATGAAATTTTAGTGAAATTAAATTAAATTTCTTTGCATTTTTTAATGATTTTTAGTTAAAGGTGCAGAATTTGAGAAAATATTGTTGAAATTCACTTCGATGCTTTTGCATTTTCTTAAGCTTTTTAGTAGGAGGTGCTGAAATTGAAAAAATTTTGGTGATATTAAATTAAATCTTTTTGAATTTTTTTATGATTTTTAGTTACAGCTGCAGAGTTTGAGTAAATTTAGTTGATATTCACTTCGATTCCTTTTGGATTTTCATAAGATTTTTAGTAGAAGGAGCTGAATTTGATGAAATTTTAGTGAAATTAAATTAAATTTCTTTGCATTTTTTAATGATTTTTAGTTAAAGGTGCAGAATTTGAGAAAATATTGTTGAAATTCACTTCGATTCTTTTGCATTTTCTTAAGCTTTTTAGTAGGAGGTGCTGAAATTGAAAAAATTTTGGTGATATTAAATTAAATCTTTTTGAATTTTTTTATGATTTTTAGATACAGATGCAGAATTTGAGTAAATTTAGTTGATATTCACTTCGATTCTTTTGAATTTTCTTAAGATTTTTAGTAGGAGGTGCTGAAATTGATGATATTTTGGTGAAATTAAATTAAATTTCTTTGCATTTTTTAATGATTTTTAGTTTAAGGTGCAGAATTTGTAAAAATATTGTTGAAATTCACTTCGATTCTTTTGAATTTTCTTAAGATTTTTAGTAGGAGAAGCTGAAATTGAAAAAATTTTGGTGAAATTAAATTAAATCTTTATGAATTTTTTAATGATTTTTAGTTACAGATGCAGAATTTGAGTAAATTTAGTTGATATTCACTTCGATTCTTTTGAATTTTCTTAAGATTTTTAGTAGGAGGTGCTGAAATTGAAGAAATGTTGGTAAAATTAAATTTAATCTTTTTGATTTTTTTTATGATTTTTAGTGAAAGGTGCAGAATTTGAGTAAGTTTACTTGATATTCACTTCGATTCCTTTGAATTTTCCTAAGATTTTTAGTAGAAGCAGCTGAAATTGATAATATTTTGGTGAAATTAAATTAAATTTCTTTGCATTTTTTTATGATTTTTAGTTACAGATGCAGAATTTGAGTAAATTTAGTAGATATTCACTTAGATTCTATTGGATTTTCATAAGATTTTTAGTAGATGGAGCTGAAATTGATGATATTTTGGTGAAATTAAATTAAATCTTTTTGAATTTTTTTATGATTTTTAGTTACAGATGCAGAATTTGAGTAAGTTTACTTGATATTCACTTCGATTCCTTTGAATTTTCTTAAGATTTTTTGTAGGAGGAGCTGAAATTGAAAAAATTTTGGTGATATTAAATTAAATCTTTTTGAATTTTTTTATGATTTTTAGTTACAGATGCAGAATTTGTGTAAATTTAGTTGATATTCACTTCGATTCCTTTGGATTTTCTTAAGATTTTTAGTAGAAGGATCTGAAATTGATGATATTTTGGTGAAATTAAATTAAATTTCTTTGTATTTTTTAATGATTTTTAGTTTAAGGTGCAGAATTTGTAAAAATATTGTTGAAATTCACTTCGATTCTTTTGAATTTTCTTATGATTTTTAGTAGGAAAAGCTGAAATTGAAAAAATTTTGTTGAAATTAAATTAAATCTTTTTGAATTTTTTAATGATTTTTAGTTACAGATGCAGAATTTGAGTAAATTTAGTTGATATTCACTTCGATTCTTTTGAATTTTCTTAAGATTTTTAGTAGGAGGTGCTGAAATTGGAGAAATGTTGGTAAAATTAAATTTAATCTTTTTGATTTTTTTTATGATTTTTAGTGAAAGGTGCAGAATTTGAGTAAGTTTACTTGATATTCACTTCGATTCCTTTGAATTTTCCTAAGATTTTTAGTAGAAGGAGCTGAAATTGATAATATTATGGTGAAATTAAATTAAATTTCTTTGCATTTTTTTATGATTTTTAGTTACAGATGCAGAATTTGATAAAATTTAGTTGATATTCACTTCGATTCCTTTGGATTTTCATAAGATTTTTAGTAGAAGGAGCTGAAATTGAAGGAAATTGTGGTAAAATTAAATTAAATCTTTATGAATTTTTTAATGATTTTTAGTTACAGATGCAGAATTTGAGTAAATTTAGTTGATATTCACTTCGATTCTTTTGAATTTTCTTAAGATTTTTAGTAGGAGGTGCTGAAATTGAAGAAATGTTGGTAAAATTAAATTTAATCTTTTTGATTTTTTTTATGATTTTTAGTGAAAGGTGCAGAATTTGAGTAAGTTTACTTGATATTCACTTCGATTCCTTTGAATTTTCCTAAGATTTTTAGTAGAAGCAGCTGAAATTGATAATATTTTGGTGAAATTAAATTAAATTTCTTTGCATTTTTTTATGATTTTTAGTTACAGATGCAGAATTTGAGTAAATTTAGTAGATATTCACTTAGATTCTATTGGATTTTCATAAGATTTTTAGTAGATGGAGCTGAAATTGATGATATTTTGGTGAAATTAAATTAAATCTTTTTGAATTTTTTTATGATTTTTAGTTACAGATGCAGAATTTGAGTAAGTTTACTTGATATTCACTTCGATTCCTTTGAATTTTCTTAAGATTTTTTGTAGGAGGAGCTGAAATTGAAAAAATTTTGGTGATATTAAATTAAATCTTTTTGAATTTTTTTATGATTTTTAGTTACAGATGCAGAATTTGTGTAAATTTAGTTGATATTCACTTCGATTCCTTTGGATTTTCTTAAGATTTTTAGTAGAAGGATCTGAAATTGATGATATTTTGGTGAAATTAAATTAAATTTCTTTGTATTTTTTAATGATTTTTAGTTTAAGGTGCAGAATTTGTAAAAATATTGTTGAAATTCACTTCGATTCTTTTGAATTTTCTTATGATTTTTAGTAGGAAAAGCTGAAATTGAAAAAATTTTGTTGAAATTAAATTAAATCTTTTTGAATTTTTTAATGATTTTTAGTTACAGATGCAGAATTTGAGTAAATTTAGTTGATATTCACTTCGATTCTTTTGAATTTTCTTAAGATTTTTAGTAGGAGGTGCTGAAATTGAAGAAATGTTGGTAAAATTAAATTTAATCTTTTTGATTTTTTTTATGATTTTTAGTGAAAGGTGCAGAATTTGAGTAAGTTTACTTGATATTCACTTCGATTCCTTTGAATTTTCCTAAGATTTTTAGTAGAAGGAGCTGAAATTGATAATATTATGGTGAAATTAAATTAAATTTCTTTGCATTTTTTTATGATTTTTAGTTACAGATGCAGAATTTGATAAAATTTAGTTGATATTCACTTCGATTCCTTTGGATTTTCATAAGATTTTTAGTAGAAGGAGCTGAAATTGAAGGAAATTGTGGTAAAATTAAATTAAATCTTTCTGAATTTTTTAATGATTTTTAGTTAAAGGTGCAGAATTTGAGTAAGTTTACTTGATATTCACTTCGATTCCTTTGAATTTTCTTAAGATTTTTAGTAGAAGGAGCTGAAATTGATGATATTTTGGTCAAATTAAATTGAATTTCTTTGCATTTTTTTATGATTTTTAGGTACAGATGCAGAGTTTGAGTAAATTTAGTTGATATTCACTTCGATTCCTTTTGGATTTTCATAATATTTTTAGTAGAAGGAGCTGAAATTGATGAAATTTTAGTGAAATTAAATTAAATTTCTTTGCATTTTTTAATGATTTTTAGTTAAAGGTGCAGAATTTGAGAAAATATTGTTGAAATTCACATCGATTCTTTTGCATTTTCTTAAGCTTTTTAGTAGGAGGTGCTGAAATTGAAAAAATTTTGGTGATATTAAATTAAATCTTTTTGAATTTTTTAATGATTTTTAGTTACAGATGCAGAATTTGAGTAAATTTAGTTGATATTCACTTCGATTCTTTTGAATTTTCTTAAGATTTTTAGTAGAAGGAGCTGAAATTGATGAAATTTTAGTGAAATTAAATTAAATTTCTTTGCATTTTTTAATGATTTTTAGTTAAAGGTGCAGAATTTGAGAAAATATTGTTGAAATTCACTTCGATTCTTTTGCATTTTCTTAAGCTTTTTAGTAGGAGGTGCTGAAATTGAAAAAATTTTGGTGATATTAAATTAAATCTTTTTGAATTTTTTTATGATTTTTAGTTACAGCTGCAGAGTTTGAGTAAATTTAGTTGATATTCACTTCGATTCCTTTTGGATTTTCATAAGATTTTTAGTAGAAGGAGCTGAATTTGATGAAATTTTAGTGAAATTAAATTAAATTTCTTTGCATTTTTTAATGATTTTTAGTTAAAGGTGCAGAATTTGAGAAAATATTGTTGAAATTCACTTCGATTCTTTTGCATTTTCTTAAGCTTTTTAGTAGGAGGTGCTGAAATTGAAAAAATTTTGGTGATATTAAATTAAATCTTTTTGAATTTTTTTATGATTTTTAGATACAGATGCAGAATTTGAGTAAATTTAGTTGATATTCACTTCGATTCTTTTGAATTTTCTTAAGATTTTTAGTAGGAGGTGCTGAAATTGATGATATTTTGGTGAAATTAAATTAAATTTCTTTGCATTTTTTAATGATTTTTAGTTTAAGGTGCAGAATTTGTAAAAATATTGTTGAAATTCACTTCGATTCTTTTGAATTTTCTTAAGATTTTTAGTAGGAGAAGCTGAAATTGAAAAAATTTTGGTGAAATTAAATTAAATCTTTATGAATTTTTTAATGATTTTTAGTTACAGATGCAGAATTTGAGTAAATTTAGTTGATATTCACTTCGATTCTTTTGAATTTTCTTAAGATTTTTAGTAGGAGGTGCTGAAATTGAAGAAATGTTGGTAAAATTAAATTTAATCTTTTTGATTTTTTTTATGATTTTTAGTGAAAGGTGCAGAATTTGAGTAAGTTTACTTGATATTCACTTCGATTCCTTTGAATTTTCCTAAGATTTTTAGTAGAAGCAGCTGAAATTGATAATATTTTGGTGAAATTAAATTAAATTTCTTTGCATTTTTTTATGATTTTTAGTTACAGATGCAGAATTTGAGTAAATTTAGTAGATATTCACTTAGATTCTATTGGATTTTCATAAGATTTTTAGTAGATGGAGCTGAAATTGATGATATTTTGGTGAAATTAAATTAAATCTTTTTGATTTTTTTTATGATTTTTAGTGAAAGGTGCAGAATTTGAGTAAGTTTACTTGATATTCACTTCGATTCCTTTGAATTTTCTTAAGATTTTTAGTAGAAGGAGCTGAAATTGATAATATTTTGGTGAAATTAAATTAAATTTCTTTGCATTTTTTTATGATTTTTAGTTACAGATGCAGAATTTGATAAAATTTAGTTGATATACACTTCGATTCCTTTGGATTTTCATAAGATTTTTAGTAGAAGGAGCTGAAATTGAAGGAAATTGTGGTAAAATTAAATTAAATCTTTTTGAATTTTTTTTACGATTTTTAGGTACAGATGCAGAGTTTGAGTAATTTTAGTTGATATTCACTTCGATTCCTTTTGGATTTTCATAAGATTTTTAGTAGAAGGAGCTGAAATTGATGAAATTTTAGTGAAATTAAATTAAATTTCTTTGCATTTTTTAATGATTTTTAGTTAAAGGTGCAGAATTTGAGAAAATATTGTTGAAATTCACTTCGATTCTTTTGCATTTTCTTAAGCTTTTTAGTAGGAGGTGCTGAAATTGAAAAAATTTTGGTGATATTAAATTAAATCTTTTTGAATTTTTTTATGATTTTTAGTTACAGATGCAGAGTTTGAGTAAATTTAGTTGATATTCACTTCGATTCCTTTTGGATTTTCATAAGATTTTTAGTAGAAGGAGCTGAATTTGATGAAATTTTAGTGAAATTAAATTAAATTTCTTTGCATTTTTTAATGATTTTTAGTTAAAGGTGCAGAATTTGAGAAAATATTGTTGAAATTCACTTCGATTCTTTTGCATTTTCTTAAGCTTTTTAGTAGGAGGTGCTGAAATTGAAAAAATTTTGGTGATATTAAATTAAATCTTTTTGAATTTTTTTATGATTTTTAGATACAGATGCAGAATTTGAGTAAATTTAGTTGATATTCACTTCGATTCTTTTGAATTTTCTTAAGATTTTTAGTAGGAGGTGCTGAAATTGATGATATTTTGGTGAAATTAAATTAAATTTCTTTGCATTTTTTAATGATTTTTAGTTTAAGGTGCAGAATTTGTAAAAATATTGTTGAAATTCACTTCGATTCTTTTGAATTTTCTTATGATTTTTAGTAGGAGAAGCTGAAATTGAAAAAATTTTGATGAAATTAAATTAAATCTTTATGAATTTTTTAATGATTTTTAGTTACAGATGCAGAATTTGAGTAAATTTAGTTGATATTCACTTCGATTCTTTTGAATTTTCTTAAGATTTTTAGTAGGAGGTGCAGAATTTGTAAAAATATTGTTGAAATTCACTTCGATTCTTTTGAATTTTCTTATGATTTTTAGTAGGAGAAGCTGAAATTGAAAAAATTTTGATGAAATTAAATTAAATCTTTATGAATTTTTTAATGATTTTTAGTTACAGATGCAGAATTTGAGTAAATTTAGTTGATATTCACTTCGATTCTTTTGAATTTTCTTAAGATTTTTAGTAGGAGGTGCTGAAATTGAAGAAATGTTGGTAAAATTAAATTAAATCTTTTTGATTTTTTTTATGATTTTTAGTGAAAGGTGCAGAATTTGAGTAAGTTTACTTGATATTCACTTCGATTCCTTTGAATTTTCTTAAGATTTTTAGTAGAAGGAGCTGAAATTGATAATATTTTGGTGAAATTAAATTAAATTTCTTTGCATTTTTTTATGATTTTTAGTTACAGATGCAGAATTTGATAAAATTTAGTTGATATACACTTCGATTCCTTTGGATTTTCATAAGATTTTTATTAGAAGGAGCTGAAATTGAAGGAAATTGTGTTAAATTAAATTAAATCTGTTTGAATTTTTTTTATGATTTTTAGGTACAGATGCAGAGTTTGAGTAATTTTAGTTGATATTCACTTCGATTCCTTTTGGATTTTCATAAGATTTTTAGTAGAAGGAGCTGAAATTGATGAAATTTTAGTGAAATTAAATTAAATTTGTTTGCATTTTTTAATGATTTTTAGTTAAAGGTGCAGAATTTGAGAAAATATTGTTGAAATTCACTTCGATTCTTTTGCATTTTCTTAAGCTTTTTAGTAGGAGGTGCTGAAATTGAAAAAATTTTGGTGATATTAAATTAAATCTTTTTGAATTTTTTTATGATTTTTAGTTACAGCTGCAGAGTTTGAGTAAATTTAGTTGATATTCACTTCGATTCCTTTTGGATTTTCATAAGATTTTTAGTAGAAGGAGCTGAATTTGATGAAATTTTAGTGAAATTAAATTAAATTTCTTTGCATTTTTTAATGATTTTTAGTTAAAGGTTTAGAATTTGAGAAAATATTGTTGAAATTCACTTCGATTCTTTTGCATTTTCTTAAGCTTTTTAGTAGGAGGTGCTGAAATTGAAAAAATTTTGGTGATATTAAATTAAATCTTTTTGAATTTTTTTATGATTTTTAGATACAGATGCAGAATTTGAGTAAATTTAGTTGATATTCACTTCGATTCTTTTGAATTTTCTTAAGATTTTTAGTAGGAGGTGCTGAAATTGATGATATTTTGGTGAAATTAAATTAAATTTCTTTGCATTTTTTAATGATTTTTAGTTTAAGGTGCAGAATTTGTAAAAATATTGTTGAAATTCACTTCGATTCTTTTGAATTTTCTTATGATTTTTAGTAGGAGAAGCTGAAATTGAAAAAATTTTGGTGAAATTAAATTAAATCTTTATGAATTTTTTAATGATTTTTAGTTACAGATGCAGAATTTGAGTAAATTTAGTTGATATTCACTTCGATTCTTTTGAATTTTCTTAAGATTTTTAGTAGGAGGTGCTGAAATTGAAGAAATGTTGGTAAAATTAAATTAAATCTTTTTGATTTTTTTTATGATTTTTAGTGAAAGGTGCAGAATTTGAGTAAGTTTACTTGATATTCACTTCGATTCCTTTGAATTTTCTTAAGATTTTTAGTAGAAGGAGCTGAAATTGATAATATTTTGGTGAAATTAAATTAAATTTCTTTGCATTTTTTATGATTTTTAGTTACAGATGCAGAATTTGATAAAATTTAGTTGATATACACTTCGATTCCTTTGGATTTTCATAAGATTTTTAGTAGAAGGAGCTGAAATTGAAGGAAATTGTGTTAAATTAAATTAAATCTTTTTGAATTTTTTTTATGATGATTAGGTACAGATGCAGAGTTTGAGTAATTTTAGTTGATATTCACTTCGATTCCTTTTGGATTTTCATAAGATTTTTAGTAGAAGGAGCTGAAATTGATGAAATTTTAGTGAAATTAAATTAAATTTATTTGCATTTTTTAATGATTTTTAGTTAAAGGTTTAGAATTTGAGAAAATATTGTTGAAATTCACTTCGATTCTTTTGCATTTTCTTAAGCTTTTTAGTAGGAGGTGCTGAAATTGAAAAAATTTTGGTGATATTAAATTAAATCTTTTTGAATTTTTTTATGATTTTTAGATACAGATGCAGAATTTGAGTAAATTTAGTTGATATTCACTTCGATTCTTTTGAATTTTCTTAAGATTTTTAGTAGGAGGTGCTGAAATTGATGATATTTTGGTGAAATTAAATTAAATTTCTTTGCATTTTTTAATGATTTTTAGTTTAAGGTGCAGAATTTGTAAAAATATTGTTGAAATTCACTTCGATTCTTTTGAATTTTCTTAAGATTTTTAGTAGGAGAAGCTGAAATTGAAAAAATTTTGGTGAAATTAAATTAAATCTTTATGAATTTTTTAATGATTTTTAGTTACAGATGCAGAATTTGAGTAAATTTAGTTGATATTCACTTCGATTCTTTTGAATTTTCTTAAGATTTTTAGTAGGAGGTGCTGAAATTGAAGAAATGTTGGTAAAATTAAATTAAATCTTTTTGATTTTTTTTATGATTTTTAGTGAAAGGTGCAGAATTTGAGTAAGTTTACTTGATATTCACTTCGATTCCTTTGAATTTTCTTAAGATTTTTAGTAGAAGGAGCTGAAATTGATAATATTTTGGTGAAATTAAATTAAATTTCTTTGCATTTTTTATGATTTTTAGTTACAGATGCAGAATTTGATAAAATTTAGTTGATATACACTTCGATTCCTTTGGATTTTCATAAGATTTTTAGTAGAAGGAGCTGAAATTGAAGGAAATTGTGTTAAATTAAATTAAATCTTTTTGAATTTTTTTTATGATGATTAGGTACAGATGCAGAGTTTGAGTAATTTTAGTTGATATTCACTTCGATTCCTTTTGGATTTTCATAAGATTTTTAGTAGAAGGAGCTGAAATTGATGAAATTTTAGTGAAATTAAATTAAATTTATTTGCATTTTTTAATGATTTTTAGTTAACGGTGCAGAATTTGAGAAAATATTGTTGAAATTCACTTCGATTCTTTTGCATTTTCTTAAGCTTTTTAGTAGGAGGTGCTGAAATTGAAAAAATTTTGGTGATATTAAATTAAATCTTTTTGAATTTTTTTATGATTTTTAGATACAGATGCAGAATTTGAGTAAATTTAGTTGATATTCACTTCGATTCTTTTGAATTTTCTTAAGATTTTTAGTAGGAGGTGCTGAAATTGATGATATTTTGGTGAAATTAAATTAAATTTCTTTGCATTTTTTAATGATTTTTAGTTTAAGGTGCAGAATTTGTAAAAATATTGTTGAAATTCACTTCGATTCTTTTGAATTTTCTTAAGATTTTTAGTAGGAGAAGCTGAAATTGAAAAATTTTTGGTGAAATTAAATTAAATCTTTATGAATTTTTTAATGATTTTTAGTTACAGATGCAGAATTTGAGTAAATTTAGTTGATATTCACTTCGATTCTTTTGAATTTTCTTAAGATTTTTAGTAGGAGGTGCTGAAATTGAAGAAATGTTGGTAAAATTAAATTTAATCTTTTTGATTTTTTTTATGATTTTTAGTGAAAGGTGCAGAATTTGAGTAAGTTTACTTGATATTCACTTCGATTCCTTTGAATTTTCTTAAGATTTTTAATAGAAGCAGCTGAAATTGATAATATTTTGGTGAAATTAAATTAAATTTCTTTGCATTTTTTTATGATTTTTAGTTACAGATGCAGAATTTGAGTAAGTTTACTTGATATTCACTTCGATTCCTTTGAATTTTCTTAAGATTTTTTGTAGAAGCAGCTGAAATTGATAATATTTTGGTGAAATTAAATTAAATTTCTTTGCATTTTTTTATGATTTTTAGTTACAGATGCAGAATTTGAGTAAATTTAGTTGATATTCACTTCGATTCCTTTGAATTTTCTTAAGATTTTTTGTAGCAGGAGCTGAAATTGAAAAAAATTTGGTGAAGTTAAATTAAATCTTTTTGAATTTTTTTATGATTTTTAGTTACAGATGCAGAATTTGAGTAAATTTAGTTGATATTCACTTAGATTCTATTGGATTTTCAAAAGATTTTTAGTAGGAGGAGCTGAAATTGAAAAAATTTTGGTGAAATTAAATTAAATCTTTTTGAATTTTTTTTATGATTTTTAGGTACAGATGCAGAGTTTGAGTAAATTTAGTTGATATTCACTTCGATTCCTTTTGTATTTTCATATGATTTTTAGTAGAAGGAGCTGAAATTGATGAAATTTTGGTGAAATTAAATTAAATTTCTTTGCATTTTTTAATGATTTTTAGTTAAAGGTGCAGAATTTGAGTAAATTTAGTTGATATTCACTTCGATTCTTTTGAATTTTCTTAAGATTTTTAGTAGGAGGTGCTGAAATTGATGATATTTTGGTGAAATTAAATTAAATTTCTTTGCATTTTTTAATGATTTTTAGTTTAAGGTGCAGAATTTGTAAAAATATTGTTGAAATTCACTTCGATTCTTTTGAATTTTCTTATGATTTTTAGTAGGAGAAGCTGAAATTGAAAAAATTTTGGTGAAATTAAATTAAATCTTTATGAATTTTTTAATGATTTTTAATTACAGATGCAGAATTTGTGTAAATTTAGTTGATATTCACTTCGATTCTTTTGAATTTTCTTAAGATTTTTAGTAGGAGGTGCTGAAATTGAAGAAATGTTGGTAAAATTAAATTAAATCTTTTTGATTTTTTTTATGATTTTTAGTGAAAGGTGCAGAATTTGAGTAAGTTTACTTGATATTCACTTCGATTCCTTTGAATTTTCTTAAGATTTTTAGTAGAAGGAGCTGAAATTGATAATATTTTGGTGAAATTAAATTAAATTTCTTTGCATTTTTTATGATTTTTAGTTACAGATGCAGAATTTGATAAAATTTAGTTGATATACACTTCGATTCCTTTGGATTTTCATAAGATTTTTAGTAGAAGGAGCTGAAATTGAAGGAAATTGTGTTAAATTAAATTAAATCTTTTTGAATTTTTTTTATGATGATTAGGTACAGATGCAGAGTTTGAGTAATTTTAGTTGATATTCACTTCGATTCCTTTTGGATTTTCATAAGATTTTTAGTAGAAGGAGCTGAAATTGATGAAATTTTGGTGAAATTAAATTAAATTTATTTGCATTTTTTAATGATTTTTAGTTAAAGGTGCAGAATTTGAGAAAATATTGTTGAAATTCACTTCGATTCTTTTGCATTTTCTTAAGCTTTTTAGTAGGAGGTGCTGAAATTGAAAAAATTTTGGTGATATTAAATTAAATCTTTTTGAATTTTTTTATGATTTTTAGTTACAGCTGCAGAGTTTGAGTAAATTTAGTTGATATTCACTTCGATTCCTTTTGGATTTTCATAAGATTTTTAGTAGAAGGAGCTGAATTTGATGAAATTTTAGTGAAATTAAATTAAATTTCTTTGCATTTTTTAATGATTTTTAGTTAAAGGTTTAGAATTTGAGAAAATATTGTTGAAATTCACTTCGATTCTTTTGCATTTTCTTAAGCTTTTTAGTAGGAGGTGCTGAAATTGAAAAAATTTTGGTGATATTAAATTAAATCTTTTTGAATTTTTTTATGATTTTTAGATACAGATGCAGAATTTGAGTAAATTTAGTTGATATTCACTTCGATTCTTTTGAATTTTCTTAAGATTTTTAGTAGGAGGTGCTGAAATTGATGATATTTTGGTGAAATTAAATTAAATTTCTTTGCATTTTTTAATGATTTTTAGTTTAAGGTGCAGAATTTGTAAAAATATTGTTGAAATTCACTTCGATTCTTTTGAATTTTCTTAAGATTTTTAGTAGGAGAAGCTGAAATTGAAAAAATTTTGGTGAAATTAAATTAAATCTTTATGAATTTTTTAATGATTTTTAGTTACAGATGCAGAATTTGAGTAAATTTAGTTGATATTCACTTCGATTCTTTTGAATTTTCTTAAGATTTTTAGTAGGAGGTGCTGAAATTGAAGAAATGTTGGTAAAATTAAATTTAATCTTTTTGATTTTTTTTATGATTTTTAGTGAAAGGTGCAGAATTTGAGTAAGTTTACTTGATATTCACTTCGATTCCTTTGAATTTTCTTAAGATTTTTAGTAGAAGCAGCTGAAATTGATAATATTTTGGTGAAATTAAATTAAATTTCTTTGCATTTTTTTATGATTTTTAGTTACAGATGCAGAATTTGAGTAAGTTTACTTGATATTCACTTCGATTCCTTTGAATTTTCTTAAGATTTTTAGTAGAAGCAGCTGAAATTGATAATATTTTGGTGAAATTAAATTAAATTTCTTTGCATTTTTTTATGATTTTTAGTTACAGATGCAGAATTTGAGTAAATTTAGTTGATATTCACTTCGATTCCTTTTAATTTTCTTAAGATTTTTTGTAGCAGGAGCTGAAATTGAAAAAAATTTGGTGAAGTTAAATTAAATCTTTTTGAATTTTTTTATGATTTTTAGTTACAGATGCAGAATTTGAGTAAATTTAGTTGATATTCACTTAGATTCTATTGGATTTTCAAAAGATTTTTAGTAGGAGGAGCTGAAATTGAAAAAATTTTGGTGAAATTAAATTAAATCTTTTTGAATTTTTTTTATGATTTTTAGGTACAGATGCAGAGTTTGAGTAAATTTAGTTGATATTCACTTCGATTCCTTTTGTATTTTCATATGATTTTTAGTAGAAGGAGCTGAAATTGATGAAATTTTGGTGAAATTAAATTAAATTTCTTTGCATTTTTTAATGATTTTTAGTTAAAGGTGCAGAATTTGAGAAAATATTGTTGAAATTCACTTCGATTCTTTTGCATTTTCTTAAGCTTTTTAGTAGGAGGTGCTGAAATTGAAAAAATTTTGGTGATATTAAATTAAATCTTTTTGAATTTTTTTATGATTTTTAGTTACAGATGCAGAGTTTGAGTAAATTTAGTTGATATTCACTGTCACGTCCCGGGTGGAGGTCTTTGGGGACAATGACATGGGGAATAAAATCAGGCGCGAATCTATAATCCAACACTCTGAGGGTTTTGAAGGGAGAGTCAGGCACGAATCTAAAATCCAGCACACTGAGGATTTTGAGAGAATGTCAGGCGCGAATCTGTAATCCAGCACACTGAGGATTTTGAGGGAATGTCAGGCGCGAATCTGTAATCCAGCACACTGAGGATTTCGAGGGAATGTCAGGCGCGAATCTGTAATCCAGCACACTGAGGATTTTGAGGGAATGTCAGGCGCGAATCTGTAATCCAGCACACTGAGGATTTTGAGGGAATGTCAGGCGCGAATCTGTAATCCAGCACACTGAGGATTTTGAGGGAATGTCAGGCGCGAATCTGTAATCCAACACTCTGAGGGTTTTGAAGGGAGAGTCAGGCACGAATCTAAAATCCTGCACACTGATCGTTTTGAGGGAATGTCAGGCGCGAATCTATAATCCTGCACACTGATCGACCAGGGAAGGTTTAAATGACTTATACCTTTTGTGGAGACACCCGTTAGAGCACTTATTATGGTTTGTTTTTGGTAATCGGATTTACAGCTGCATCGAGGTAAAAGACACTCGTAATGATTCAGCAAAATCAGCTATTCATACAGTTAAGCGAAACCTATACGAAAGTAAGTTTGTAAACACGGCAATGCTTTCCGCGGTCGTTGCCCGTAATCAGCTGTTCCGGCAGCCTGGTTGGTTTTCGGGATCTTCGTAGCAGAAGGATTAACACAATGACTCGAAACGTTAGTTAAGCAAAGCGGTTTATTAATAAGTTAGGCGAAAATATAGGCACTGTTTGTGATAGTGCTTTGTTAAACATAGAATGCGTTTAAACATTAATAATTGGCACAGAAAATTTATATAAATGGCAATATATATATATAGAGTGATTATGAGCGTGACATACAGTATATGTTTTATGATGGAATAATATAAGCAATAAACGTAGTTAAGAACATGGAATATGGTCGCAATGAGCGTTAATAACACAATATAATATGAAAAGCACTTAAGCGTAATGAGACAAAATAATATGAAAAGCAATAAGAATAGCAAGACAAAATAATGTGAATAGCTATAAGAATAGTAACGCAAAATAATATGAAAACGCAATAAGAATAGTAATGTAAAATAATATGAAAACGCAATAAGCGTAGAAATACAAAATAATATGAATATCGATAAGAATAGCAATACAAAATAATATGTATGGAGGTGATATGCAATAGTTAAATGGTAATATAAATTCTTACGGTTGTTGCCGTTGAACACTGAATTTAGTTTAAGATAATTATATAGATTTCTGATAGATTTCTGCAGTACGAATCGTTGATTGATGTCTGTAGAACGAGCTTCGATGATAAATTTCCGTAGAAAAGAGAACGAGCTCTCGCGGTTCCTCGTATTTATACTAATTACAATCTTTTCGGCTTGAAGGGGGGTGCGCAGTACGCACCTTGACATAGTTACGCATATGCGTCGCAGTAACATTTCCGGGGTTTTTGTAAGGACCAAAGGTTGGTCTATATTTGGACTCGCATTTTCGGCACGTACGCCAAATAATCCTCGCGATTATCCTTCTGGGGTTCTTATACATGTGATTCGGTAATGCTCAACTCCTCGAATGGGTTTTGGGTGTTTTTATAGGAAAGGGGTGATAATGGATTTGACTTCTTTGGTCATTTAAAGGATATGAGACGGGGTCTCGATTTAAGAGATATAAGAGGCGAGGGACTTGTTTAGATTTGATAGGAGGGAAGAGTTTGTGCCGCGTTGGGCGAATAGGTGGAGGAGTTTCATTGATTGACCGTCTTGAGATGGGGACCGCTAAGGTACATCGCCAAGGCGGCCGAGGTCATGGAGAAGGGGTAAGAATTTGGTGTTTGGGGAGATTTGAGAGGAGTTGTATAATAGTTTATGAAGAAATATTATTTTATCTGTGAGCGAAATTTTGTGGGACGTCACATTCACTTCGATTCCTTTTGGATTTTCATAAGATTTTTAGTAGAAGGAGCTGAAATTGATGAAATTTTAGTGAAATTAAATTAAATTTCTTTGCATTTTTTAATGATTTTTAGTTAAAGGTGCAGAATTTGAGAAAATATTGTTGAAATTCACTTCGATTCTTTTGCATTTTCTTAAGCTTTTTAGTAGGAGGTGCTGAAATTGAAGAAATGTCGGTAAAATTAAATTAAATCTTTTTGAATTTTTTTATGATTTTTAGTGAAAGGTGCAGAATTTGAGTAAATTTAGTTGATATTCACTTCGATTCCTTTGGATTTTCATAAGATTTTTAGTAGGAGGAGCTGAAATTGATGATATTTTGGTAAAATTAAATTAAATTTCTTTGCATTTTTTTATGATTTTTAGTTACAGATGCAGAATTTGAGTAAATTTAGTTGATATTCACTTAGATTCTATTGGATTTTCAAAAGATTTTTAGTAGGAGGAGCTGAAATTGATGATATTTTGGTGAAATTAAATTAAATTTCTTTGCATTTTTTAATGATTTTTAGTTAAAGGTGCAGAATTTGAGTAAATTTAGTTGATATTCACTTCGATTCCTTTGAATTTTCTTAAGATTTTTAGTAGAAGGAGCTGAAATTGATGAAATTTTGGTGAAATTAAATTAAATTTCTTTTCATTTTTTAATGATTTTTAGTTAAAGGTGCAGAATTTGAGAAAATATTGTTGAAATTCACTTCGATTCTTTTGCATTTTCTTAAGCTTTTTAGTAGGAGGTGCTGAAATTGAAAAAATTTTGGTGATATTAAATTAAATCTTTTTGAATTTTTTTATGATTTTTAATTACAGATGCAGAGTTTGAGTAAATTTAGTTGATATTCACTTCGATTCCTTTTGGATTTTCATAAGATTTTTAGTAGAAGGAGCTGAAATTGATGAAATTTTAGTGAAATTAAATTAAATTTCTTTGCATTTTTTAATGATTTTTAGTTAAAGGTGCAGAATTTGAGAAAATATTGTTGAAATTCACTTCGATTCTTTTGCATTTTCTTAAGCTTTTTAGTAGCAGGTGCTGAAATTGAAAAAATTTTGGTGATATTAAATTAAATCTTTTTAAATTTTTTTATGATTTTTAGGTACAGATGCAGAGTTTGAGTAAATTTAGTTGATATTCACATCGATTCCTTTTGGATTTTCATAAGATTTTTAGTAGAAGGAGCTGAAATTGATGAAATTTTAGTGAAATTAAATTAAATTTCTTTGCATTTTTTAATGATTTTTAGTTAAAGGTGCAGAATTTGAGAAAATATTGTTGAAATTCACTTCGATTCTTTTGCATTTTCATAAGATTTTTAGTAGGAGGAGCTGAAATTGAAGAAATGTTGGTGATATTAAATTAAATCTTTTTGAATTTTTTTATGATTTTTAGTTTAAGGTGCAGTATTTGTAAAAATATTGTTGAAATTCACTTCGATTCTTTTGCATTTTCTTAAGCTTTTTAGTAGGAGGTGCTGAAATTGAAGGAAATTGTGGTAAAATTAAATCAAATCTTTCTGAATTTTTTTATGATTTTTAGTTACAGATGCAGAATTTGAGTAAATGTAGTTCATATTCACTTCAATTCCTTTGAATTTTCTTAAGATTTTTTGTAGGAGGAGCTGAAATTGAAAAAATTTTGGTGAAGTTAAATTAAATCTTTTTGAATTTTTTTATGATTTTTACTTACAGATGCAGAATTTGAGTAAATTTAGTTGATATTCACTTCGATTCCTTTGGATTTTCATAAGATTTTTAGTAGAAGGAGCTGAAATTGATGATATTTTGGTGAAATTAAATTAAATTTCTTTGCATTTTTTTATGATTTTTAGTTAAAGGTGCAGAATTTGAGTAAATTTTGTTGATATTCACTTAGATTCTATTGGATTTTCAAAAGATTTTTAGTAGGAGGAGCTGAAATTGAAAAAATTTTGGTGATATTAAATTAAATCTTTTTTAATTTTTTATGATTTTTAGTTACAGATGCAGAATTTGTGTAAATTTAGTTGATATTCACTTCGAATCTTTTGAATTTTCTTAAGATTTTTAGTAGGAGGTGCTGAAATTGAAGAAATGTTGGTAAAATCAAATTAAATCTTTTTGATTTTTTTTATGATTTTTAGTTACAGATGCAGAATTTGAGTAAATTTAGTTGATATTCACTTCGATTCTTTTGAATTTTCTTAAGATTTTTAGTAGGAGGTGCTGAAATTGAAGAAATGTCGGTAAAATTAAATTAAATCTTTTTGATTTTTTTTATGATTTTTAGTGAAAGGTGCAGAATTTGAGTAAATTTAGTTGATATTCACTTCGATTCCTTTGGATTTTCATAAGATTTTTAGTAGAAGGAGCTGAAATTGATGATGTTTTGGTAAAATTAAATTAAATTTCTTTGCATTTTTTTATGATTTTTAGTTACAGATGCAGAATTTGAGTAAATTTAGTTGATATTCACTTAGATTCCTTTGGATTTTCATAAGATTTTTAGTAGAAGGAGCTGAAATTGAAGGAAATTGTGGTAAAATTAAATTAAATCTTTCTGAATTTTTTTTATGATTTTTAGTTACAGATGCAGACTTTGAGCAAATTTAGTTGATATTCACTTAGATTCTATTGGATTTTCATAAGATTTTTAGTAGGAGAAGCTGAAATTGAAGAAATGTTGGTAAAATTAAATTAAATCTTTTTAATTTTTTTTATGATTTTTAGTGAAAGGTGCAGAATTTGAGTAAGTTTACTTGATATTCACTTCGATTCCTTTGAATTTTCTTAAGATTTTTAGTAGAAGGAGCTGAAATTGATGATATTTTTGGTCAAATTAAATTAAATTTCTTTGCATTTTTTTATGATTTTTAGTTACAGATGCAGAATTTGAGTAAATTTAGTTGATATTCACTTCGATTCCTTTGGATTTTCAAAAGATTTTTAGTAGGAGGAGCTGAAATTGAAAAAATTTTGGTGAAATTAAATTAAATCTTTTTGAATTTTTTTTATGATTTTTAGGTACAGATGCAGAGTTTGAGTAAATTTAGTTGATATTCACTTCGATTCCTTTGGATTTTCATAAGATTTTTAGTAGAAGGAGCTGAAATTGATGATATTTTGGTGAAATTAAATTAAATTTCTTTGCATTTTTTTATGATTTTTAGTTAAAGGTGCAGAATTTGAGTAAATTTTGTTGATATTCACTTAGATTCTATTGGATTTTCAAAAGATTTTTAGTAGGAGGAGCTGAAATTGAAAAAATTTTGGTGATATTAAATTAAATCTTTTTTAATTTTTTTTATGATTTTTAGTTACAGATGCAGAATTTGTGTAAATTTAGTTGATATTCACTTCGAATCTTTTGAATTTTCTTAAGATTTTTAGTAGGACGGTGCTGAAATTGAAGAAATGTTGGTAAAATTAAAATTAAATCTTTTTATTTTTTTTATGATTTTTAGTTACAGATGCAGAATTTGAGTAAATTTAGTTGATATTCACTTCGATTCTTTTGAATTTTCTTAAGATTTTTAGTAGGAGGTGCTGAAATTGAAGAAATGTCGGTAAAATTAAATTAAATCTTTTTGATTTTTTTTTATGATTTTTAGTTACAGATGCAGAATTTGAGTAAATTTAGTTGATATTCACTTCGATTCTTTTGAATTTTTCTTAAGATTTTTAGTAGGAGGTGCTGAAATTGAAGAAATGTCGGTAAAATTAAATTAAATCTTTTTGATTTTTTTTATGATTTTTAGTGAAAGGTGCAGAATTTGAGTAAATTTAGTTGATATTCACTTCGATTCCTTTGGATTTTCATAAGATTTTTAGTAGAAGGAGCTGAAATTGATGATGTTTTGGTAAAATTAAATTAAATTTCTTTGCATTTTTTTATGATTTTTAGTTACAGATGCAGAATTTGAGTAAATTTAGTTGATATTCACTTAGATTCCTTTGGATTTTCATAAGATTTTTAGTAGAAGGGAGCTGAAATTGAAGGAAAATTGTGGTAAAATTAAATTAAATCTTTCTGAATTTTTTTATGATTTTTAGTTACAGATGCAGACTTTGAGCAAATTTAGTTGATATTCACTTAGATTCTATTGGATTTTTCATAAGATTTTTAGTAGGAGAAGCTGAAATTGAAGAAATGTTGGTAAATTAAATTAAATCTTTTTAATTTTTTTTATGATTTTTAATGAAAGGTGCAGAATTTGAGTAAGTTTACTTGATATTCACTTCGATTCCTTTGAATTTTCTTAAGATTTTTAGTAGAAGCAGCTGAAATTGATAATATTTTGGTGAAATTAAATTAAATTTCTTTGCATTTTTTTATGATTTTTAGTTACAGATGCAGAATTTTAGTAAATTTAGTAGATATTCACTTAGATTCTATTGGATTTTCATAAGATTTTAGTAGATGGAGCTGAAATTGATGATATTTTGGTGAAATTAAATTAAATCTTTTTGATTTTTTTTATGATTTTTAGTGAAAGGTGCAGAATTTGAGCAAGTTTACTTGATATTCACTTCGATTCCTTTGAATTTTCTTAAGATTTTTAGTAGAAGGAGCTGAAATTGATAATATTTTGGTGAAATTAAATTAAATTTCTTTGCATTTTTTTATGATTTTTAGTTACAGATGCAGAATTTGATAAAATTTAGTTGATATACACTTCGATTCCTTTGGATTTTCATAAGATTTTTAGTAGAAGGAGCTGAAATTGAAGGAAATTGTGGTAAAATTAAATTAAATCTTTTTGAATTTTTTTATGATTTTTAGGTACAGATGCAGAGTTTGAGTAATTTTAGTTGATATTCACTTCGATTCCTTTTGGATTTTCATAAGATTTTTAGTAGAAGGAGCTGAAATTGATGAAAATTTTAGTGAAATTAAATTAAATTTCTTTGCATTTTTTAATGATTTTTAGTTAAAGGTGCAGAATTTGAGAAAATATTGTTTGAAATTCACTTCGATTCTTTTGCATTTTCTTAAGCTTTTTAGTAGGAGGTGCTGAAATTGAAAAAATTTTGGTGATATTAAATTAAATCTTTTTGAATTTTTTTATGATTTTTAGGTACAGATGCAGAGTTTGAGTAAATTTAGTTGATATTCACATCGATTCCTTTTGGATTTTCATAAGATTTTTAGTAGAAGGAGCTGAAATTGATGAAATTTTAGTGAAATTAAATTAAATTTCTTTGCATTTTTTAATGATTTTTAGTTAAAGGTGCAGAATTTGAGAAAATATTGTTGAAATTCACTTCTATTCTTTTGCATTTTCATAAGATTTTTAGTAGGAGGAGCTGAAATTGAAGAAATGTTGGTGATATTAAATTAAATCTTTTTGAATTTTTTTATGATTTTTAGTTTAAGGTGCAGTATTTGTAAAAATATTGTTGAAATTCACTTCGATTCTTTTGCATTTTCTTAAGCTTTTTAGTAGGAGGTGCTGAAATTGAAGGAAATTGTGGTAAAATTAAATCAAATCTTTCTGAATTTTTTTATGATTTTTAGTTACAGATGCAGAATTTGAGTAAATGTAGTTCATATTCACTTCGATTCCTTTGAATTTTCTTAAGATTTTTTGTAGGAGGAGCTGAAATTGAAAAAATTTTGGTGAAGTTAAATTAAATCTTTTTGAATTTTTTTATGATTTTTACTTACAGATGCAGAATTTGAGTAAATTTAGTTGATATTCACTTCGATTCCTTTGGATTTTCATAAGATTTTTAGTAGAAGGAGCTGAAATTGATGATATTTTGGTGAAATTAAATTAAATTTCTTTGCATTTTTTTATGATTTTTAGTTAAAGGTGCAGAATTTGAGTAAATTTTGTTGATATTCACTTAGATTCTATTGGATTTTCAAAAGATTTTTAGTAGGAGGAGCTGAAATTGAAAAAATTTTGGTGATATTAAATTAAATCTTTTTTAATTTTTTATGATTTTTAGTTACAGATGCAGAATTTGTGTAAATTTAGTTGATATTCACTTCGAATCTTTTGAATTTTCTTAAGATTTTTAGTAGGAGGTGCTGAAATTGAAGAAATGTTGGTAAAATCAAATTAAATCTTTTTGATTTTTTTTATGATTTTTAGTTACAGATGCAGAATTTGAGTAAATTTAGTTGATATTCACTTCGATTCTTTTGAATTTTCTTAAGATTTTTAGTAGGAGGTGCTGAAATTGAAGAAATGTCGGTAAAATTAAATTAAATCTTTTTGATTTTTTTTATGATTTTTAGTGAAAGGTGCAGAATTTGAGTAAATTTAGTTGATATTCACTTCGATTCCTTTGGATTTTCATAAGATTTTTAGTAGAAGGAGCTGAAATTGATGATGTTTTGGTAAAATTAAATTAAATTTCTTTGCATTTTTTTATGATTTTTAGTTACAGATGCAGAATTTGAGTAAATTTAGTTGATATTCACTTAGATTCCTTTGGATTTTCATAAGATTTTTAGTAGAAGGAGCTGAAATTGAAGGAAATTGTGGTAAAATTAAATTAAATCTTTCTGAATTTTTTTTATGATTTTTAGTTACAGATGCAGACTTTGAGCAAATTTAGTTGATATTCACTTAGATTCTATTGGATTTTCATAAGATTTTTAGTAGGAGAAGCTGAAATTGAAGAAATGTTGGTAAAATTAAATTAAATCTTTTTAATTTTTTTTATGATTTTTAGTGAAAGGTGCAGAATTTGAGTAAGTTTACTTGATATTCACTTCGATTCCTTTGAATTTTCTTAAGATTTTTAGTAGAAGGAGCTGAAATTGATGATATTTTGGTCAAATTAAATTAAATTTCTTTGCATTTTTTTATGATTTTTAGTTACAGATGCAGAATTTGAGTAAATTTAGTTGATATTCACTTCGATTCCTTTGGATTTTCAAAAGATTTTTAGTAGGAGGAGCTGAAATTGAAAAAATTTTGGTGAAATTAAATTAAATCTTTTTGAATTTTTTTTATGATTTTTAGGTACAGATGCAGAGTTTGAGTAAATTTAGTTGATATTCACTTCGATTCCTTTGGATTTTCATAAGATTTTTAGTAGAAGGAGCTGAAATTGATGATATTTTGGTGAAATTAAATTAAATTTCTTTGCATTTTTTTATGATTTTTAGTTAAAGGTGCAGAATTTGAGTAAATTTTGTTGATATTCACTTAGATTCTATTGGATTTTCAAAAGATTTTTAGTAGGAGGAGCTGAAATTGAAAAAATTTTGGTGATATTAAATTAAATCTTTTTTAATTTTTTTATGATTTTTAGTTACAGATGCAGAATTTGTGTAAATTTAGTTGATATTCACTTCGAATCTTTTGAATTTTCTTAAGATTTTTAGTAGGAGGTGCTGAAATTGAAGAAATGTTGGTAAAATTAAATTAAATCTTTTTTATTTTTTTTATGATTTTTAGTTACAGATGCAGAATTTGAGTAAATTTAGTTGATATTCACTTCGATTCTTTTGAATTTTCTTAAGATTTTTAGTAGGAGGTGCTGAAATTGAAGAAATGTCGGTAAAATTAAATTAAATCTTTTTGATTTTTTTTATGATTTTTAGTTACAGATGCAGAATTTGAGTAAATTTAGTTGATATTCACTTCGATTCTTTTGAATTTTCTTAAGATTTTTAGTAGGAGGTGCTGAAATTGAAGAAATGTCGGTAAAATTAAATTAAATCTTTTTGATTTTTTTTATGATTTTTAGTGAAAGGTGCAGAATTTGAGTAAATTTAGTTGATATTCACTTCGATTCCTTTGGATTTTCATAAGATTTTTAGTAGAAGGAGCTGAAATTGATGATGTTTTGGTAAAATTAAATTAAATTTCTTTGCATTTTTTTATGATTTTTAGTTACAGATGCAGAATTTGAGTAAATTTAGTTGATATTCACTTAGATTCCTTTGGATTTTCATAAGATTTTTAGTAGAAGGAGCTGAAATTGAAGGAAATTGTGGTAAAATTAAATTAAATCTTTCTGAATTTTTTTATGATTTTTAGTTACAGATGCAGACTTTGAGCAAATTTAGTTGATATTCACTTAGATTCTATTGGATTTTCATAAGATTTTTAGTAGGAGAAGCTGAAATTGAAGAAATGTTGGTAAAATTAAATTAAATCTTTTTAATTTTTTTTATGATTTTTAATGAAAGGTGCAGAATTTGAGTAAGTTTACTTGATATTCACTTCGATTCCTTTGAATTTTCTTAAGATTTTTAGTAGAAGCAGCTGAAATTGATAATATTTTGGTGAAATTAAATTAAATTTCTTTGCATTTTTTTATGATTTTTAGTTACAGATGCAGAATTTTAGTAAATTTAGTAGATATTCACTTAGATTCTATTGGATTTTCATAAGATTTTTAGTAGATGGAGCTGAAATTGATGATATTTTGGTGAAATTAAATTAAATCTTTTTGATTTTTTTTATGATTTTTAGTGAAAGGTGCAGAATTTGAGCAAGTTTACTTGATATTCACTTCGATTCCTTTGAATTTTCTTAAGATTTTTAGTAGAAGGAGCTGAAATTGATAATATTTTGGTGAAATTAAATTAAATTTCTTTGCATTTTTTTATGATTTTTAGTTACAGATGCAGAATTTGATAAAATTTAGTTGATATACACTTCGATTCCTTTGGATTTTCATAAGATTTTTAGTAGAAGGAGCTGAAATTGAAGGAAATTGTGGTAAAATTAAATTAAATCTTTTTGAATTTTTTTATGATTTTTAGGTACAGATGCAGAGTTTGAGTAATTTTAGTTGATATTCACTTCGATTCCTTTTGGATTTTCATAAGATTTTTAGTAGAAGGAGCTGAAATTGATGAAATTTTAGTGAAATTAAATTAAATTTCTTTGCATTTTTTAATGATTTTTAGTTAAAGGTGCAGAATTTGAGAAAATATTGTTGAAATTCACTTCGATTCTTTTGCATTTTCTTAAGCTTTTTAGTAGGAGGTGCTGAAATTGAAAAAATTTTGGTGATATTAAATTAAATCTTTTTGAATTTTTTTATGATTTTTAGTTACAGCTGCAGAGTTTGAGTAAATTTAGTTGATATTCACTTCGATTCCTTTTGGATTTTCATAAGATTTTTAGTAGAAGGAGCTGAATTTGATGAAATTTTAGTGAAATTAAATTAAATTTCTTTGCATTTTTTAATGATTTTTAGTTAAAGGTTTAGAATTTGAGAAAATATTGTTGAAATTCACTTCGATTCTTTTGCATTTTCTTAAGCTTTTTAGTAGGAGGTGCTGAAATTGAAAAAATTTTGGTGATATTAAATTAAATCTTTTTGAATTTTTTTATGATTTTTAGATACAGATGCAGAATTTGAGTAAATTTAGTTGATATTCACTTCGATTCTTTTGAATTTTCTTAAGATTTTTAGTAGAAGGTGCTGAAATTGATGATATTTTGGTGAAATTAAATTAAATTTCTTTGCATTTTTTAATGATTTTTAGTTTAAGGTGCAGAATTTGTAAAAATATTGTTGAAATTCACTTCGATTCTTTTGCATTTTCTTAAGCTTTTTAGTAGGAGGTGCTGAAATTGAAAAAATTTTGGTGATATTAAATTAAATCTTTTTGAATTTTTTTATGATTTTTAGTTACAGCTGCAGAGTTTGAGTAAATTTAGTTGATATTCACTTCGATTCCTTTTGGATTTTCATAAGATTTTTAGTAGAAGGAGCTGAATTTGATGAAATTTTAGTGAAATTAAATTAAATTTCTTTGCATTTTTTAATGATTTTTAGTTAAAGGTTTAGAATTTGAGAAAATATTGTTGAAATTCACTTCGATTCTTTTGCATTTTCTTAAGCTTTTTAGTAGGAGGTGCTGAAATTGAAAAAATTTTGGTGATATTAAATTAAATCTTTTTGAATTTTTTTATGATTTTTAGATACAGATGCAGAATTTGAGTAAATTTAGTTGATATTCACTTCGATTCTTTTGAATTTTCTTAAGATTTTTAGTAGGAGGTGCTGAAATTGATGATATTTTGGTGAAATTAAATTAAATTTCTTTGCATTTTTTAATGATTTTTAGTTTAAGGTGCAGAATTTGTAAAAATATTGTTGAAATTCACTTCGATTCTTTTGAATTTTCTTATGATTTTTAGTAGGAGAAGCTGAAATTGAAAAAATTTTGATGAAATTAAATTAAATCTTTATGAATTTTTTAATGATTTTTAGTTACAGATGCAGAATTTGAGTAAATTTAGTTGATATTCACTTCGATTCTTTTGAATTTTCTTAAGATTTTTAGTAGGAGGTGCTGAAATTGAAGAAATGTTGGTAAAATTAAATTAAATCTTTTTGATTTTTTTTATGATTTTTAGTGAAAGGTGCAGAATTTGAGTAAGTTTACTTGATATTCACTTCGATTCCTTTGAATTTTCTTAAGATTTTTAGTAGAAGGAGCTGAAATTGATAATATTTTGGTGAAATTAAATTAAATTTCTTTGCATTTTTTATGATTTTTAGTTACAGATGCAGAATTTGATAAAATTTAGTTGATATACACTTCGATTCCTTTGGATTTTCATAAGATTTTTAGTAGAAGGAGCTGAAATTGAAGGAAATTGTGTTAAATTAAATTAAATCTTTTTGAATTTTTTTTATGATGATTAGGTACAGATGCAGAGTTTGAGTAATTTTAGTTGATATTCACTTCGATTCCTTTTGGATTTTCATAAGATTTTTAGTAGAAGGAGCTGAAATTGATGAAATTTTAGTGAAATTAAATTAAATTTATTTGCATTTTTTAATGATTTTTAGTTAAAGGTGCAGAATTTGAGAAAATATTGTTGAAATTCACTTCGATTCTTTTGCATTTTCTTAAGCTTTTTAGTAGGAGGTGCTGAAATTGAAAAAATTTTGGTGATATTAAATTAAATCTTTTTGAATTTTTTTATGATTTTTAGTTACAGCTGCAGAGTTTGAGTAAATTTAGTTGATATTCACTTCGATTCCTTTTGGATTTTCATAAGATTTTTAGTAGAAGGAGCTGAATTTGATGAAATTTTAGTGAAATTAAATTAAATTTCTTTGCATTTTTTAATGATTTTTAGTTAAAGGTTTAGAATTTGAGAAAATATTGTTGAAATTCACTTCGATTCTTTTGCATTTTCTTAAGCTTTTTAGTAGGAGGTGCTGAAATTGAAAAAATTTTGGTGATATTAAATTAAATCTTTTTGAATTTTTTTATGATTTTTAGATACAGATGCAGAATTTGAGTAAATTTAGTTGATATTCACTTCGATTCTTTTGAATTTTCTTAAGATTTTTAGTAGGAGGTGCTGAAATTGATGATATTTTGGTGAAATTAAATTAAATTTCTTTGCATTTTTTAATGATTTTTAGTTTAAGGTGCAGAATTTGTAAAAATATTGTTGAAATTCACTTCGATTCTTTTGAATTTTCTTAAGATTTTTAGTAGGAGAAGCTGAAATTGAAAAAATTTTGGTGAAATTAAATTAAATCTTTATGAATTTTTTAATGATTTTTAGTTACAGATGCAGAATTTGAGTAAATTTAGTTGATATTCACTTCGATTCTTTTGAATTTTCTTAAGATTTTTAGTAGGAGGTGCTGAAATTGAAGAAATGTTGGTAAAATTAAATTTAATCTTTTTGATTTTTTTTATGATTTTTAGTGAAAGGTGCAGAATTTGAGTAAGTTTACTTGATATTCACTTCGATTCCTTTGAATTTTCTTAAGATTTTTAGTAGAAGCAGCTGAAATTGATAATATTTTGGTGAAATTAAATTAAATTTCTTTGCATTTTTTTATGATTTTTAGTTACAGATGCAGAATTTGAGTAAGTTTACTTGATATTCACTTCGATTCCTTTGAATTTTCTTAAGATTTTTAGTAGAAGGAGCTGAAATTGATAATATTTTGGTGAAATTAAATTAAATTTCTTTGCATTTTTTTATGATTTTTAGTTACAGATGCAGAATTTGAGTAAATTTAGTAGATATTCACTTAGATTCTATTGGATTTTCATAAGATTTCTAGTAGATGGAGCTGAAATTGATGATATTTTGGTGAAATTAAATTAAATCTTTTTGATTTTTTTTATGATTTTTAGTGAAAGGTGCAGAATTTGAGTAAGTTTACTTGATATTCACTTCGATTCCTTTGAATTTTCTTAAGATTTTTAGTAGAAGGAGCTGAAATTGATAATATTTTGGTGAAATTAAATTAAATTTCTTTGCATTTTTTTATGATTTTTAGTTACAGATGCAGAATTTGATAAAATTTAGTTGATATACACTTCGATTCCTTTGGATTTTCATAAGATTTTTAGTAGAAGGAGCTGAAATTGAAGGAAATTGTGGTAAAATTAAATTAAATCTTTTTGAATTTTTTTTATGATTTTTAGGTACAGATGCAGAGTTTGAGTAATTTTAGTTGATATTCACTTCGATTCCTTTTGGATTTTCATAAGATTTTTAGTAGAAGGAGCTGAAATTGATGAAATTTTAGTGAAATTAAATTAAATTTCTTTGCATTTTTTAATGATTTTTAGTTAAAGGTGCAGAATTTGAGAAAATATTGTTGAAATTCACTTCGATTCTTTTGCATTTTCTTAAGCTTTTTAGTAGGAGGTGCTGAAATTGAAAAAATTTTGGTGATATTAAATTAAATCTTTTTGAATTTTTTTATGATTTTTAGTTACAGATGCAGAGTTTGAGTAAATTTAGTTGATATTCACTTCGATTCCTTTTGGATTTTCATAAGATTTTTAGTAGAAGGAGCTGAATTTGATGAAATTTTAGTGAAATTAAATTAAATTTCTTTGCATTTTTTAATGATTTTTAGTTAAAGGTGCAGAATTTGAGAAAATATTGTTGAAATTCACTTCGATTCTTTTGCATTTTCTTAAGCTTTTTAGTAGGAGGTGCTGAAATTGAAAAAATTTTGGTGATATTAAATTAAATCTTTTTGAATTTTTTTATGATTTTTAGATACAGATGCAGAATTTGAGTAAATTTAGTTGATATTCACTTCGATTCTTTTGAATTTTCTTAAGATTTTTAGTAGGAGGTGCTGAAATTGATGATATTTTGGTGAAATTAAATTAAATTTCTTTGCATTTTTTAATGATTTTTAGTTTAAGGTGCAGAATTTGTAAAAATATTGTTGAAATTCACTTCGATTCTTTTGAATTTTCTTATGATTTTTAGTAGGAGAAGCTGAAATTGAAAAAATTTTGGTGAAATTAAATTAAATCTTTATGAATTTTTTAATGATTTTTAGTTACAGATGCAGAATTTGAGTAAATTTAGTTGATATTCACTTCGATTCTTTTGAATTTTCTTAAGATTTTTAGTAGGAGGTGCAGAATTTGTAAAAATATTGTTGAAATTCACTTCGATTCTTTTGAATTTTCTTATGATTTTTAGTAGGAGAAGCTGAAATTGAAAAAATTTTGGTGAAATTAAATTAAATCTTTATGAATTTTTTAATGATTTTTAGTTACAGATGCAGAATTTGAGTAAATTTAGTTGATATTCACTTCGATTCTTTTGAATTTTCTTAAGCTTTTTAGTAGGAGGTGCTGAAATTGAAGAAATGTTGGTAAAATTAAATTAAATCTTTTTGATTTTTTTTATGATTTTTAGTGAAAGGTGCAGAATTTGAGTAAGTTTACTTGATATTCACTTCGATTCCTTTGAATTTTCTTAAGATTTTTAGTAGAAGGAGCTGAAATTGATAATATTTTGGTGAAATTAAATTAAATTTCTTTGCATTTTTTTATGATTTTTAGTTACAGATGCAGAATTTGATAAAATTTAGTTGATATACACTTCGATTCCTTTGGATTTTCATAAGATTTTTAGTAGAAGGAGCTGAAATTGAAGGAAATTGTGTTAAATTAAATTAAATCTTTTTGAATTTTTTTTATGATTTTTAGGTACAGATGCAGAGTTTGAGTAATTTTAGTTGATATTCACTTCGATTCCTTTTGGATTTTCATAAGATTTTTAGTAGAAGGAGCTGAAATTGATGAAATTTTAGTGAAATTAAATTAAATTTCTTTGCATTTTTTAATGATTTTTAGTTAAAGGTGCAGAATTTGAGAAAATATTGTTGAAATTCACTTCGATTCTTTTGCATTTTCTTAAGCTTTTTAGTAGGAGGTGCTGAAATTGAAAAAATTTTGGTGATATTAAATTAAATCTTTTTGAATTTTTTTATGATTTTTAGTTACAGCTGCAGAGTTTGAGTAAATTTAGTTGATATTCACTTCGATTCCTTTTGGATTTTCATAAGATTTTTAGTAGAAGGAGCTGAATTTGATGAAATTTTAGTGAAATTAAATTAAATTTCTTTGCATTTTTTAATGATTTTTAGTTAAAGGTTTAGAATTTGAGAAAATATTGTTGAAATTCACTTCGATTCTTTTGCATTTTCTTAAGCTTTTTAGTAGGAGGTGCTGAAATTGAAAAAATTTTGGTGATATTAAATTAAATATTTTTGAATTTTTTTATGATTTTTAGTTACAGATGCAGAATTTGAGTAAATTTAGTTGATATTCACTTCGATTCTTTTGAATTTTCTTAAGATTTTTAGTAGGAGGTGCTGAAATTGATGATATTTTGGTGAAATTAAATTAAATTTCTTTGCATTTTTTAATGATTTTTAGTTTAAGGTGCAGAATTTGTAAAAATATTGTTGAAATTCACTTCGATTCTTTTGAATTTTCTTATGATTTTTAGTAGGAGAAGCTGAAATTGAAAAAATTTTGGTGAAATTAAATTAAATCTTTATGAATTTTTTAATGATTTTTAGTTACAGATGCAGAATTTGAGTAAATTTAGTTGATATTCACTTCGATTCTTTGGAATTTTCTTAAGATTTTTAGTAGGAGGTGCTGAAATTGAAGAAATGTTGGTAAAATTAAATTAAATCTTTTTGATTTTTTTTATGATTTTTAGTGAAAGGTGCAGAATTTGAGTAAGTTTACTTGATATTCACTTCGATTCCTTTGAATTTTCTTAAGATTTTTAGTAGAAGGAGCTGAAATTGATAATATTTTGGTGAAATTAAATTAAATTTCTTTGCATTTTTTATGATTTTTAGTTACAGATGCAGAATTTGATAAAATTTAGTTGATATACACTTCGATTCCTTTGGATTTTCATAAGATTTTTAGTAGAAGGAGCTGAAATTGAAGGAAATTGTGTTAAATTAAATTAAATCTTTTTGAATTTTTTTTATGATGATTAGGTACAGATGCAGAGTTTGAGTAATTTTAGTTGATATTCACTTCGATTCCTTTTGGATTTTCTTAAGATTTTTAGTAGAAGGAGCTGAAATTGATGAAATTTTAGTGAAATTAAATTAAATTTATTTGCATTTTTTAATGATTTTTAGTTAAAGGTGCAGAATTTGAGAAAATATTGTTGAAATTCACTTCGATTCTTTTGCATTTTCTTAAGCTTTTTAGTAGGAGGTGCTGAAATTGAAAAAATTTTGGTGATATTAAATTAAATCTTTTTGAATTTTTTTATGATTTTTAGTTACAGCTGCAGAGTTTGAGTAAATTTAGTTGATATTCACTTCGATTCCTTTTGGATTTTCATAAGATTTTTAGTAGAAGGAGCTGAATTTGATGAAATTTTAGTGAAATTAAATTAAATTTCTTTGCATTTTTTAATGATTTTTAGTTAAAGGTTTAGAATTTGAGAAAATATTGTTGAAATTCACTTCGATTCTTTTGCATTTTCTTAAGCTTTTTAGTAGGAGGTGCTGAAATTGAAAAAATTTTGGTGATATTAAATTAAATCTTTTTGAATTTTTTTATGATTTTTAGATACAGATGCAGAATTTGAGTAAATTTAGTTGATATTCACTTCGATTCTTTTGAATTTTCTTAAGATTTTTAGTAGGAGGTGCTGAAATTGATGATATTTTGGTGAAATTAAATTAAATTTCTTTGCATTTTTTAATGATTTTTAGTTTAAGGTGCAGAATTTGTAAAAATATTGTTGAAATTCACTTCGATTCTTTTGAATTTTCTTAAGATTTTTAGTAGGAGAAGCTGAAATTGAAAAAATTTTGGTGAAATTAAATTAAATCTTTATGAATTTTTTAATGATTTTTAGTTACAGATGCAGAATTTGAGTAAATTTAGTTGATATTCACTTCGATTCTTTTGAATTTTCTTAAGATTTTTAGTAGGAGGTGCTGAAATTGAAGAAATGTTGGTAAAATTAAATTTAATCTTTTTGATTTTTTTTATGATTTTTAGTGAAAGGTGCAGAATTTGAGTAAGTTTACTTGATATTCACTTCGATTCCTTTGAATTTTCTTAAGATTTTTAGTAGAAGCAGCTGAAATTGATAATATTTTGGTGAAATTAAATTAAATTTCTTTGCATTTTTTTATGATTTTTAGTTACAGATGCAGAATTTGAGTAAGTTTACTTGATATTCACTTCGATTCCTTTGAATTTTCTTAAGATTTTTTGTAGAAGCAGCTGAAATTGATAATATTTTGGTGAAATTAAATTAAATTTCTTTGCATTTTTTTATGATTTTTAGTTACAGATGCAGAATTTGAGTAAATTTAGTTGATATTCACTTCGATTCCTTTGAATTTTCTTAAGATTTTTTGTAGCAGGAGCTGAAATTGAAAAAAATTTGGTGAAGTTAAATTAAATCTTTTTGAATTTTTTTATGATTTTTAGTTACAGATGCAGAATTTGAGTAAATTTAGTTGATATTCACTTAGATTCTATTGGATTTTCAAAAGATTTTTAGTAGGAGGAGCTGAAATTGAAAAAATTTTGGTGAAATTAAATTAAATCTTTTTGAATTTTTTTTATGATTTTTAGGTACAGATGCAGAGTTTGAGTAAATTTAGTTGATATTCACTTCGATTCCTTTTGTATTTTCATATGATTTTTAGTAGAAGGAGCTGAAATTGATGAAATTTTGGTGAAATTAAATTAAATTTCTTTGCATTTTTTAATGATTTTTAGTTAAAGGTGCAGAATTTGAGAAAATATTGTTGAAATTCACTTCGATTCTTTTGCATTTTCTTAAGCTTTTTAGTAGGAGGTGCTGAAATTGAAAAAATTTTGGTGATATTAAATTAAATCTTTTTGAATTTTTTTATGATTTTTAGTTACAGATGCAGAGTTTGAGTAAATTTAGTTGATATTCACTGTCACGTCCCGGGTGGAGGTCTTTGGGGACAATGACATGGGGAATAAAATCAGGCGCGAATCTATAATCCAACACTCTGAGGGTTTTGAAGGGAGAGTCAGGCACGAATCTAAAATCCAGCACACTGAGGATTTTGAGAGAATGTCAGGCGCGAATCTGTAATCCAGCACACTGAGGATTTTGAGGGAATGTCAGGCGCGAATCTGTAATCCAGCACACTGAGGATTTCGAGGGAATGTCAGGCGCGAATCTGTAATCCAGCACACTGAGGATTTTGAGGGAATGTCAGGCGCGAATCTGTAATCCAGCACACTGAGGATTTTGAGGGAATGTCAGGCGCGAATCTGTAATCCAGCACACTGAGGATTTTGAGGGAATGTCAGGCGCGAATCTGTAATCCAACACTCTGAGGGTTTTGAAGGGAGAGTCAGGCACGAATCTAAAATCCTGCACACTGATCGTTTTGAGGGAATGTCAGGCGCGAATCTATAATCCTGCACACTGATCGACCAGGGAAGGTTTAAATGACTTATACCTTTTGTGGAGACACCCGTTAGAGCACTTATTATGGTTTGTTTTTGGTAATCGGATTTACAGCTGCATCGAGGTAAAAGACACTCGTAATGATTCAGCAAAATCAGCTATTCATACAGTTAAGCGAAACCTATACGAAAGTAAGTTTGTAAACACGGCAATGCTTTCCGCGGTCGTTGCCCGTAATCAGCTGTTCCGGCAGCCTGGTTGGTTTTCGGGATCTTCGTAGCAGAAGGATTAACACAATGACTCGAAACGTTAGTTAAGCAAAGCGGTTTATTAATAAGTTAGGCGAAAATATAGGCACTGTTTGTGATAGTGCTTTGTTAAACATAGAATGCGTTTAAACATTAATAATTGGCACAGAAAATTTATATAAATGGCAATATATATATATAGAGTGATTATGAGCGTGACATACAGTATATGTTTTATGATGGAATAATATAAGCAATAAACGTAGTTAAGAACATGGAATATGGTCGCAATGAGCGTTAATAACACAATATAATATGAAAAGCACTTAAGCGTAATGAGACAAAATAATATGAAAAACAATAAGAATAGCAAGACAAAATAATGTGAATAGCTATAAGAATAGTAACGCAAAATAATATGAAAACGCAATAAGAATAGTAATGTAAAATAATATGAAAACGCAATAAGCGTAGAAATACAAAATAATATGAATATCGATAAGAATAGCAATACAAAATAATATGTATGGAGGTGATATGCAATAGTTAAATGGTAATATAAATTCTTACGGTTGTTGCCGTTGAACACTGAATTTAGTTTAAGATAATTATATAGATTTCTGATAGATTTCTGCAGTACGAATCGTTGATTGATGTCTGTAGAACGAGCTTCGATGATAAATTTCCGTAGAAAAGAGAACGAGCTCTCGCGGTTCCTCGTATTTATACTAATTACAATCTTTTCGGCTTGAAGGGGGGTGCGCAGTACGCACCTTGACATAGTTACGCATATGCGTCGCAGTAACATTTCCGGGGTTTTTGTAAGGACCAAAGGTTGGTCTATATTTGGACTCGCATTTTCGGCACGTACGCCAAATAATCCTCGCGATTATCCTTCTGGGGTTCTTATACATGTGATTCGGTAATGCTCAACTCCTCGAATGGGTTTTGGGTGTTTTTATAGGAAAGGGGTGATAATGGATTTGACTTCTTTGGTCATTTAAAGGATATGAGACGGGGTCTCGATTTAAGAGATATAAGAGGCGAGGGACTTGTTTAGATTTGATAGGAGGGAAGAGTTTGTGCCGCGTTGGGCGAATAGGTGGAGGAGTTTCATTGATTGACCGTCTTGAGATGGGGACCGCTAAGGTACATCGCCAAGGCGGTCGAGGTCATGGAGAAGGGGTAAGAATTTGGTGTTTGGGGAGATTTGAGAGGAGTTGTATAATAGTTTATGAAGAAATATTATTTTATCTGTGAGCGAAATTTTGTGGGACGTCACATTCACTTCGATTCCTTTTGGATTTTCATAAGATTTTTAGTAGAAGGAGCTGAAATTGATGAAATTTTAGTGAAATTAAATTAAATTTCTTTGCATTTTTTAATGATTTTTAGTTAAAGGTGCAGAATTTGAGAAAATATTGTTGAAATTCACTTCGATTCTTTTGCATTTTCTTAAGCTTTTTAGTAGGAGGTGCTGAAATTGAAGAAATGTCGGTAAAATTAAATTAAATCTTTTTGATTTTTTTTATGATTTTTAGTGAAAGGTGCAGAATTTGAGTAAATTTAGTTGATATTCACTTCGATTCCTTTGGATTTTCATAAGATTTTTAGTAGAAGGAGCTGAAAATGATGATATTTTGGTAAAATTAAATTAAATTTCTTTGCATTTTTTTATGATTTTTAGTTACAGATGCAGAATTTGAGTAAAGTTAGTTGATATTCACTTAGATTCTATTGGATTTTCAAAAGATTTTTAGTAGGAGGAGCTGAAATTGATGATATTTTGGTGAAATTAAATTAAATTTCTTTGCATTTTTTTATGATTTTTAGTTAAAGGTGCAGACTTTGAGTAAATTTAGTTGATATTCACTTCGATTCCTTTGAATTTTCTTAAGATTTTTAGTAGAAGGAGCTGAAATTGATGAAATTTTGGTGAAATTAAATTAAATTTCTTTTCATTTTTTAATGATTTTTAGTTAAAGGTGCAGAATTTGAGAAAATATTGTTGAAATTCACTTCGATTCTTTTGCATTTTCTTAAGCTTTTTAGTAGGAGGTGCTGAAATTGAAAAAATTTTGGTGATATTAAATTAAATCTTTTTGAATTTTTTTATGATTTTTAATTACAGATGCAGAGTTTGAGTAAATTTAGTTGATATTCACTTCGATTCCTTTTGGATTTTCATAAGATTTTTAGTAGAAGGAGCTGAAATTGATGAAATTTTAGTGAAATTAAATTAAATTTCTTTGCATTTTTTAATGATTTTTAGTTAAAGGTGCAGAATTTGAGAAAATTTTGTTGATATTCACTTCGATTCTTTTGAATTTTCTTAAGCTTTTTAGTAGGAGGTGCTGAAATTGAAAAAATTTTGGTGATATTAAATTAAATCTTTTTGAATTTATTTATGATTTTTAGGTACAGATGCAGAGTTTGAGTAAATTTAGTTGATATTCACATCGATTCCTTTTGGATTTTCATAAGATTTTTAGTAGAAGGAGCTGAAATTGATGAAATTTTAGTGAAATTAAATTAAATTTCTTTGCATTTTTTAATGATTTTTAGTTAAAGGTGCAGAATTTGAGAAAATATTGTTGAAATTCACTTCGATTCTTTTGCATTTTCATAAGATTTTTAGTAGGAGGAGCTGAAATTGAAGAAATGTTGGTGATATTAAATTAAATCTTTTTGAATTTTTTTATGATTTTTAGTTTAAGGTGCAGTATTTGTAAAAATATTGTTGAAATTCACTTCGATTCTTTTGCATTTTCTTAAGCTTTTTAGTAGGAGGTGCTGAAATTGAAGGAAATTGTGGTAAAATTAAATCAAATCTTTCTGAATTTTGTTATGATTTTTAGTTACAGATGCAGAATTTGAGTAAATGTAGTTCATATTCACTTCGATTCCTTTGAATTTTCTTAAGATTTTTTGTAGGAGGAGCTGAAATTGAAAAAATTTTGGTGAAGTTAAATTAAATCTTTTTGAATTTTTTTATGATTTTTACTTACAGATGCAGAATTTGAGTAAATTTAGTTGATATTCACTTCGATTCCTTTGGATTTTCATAAGATTTTTAGTAGAAGGAGCTGAAATTGATGATATTTTGGTGAAATTAAATTAAATTTCTTTGCATTTTTTTATGATTTTTAGTTAAAGGTGCAGAATTTGAGTAAATTTTGTTGATATTCACTTAGATTCTATTGGATTTTCAAAAGATTTTTAGTAGGAGGAGCTGAAATTGAAAAAATTTTGGTGATATTAAATTAAATCTTTTTTAATTTTTTATGATTTTTAGTTACAGATGCAGAATTTGTGTAAATTTAGTTGATATTCACTTCGAATCTTTTGAATTTTCTTAAGATTTTTAGTAGGAGGTGCTGAAATTGAAGAAATGTTGGTAAAATCAAATTAAATCTTTTTGATTTTTTTTATGATTTTTAGTTACAGATGCAGAATTTGAGTAAATTTAGTTGATATTCACTTCGATTCTTTTGAATTTTCTTAAGATTTTTAGTAGGAGGTGCTGAAATTGAAGAAATGTCGGTAAAATTAAATTAAATCTTTTTGATTTTTTTTATGATTTTTAGTGAAAGGTGCAGAATTTGAGTAAATTTAGTTGATATTCACTTCGATTCCTTTGGATTTTCATAAGATTTTTAGTAGAAGGAGCTGAAATTGATGATGTTTTGGTAAAATTAAATTAAATTTCTTTGCATTTTTTTATGATTTTTAGTTACAGATGCAGAATTTGAGTAAATTTAGTTGATATTCACTTAGATTCCTTTGGATTTTCATAAGATTTTTAGTAGAAGGAGCTGAAATTGAAGGAAATTGTGGTAAAATTAAATTAAATCTTTCTGAATTTTTTTATGATTTTTAGTTACAGATGCAGACTTTGAGCAAATTTAGTTGATATTCACTTAGATTCTATTGGATTTTCATAAGATTTTTAGTAGGAGAAGCTGAAATTGAAGAAATGTTGGTAAAATTAAATTAAATCTTTTTAATTTTTTTTATGATTTTTAGTGAAAGGTGCAGAATTTGAGTAAGTTTACTTGATATTCACTTCGATTCCTTTGAATTTTCTTAAGATTTTTAGTAGAAGGAGCTGAAATTGATGATATTTTGGTCAAATTAAATTAAATTTCTTTGCATTTTTTTATGATTTTTAGATACGGATGCAGAATTTGAGTAAATTTAGTTGATATTCACTTCGATTCCTTTGGATTTTCAAAAGATTTTTAGTAGGAGGAGCTGAAATTGAAAAAATTTTGGTGAAATTAAATTAAATCTTTTTGAATTTTTTTTATGATTTTTAGGTACAGATGCAGAGTTTGAGTAAATTTAGTTGATATTCACTTCGATTCCTTTGGATTTTCATAAGATTTTTAGTAGAAGGAGCTGAAATTGATGATATTTTGGTGAAATTAAATTAAATTTCTTTGCATTTTTTTATGATTTTTAGTTAAAGGTGCAGAATTTGAGTAAATTTTGTTGATATTCACTTAGATTCTATTGGATTTTCAAAAGATTTTTAGTAGGAGGAGCTGAAATTGAAAAAATTTTGGTGATATTAAATTAAATCTTTTTTAATTTTTTTATGATTTTTAGTTACAGATGCAGAATTTGTGTAAATTTAGTTGATATTCACTTCGAATCTTTTGAATTTTCTTAAGATTTTTAGTAGGAGGTGCTGAAATTGAAGAAATGTTGGTAAAATTAAATTAAATCTTTTTTATTTTTTTTATGATTTTTAGTTACAGATGCAGAATTTGAGTAAATTTAGTTGATATTCACTTCGATTCTTTTGAATTTTCTTAAGATTTTTAGTAGGAGGTGCTGAAATTGAAGAAATGTCGGTAAAATTAAATTAAATCTTTTTGATTTTTTTTATGATTTTTAGTTACAGATGCAGAATTTGAGTAAATTTAGTTGATATTCACTTCGATTCTTTTGAATTTTCTTAAGATTTTTAGTAGGAGGTGCTGAAATTGAAGAAATGTCGGTAAAATTAAATTAAATCTTTTTGATTTTTTTTATGATTTTTAGTGAAAGGTGCAGAATTTGAGTAAATTTAGTTGATATTCACTTCGATTCCTTTGGATTTTCATAAGATTTTTAGTAGGAGGAGCTGAAATTGATGATATTTTGGTAAAATTAAATTAAATTTCTTTGCATTTTTTTATGATTTTTAGTTACAGATGCAGAATTTGAGTAAAGTTAGTTGATATTCACTTAGATTCTATTGGATTTTCAAAAGATTTTTAGTAGGAGGAGCTGAAATTGATGATATTTTGGTGAAATTAAATTAAATTTCTTTGCATTTTTTTATGATTTTTAGTTAAAGGTGCAGACTTTGAGTAAATTTAGTTGATATTCACTTCGATTCCTTTGAATTTTCTTAAGATTTTTAGTAGAAGGAGCTGAAATTGATGAAATTTTGGTGAAATTAAATTAAATTTCTTTTCATTTTTTAATGATTTTTAGTTAAAGGTGCAGAATTTGAGAAAATATTGTTGAAATTCACTTCGATTCTTTTGCATTTTCTTAAGCTTTTTAGTAGGAGGTGCTGAAATTGAAAAAATTTTGGTGATATTAAATTAAATCTTTTTGAATTTTTTTATGATTTTTAATTACAGATGCAGAGTTTGAGTAAATTTAGTTGATATTCACTTCGATTCCTTTTGGATTTTCATAAGATTTTTAGTAGAAGGAGCTGAAATTGATGAAATTTTAGTGAAATTAAATTAAATTTCTTTGCATTTTTTAATGATTTTTAGTTAAAGGTGCAGAATTTGAGAAAATATTGTTGAAATTCACTTCGATTCTTTTGCATTTTCTTAAGCTTTTTAGTAGGAGGTGCTGAAATTGAAAAAATTTTGGTGATATTAAATTAAATCTTTTTGAATTTTTTTATGATTTTTAGGTACAGATGCAGAGTTTGAGTAAATTTAGTTGATATTCACATCGATTCCTTTTGGATTTTCATAAGATTTTTAGTAGAAGGAGCTGAAATTGATGAAATTTTAGTGAAATTAAATTAAATTTCTTTGCATTTTTTAATGATTTTTAGTTAAAGGTGCAGAATTTGAGAAAATATTGTTGAAATTCACTTCGATTCTTTTGCATTTTCATAAGATTTTTAGTAGGAGGAGCTGAAATTGAAGAAATGTTGGTGATATTAAATTAAATCTTTTTGAATTTTTTTATGATTTTTAGTTTAAGGTGCAGTATTTGTAAAAATATTGTTGAAATTCACTTCGATTCTTTTGCATTTTCTTAAGCTTTTTAGTAGGAGGTGCTGAAATTGAAGGAAATTGTGGTAAAATTAAATCAAATCTTTCTGAATTTTTTTATGATTTTTAGTTACAGATGCAGAATTTGAGTAAATGTAGTTCATATTCACTTCGATTCCTTTGAATTTTCTTAAGATTTTTTGTAGGAGGAGCTGAAATTGAAAAAATTTTGGTGAAGTTAAATTAAATCTTTTTGAATTTTTTTATGATTTTTACTTACAGATGCAGAATTTGAGTAAATTTAGTTGATATTCACTTCGATTCCTTTGGATTTTCATAAGATTTTTAGTAGAAGGAGCTGAAATTGATGATATTTTGGTGAAATTAAATTAAATTTCTTTGCATTTTTTTATGATTTTTAGTTAAAGGTGCAGAATTTGAGTAAATTTTGTTGATATTCACTTAGATTCTATTGGATTTTCAAAAGATTTTTAGTAGGAGGAGCTGAAATTGAAAAAATTTTGGTGATATTAAATTAAATCTTTTTTAATTTTTTATGATTTTTAGTTACAGATGCAGAATTTGTGTAAATTTAGTTGATATTCACTTCGAATCTTTTGAATTTTCTTAAGATTTTTAGTAGGAGGTGCTGAAATTGAAGAAATGTTGGTAAAATCAAATTAAATCTTTTTGATTTTTTTTATGATTTTTAGTTACAGATGCAGAATTTGAGTAAATTTAGTTGATATTCACTTCGATTCTTTTGAATTTTCTTAAGATTTTTAGTAGGAGGTGCTGAAATTGAAGAAATGTTGGTAAAATTAAATTAAATCTTTTTGATTTTTTTTATGATTTTTAGTGAAAGGTGCAGAATTTGAGTAAATTTAGTTGATATTCACTTCGATTCCTTTGGATTTTCATAAGATTTTTAGTAGAAGGAGCTGAAATTGATGATGTTTTGGTAAAATTAAATTAAATTTCTTTGCATTTTTTTATGATTTTTAGTTACAGATGCAGAATTTGAGTAAATTTAGTTGATATTCACTTAGATTCCTTTGGATTTTCATAAGATTTTTAGTAGAAGGAGCTGAAATTGAAGGAAATTGTGGTAAAATTAAATTAAATCTTTCTGAATTTTTTTATGATTTTTAGTTACAGATGCAGACTTTGAGCAAATTTAGTTGATATTCACTTAGATTCTATTGGATTTTCATAAGATTTTTAGTAGGAGAAGCTGAAATTGAAGAAATGTTGGTAAAATTAAATTAAATCTTTTTAATTTTTTTTATGATTTTTAGTGAAAGGTGCAGAATTTGAGTAAGTTTACTTGATATTCACTTCGATTCCTTTGAATTTTCTTAAGATTTTTAGTAGAAGGAGCTGAAATTGATGATATTTTGGTCAAATTAAATTAAATTTCTTTGCATTTTTTTATGATTTTTAGTTACAGATGCAGAATTTGAGTAAATTTAGTTGATATTCACTTCGATTCCTTTGGATTTTCAAAAGATTTTTAGTAGGAGGAGCTGAAATTGAAAAAATTTTGGTGAAATTAAATTAAATCTTTTTGAATTTTTTTTATGATTTTTAGGTACAGATGCAGAGTTTGAGTAAATTTAGTTGATATTCACTTCGATTCCTTTGGATTTTCATAAGATTTTTAGTAGAAGGAGCTGAAATTGATGATATTTTGGTGAAATTAAATTAAATTTCTTTGCATTTTTTTATGATTTTTAGTTAAAGGTGCAGAATTTGAGTAAATTTTGTTGATATTCACTTAGATTCTATTGGATTTTCAAAAGATTTTTAGTAGGAGGAGCTGAAATTGAAAAAATTTTGGTGATATTAAATTAAATCTTTTTTAATTTTTTTATGATTTTTAGTTACAGATGCAGAATTTGTGTAAATTTAGTTGATATTCACTTCGAATCTTTTGAATTTTCTTAAGATTTTTAGTAGGAGGTGCTGAAATTGAAGAAATGTTGGTAAAATTAAATTAAATCTTTTTTATTTTTTTTATGATTTTTAGTTACAGATGCAGAATTTGAGTAAATTTAGTTGATATTCACTTCGATTCTTTTGAATTTTCTTAAGATTTTTAGTAGGAGGTGCTGAAATTGAAGAAATGTCGGTAAAATTAAATTAAATCTTTTTGATTTTTTTTATGATTTTTAGTTACAGATGCAGAATTTGAGTAAATTTAGTTGATATTCACTTCGATTCTTTTGAATTTTCTTAAGATTTTTAGTAGGAGGTGCTGAAATTGAAGAAATGTCGGTAAAATTAAATTAAATCTTTTTGATTTTTTTTATGATTTTTAGTGAAAGGTGCAGAATTTGAGTAAATTTAGTTGATATTCACTTCGATTCCTTTGGATTTTCTTAAGATTTTTAGTAGGAGGAGCTGAAATTGATGATATTTTGGTAAAATTAAATTAAATTTCTTTGCATTTTTTTATGATTTTTAGTTACAGATGCAGAATTTGAGTAAAGTTAGTTGATATTCACTTAGATTCTATTGGATTTTCAAAAGATTTTTAGTAGGAGGAGCTGAAATTGATGATATTTTGGTGAAATTAAATTAAATTTCTTTGCATTTTTTTATGATTTTTAGTTAAAGGTGCAGACTTTGAGTAAATTTAGTTGATATTCACTTCGATTCCTTTGAATTTTCTTAAGATTTTTAGTAGAAGGAGCTGAAATTGATGAAATTTTGGTGAAATTAAATTAAATTTCTTTTCATTTTTTAATGATTTTTAGTTAAAGGTGCAGAATTTGAGAAAATATTGTTGAAATTCACTTCGATTCTTTTGCATTTTCTTAAGCTTTTTAGTAGGAGGTGCTGAAATTGAAAAAATTTTGGTGATATTAAATTAAATCTTTTTGAATTTTTTTATGATTTTTAATTACAGATGCAGAGTTTGAGTAAATTTAGTTGATATTCACTTCGATTCCTTTTGGATTTTCATAAGATTTTTAGTAGAAGGAGCTGAAATTGATGAAATTTTAGTGAAATTAAATTAAATTTCTTTGCATTTTTTAATGATTTTTAGTTAAAGGTGCAGAATTTGAGAAAATATTGTTGAAATTCACTTCGATTCTTTTGCATTTTCTTAAGCTTTTTAGTAGGAGGTGCTGAAATTGAAAAAATTTTGGTGATATTAAATTAAATCTTTTTGAATTTTTTTATGATTTTTAGGTACAGATGCAGAGTTTGAGTAAATTTAGTTGATATTCACATCGATTCCTTTTGGATTTTCATAAGATTTTTAGTAGAAGGAGCTGAAATTGATGAAATTTTAGTGAAATTAAATTAAATTTCTTTGCATTTTTTAATGATTTTTAGTTAAAGGTGCAGAATTTGAGAAAATATTGTTGAAATTCACTTCGATTCTTTTGCATTTTCATAAGATTTTTAGTAGGAGGAGCTGAAATTGAAAAAATTTTGGTGATATTAAATTAAATCTTTTTGAATTTTTTTATGATTTTTAGTTTAAGGTGCAGTATTTGTAAAAATATTGTTGAAATTCACTTCGATTCTTTTGCATTTTCTTAAGCTTTTTAGTAGGAGGTGCTGAAATTGAAGGAAATTGTGGTAAAATTAAATCAAATCTTTCTGAATTTTTTTATGATTTTTAGTTACAGATGCAGAATTTGAGTAAATGTAGTTCATATTCACTTCGATTCCTTTGAATTTTCTTAAGATTTTTTGTAGGAGGAGCTGAAATTGAAAAAATTTTGGTGAAGTTAAATTAAATCTTTTTGAATTTTTTTATGATTTTTACTTACAGATGCAGAATTTGAGTAAATTTAGTTGATATTCACTTCGATTCCTTTGGATTTTCATAAGATTTTTAGTAGAAGGAGCTGAAATTGATGATATTTTGGTGAAATTAAATTAAATTTCTTTGCATTTTTTTATGATTTTTAGTTAAAGGTGCAGAATTTGAGTAAATTTTGTTGATATTCACTTAGATTCTATTGGATTTTCAAAAGATTTTTAGTAGGAGGAGCTGAAATTGAAAAAATTTTGGTGATATTAAATTAAATCTTTTTTAATTTTTTATGATTTTTAGTTACAGATGCAGAATTTGTGTAAATTTAGTTGATATTCACTTCGAATCTTTTGAATTTTCTTAAGATTTTTAGTAGGAGGTGCTGAAATTGAAGAAATGTTGGTAAAATTAAATTAAATCTTTTTGATTTTTTTTATGATTTTTAGTGAAAGGTGCAGAATTTGAGTAAATTTAGTTGATATTCACTTCGATTCCTTTGGATTTTCATAAGATTTTTAGTAGAAGGAGCTGAAATTGATGATGTTTTGGTAAAATTAAATTAAATTTCTTTGCATTTTTTTATGATTTTTAGTTACAGATGCAGAATTTGAGTAAATTTAGTTGATATTCACTTAGATTCCTTTGGATTTTCATAAGATTTTTAGTAGAAGGAGCTGAAATTGAAGGAAATTGTGGTAAAATTAAATTAAATCTTTCTGAATTTTTTTATGATTTTTAGTTACAGATGCAGACTTTGAGCAAATTTAGTTGATATTCACTTAGATTCTATTGGATTTTCATAAGATTTTTAGTAGGAGAAGCTGAAATTGAAGAAATGTTGGTAAAATTAAATTAAATCTTTTTAATTTTTTTTATGATATTTAGTGAAAGGTGCAGAATTTGAGTAAGTTTACTTGATATTCACTTCGATTCCTTTGAATTTTCTTAAGATTTTTAGTAGAAGGAGCTGAAATTGATGATATTTTGGTCAAATTAAATTAAATTTCTTTGCATTTTTTTATGATTTTTAGTTACAGATGCAGAATTTGAGTAAATTTAGTTGATATTCACTTCGATTCCTTTGGATTTTCAAAAGATTTTTAGTAGGAGGAGCTGAAATTGAAAAAATTTTGGTGAAATTAAATTAAATCTTTTTGAATTTTTTTTATGATTTTTAGGTACAGATGCAGAGTTTGAGTAAATTTAGTTGATATTCACTTCGATTCCTTTGGATTTTCATAAGATTTTTAGTAGAAGGAGCTGAAATTGATGATATTTTGGTGAAATTAAATTAAATTTCTTTGCATTTTTTTATGATTTTTAGTTAAAGGTGCAGAATTTGAGTAAATTTTGTTGATATTCACTTAGATTCTATTGGATTTTCAAAAGATTTTTAGTAGGAGGAGCTGAAATTGAAAAAATTTTGGTGATATTAAATTAAATCTTTTTTAATTTTTTTATGATTTTTAGTTACAGATGCAGAATTTGTGTAAATTTAGTTGATATTCACTTCGAATCTTTTGAATTTTCTTAAGATTTTTAGTAGGAGGTGCTGAAATTGAAGAAATGTTGGTAAAATTAAATTAAATCTTTTTTATTTTTTTTATGATTTTTAGTTACAGATGCAGAATTTGAGTAAATTTAGTTGATATTCACTTCGATTCTTTTGAATTTTCTTAAGATTTTTAGTAGGAGGTGCTGAAATTGAAGAAATGTCGGTAAAATTAAATTAAATCTTTTTGATTTTTTTTATGATTTTTAGTTACAGATGCAGAATTTGAGTAAATTTAGTTGATATTCACTTCGATTCTTTTGAATTTTCTTAAGATTTTTAGTAGGAGGTGCTGAAATTGAAGAAATGTCGGTAAAATTAAATTAAATCTTTTTGATTTTTTTTATGATTTTTAGTGAAAGGTGCAGAATTTGAGTAAATTTAGTTGATATTCACTTCGATTCCTTTGGATTTTCATAAGATTTTTAGTAGAAGGAGCTGAAATTGATGATGTTTTGGTAAAATTAAATTAAATTTCTTTGCATTTTTTTATGATTTTTAGTTACAGATGCAGAATTTGAGTAAATTTAGTTGATATTCACTTAGATTCCTTTGGATTTTCATAAGATTTTTAGTAGAAGGAGCTGAAATTGAAGGAAATTGTGGTAAAATTAAATTAAATCTTTCTGAATTTTTTTATGATTTTTAGTTACAGATGCAGACTTTGAGCAAATTTAGTTGATATTCACTTAGATTCTATTGGATTTTCATAAGATTTTTAGTAGGAGAAGCTGAAATTGAAGAAATGTTGGTAAAATTAAATTAAATCTTTTTAATTTTTTTTATGATTTTTAATGAAAGGTGCAGAATTTGAGTAAGTTTACTTGATATTCACTTCGATTCCTTTGAATTTTCTTAAGATTTTTAGTAGAAGCAGCTGAAATTGATAATATTTTGGTGAAATTAAATTAAATTTCTTTGCATTTTTTTATGATTTTTAGTTACAGATGCAGAATTTTAGTAAATTTAGTAGATATTCACTTAGATTCTATTGGATTTTCATAAGATTTTTAGTAGATGGAGCTGAAATTGATGATATTTTGGTGAAATTAAATTAAATCTTTTTGATTTTTTTTATGATTTTTAGTGAAAGGTGCAGAATTTGAGCAAGTTTACTTGATATTCACTTCGATTCCTTTGAATTTTCTTAAGATTTTTAGTAGAAGGAGCTGAAATTGATAATATTTTGGTGAAATTAAATTAAATTTCTTTGCATTTTTTTATGATTTTTAGTTACAGATGCAGAATTTGATAAAATTTAGTTGATATACACTTCGATTCCTTTGGATTTTCATAAGATTTTTAGTAGAAGGAGCTGAAATTGAAGGAAATTGTGGTAAAATTAAATTAAATCTTTTTGAATTTTTTTATGATTTTTAGGTACAGATGCAGAGTTTGAGTAATTTTAGTTGATATTCACTTCGATTCCTTTTGGATTTTCATAAGATTTTTAGTAGAAGGAGCTGAAATTGATGAAATTTTAGTGAAATTAAATTAAATTTCTTTGCATTTTTTAATGATTTTTAGTTAAAGGTGCAGAATTTGAGAAAATATTGTTGAAATTCACTTCGATTCTTTTGCATTTTCTTAAGCTTTTTAGTAGGAGGTGCTGAAATTGAAAAAATTTTGGTGATATTAAATTAAATCTTTTTGAATTTTTTTATGATTTTTAGTTACAGCTGCAGAGTTTGAGTAAATTTAGTTGATATTCACTTCGATTCCTTTTGGATTTTCATAAGATTTTTAGTAGAAGGAGCTGAATTTGATGAAATTTTAGTGAAATTAAATTAAATTTCTTTGCATTTTTTAATGATTTTTAGTTAAAGGTTTAGAATTTGAGAAAATATTGTTGAAATTCACTTCGATTCTTTTGCATTTTCTTAAGCTTTTTAGTAGGAGGTGCTGAAATTGAAAAAATTTTGGTGATATTAAATTAAATCTTTTTGAATTTTTTTATGATTTTTAGATACAGATGCAGAATTTGAGTAAATTTAGTTGATATTCACTTCGATTCTTTTGAATTTTCTTAAGATTTTTAGTAGGAGGTGCTGAAATTGATGATATTTTGGTGAAATTAAATTAAATTTCTTTGCATTTTTTAATGATTTTTAGTTTAAGGTGCAGAATTTGTAAAAATATTGTTGAAATTCACTTCGATTCTTTTGCATTTTCTTAAGCTTTTTAGTAGGAGGTGCTGAAATTGAAAAAATTTTGGTGATATTAAATTAAATCTTTTTGAATTTTTTTATGATTTTTAGTTACAGCTGCAGAGTTTGAGTAAATTTAGTTGATATTCACTTCGATTCCTTTTGGATTTTCATAAGATTTTTAGTAGAAGGAGCTGAATTTGATGAAATTTTAGTGAAATTAAATTAAATTTCTTTGCATTTTTTAATGATTTTTAGTTAAAGGTTTAGAATTTGAGAAAATATTGTTGAAATTCACTTCGATTCTTTTGCATTTTCTTAAGCTTTTTAGTAGGAGGTGCTGAAATTGAAAAAATTTTGGTGATATTAAATTAAATCTTTTTGAATTTTTTTATGATTTTTAGATACAGATGCAGAATTTGAGTAAATTTAGTTGATATTCACTTCGATTCTTTTGAATTTTCTTAAGATTTTTAGTAGGAGGTGCTGAAATTGATGATATTTTGGTGAAATTAAATTAAATTTCTTTGCATTTTTTAATGATTTTTAGTTTAAGGTGCAGAATTTGTAAAAATATTGTTGAAATTCACTTCGATTCTTTTGAATTTTCTTATGATTTTTAGTAGGAGAAGCTGAAATTGAAAAAATTTTGGTGAAATTAAATTAAATCTTTATGAATTTTTTAATGATTTTTAGTTACAGATGCAGAATTTGAGTAAATTTAGTTGATATTCACTTCGATTCTTTTGAATTTTCTTAAGATTTTTAGTAGGAGGTGCTGAAATTGAAGAAATGTTGGTAAAATTAAATTAAATCTTTTTGATTTTTTTTATGATTTTTAGTGAAAGGTGCAGAATTTGAGTAAGTTTACTTGATATTCACTTCGATTCCTTTGAATTTTCTTAAGATTTTTAGTAGAAGGAGCTGAAATTGATAATATTTTGGTGAAATTAAATTAAATTTCTTTGCATTTTTTATGATTTTTAGTTACAGATGCAGAATTTGATAAAATTTAGTTGATATACACTTCGATTCTTTTGCATTTTCTTAAGCTTTTTAGTAGGAGGTGCTGAAATTGAAAAAATTTTGGTGATATTAAATTAAATCTTTTTGAATTTTTTTATGATTTTTAGTTACAGCTGCAGAGTTTGAGTAAATTTAGTTGATATTCACTTCGATTCCTTTTGGATTTTCATAAGATTTTTAGTAGAAGGAGCTGAATTTGATGAAATTTTAGTGAAATTAAATTAAATTTCTTTGCATTTTTTAATGATTTTTAGTTAAAGGTTTAGAATTTGAGAAAATATTGTTGAAATTCACTTCGATTCTTTTGCATTTTCTTAAGCTTTTTAGTAGGAGGTGCTGAAATTGAAAAAATTTTGGTGATATTAAATTAAATCTTTTTGAATTTTTTTATGATTTTTAGATACAGATGCAGAATTTGAGTAAATTTAGTTGATATTCACTTCGATTCTTTTGAATTTTCTTAAGATTTTTAGTAGGAGGTGCTGAAATTGATGATATTTTGGTGAAATTAAATTAAATTTCTTTGCATTTTTTAATGATTTTTAGTTTAAGGTGCAGAATTTGTAAAAATATTGTTGAAATTCACTTCGATTCTTTTGAATTTTCTTAAGATTTTTAGTAGGAGAAGCTGAAATTGAAAAAATTTTGGTGAAATTAAATTAAATCTTTATGAATTTTTTAATGATTTTTAGTTACAGATGCAGAATTTGAGTAAATTTAGTTGATATTCACTTCGATTCTTTTGAATTTTCTTAAGATTTTTAGTAGGAGGTGCTGAAATTGAAGAAATGTTGGTAAAATTAAATTTAATCTTTTTGATTTTTTTTATGATTTTTAGTGAAAGGTGCAGAATTTGAGTAAGTTTACTTGATATTCACTTCGATTCCTTTGAATTTTCTTAAGATTTTTAGTAGAAGCAGCTGAAATTGATAATATTTTGGTGAAATTAAATTAAATTTCTTTGCATTTTTTTATGATTTTTAGTTACAGATGCAGAATTTGAGTAAGTTTACTTGATATTCACTTCGATTCCTTTGAATTTTCTTAAGATTTTTTGTAGAAGCAGCTGAAATTGATAATATTTTGGTGAAATTAAATTAAATTTCTTTGCATTTTTTTATGATTTTTAGTTACAGATGCAGAATTTGAGTAAATTTAGTAGATATTCACTTAGATTCTATTGGATTTTCATAAGATTTCTAGTAGATGGAGCTGAAATTGATGATATTTTGGTGAAATTAAATTAAATCTTTTTGATTTTTTTTATGATTTTTAGTGAAAGGTGCAGAATTTGAGTAAGTTTACTTGATATTCACTTCGATTCCTTTGAATTTTCTTAAGATTTTTAGTAGAAGGAGCTGAAATTGATAATATTTTGGTGAAATTAAATTAAATTTCTTTGCATTTTTTTATGATTTTTAGTTACAGATGCAGAATTTGATAAAATTTAGTTGATATACACTTCGATTCCTTTGGATTTTCATAAGATTTTTAGTAGAAGGAGCTGAAATTGAAGGAAATTGTGTTAAATTAAATTAAATCTGTTTGAATTTTTTTTATGATTTTTAGGTACAGATGCAGAGTTTGAGTAATTTTAGTTGATATTCACTTCGATTCCTTTTGGATTTTCATAAGATTTTTAGTAGAAGGAGCTGAAATTGATGAAATTTTAGTGAAATTAAATTAAATTTCTTTGCATTTTTTAATGATTTTTAGTTAAAGGTGCAGAATTTGAGAAAATATTGTTGAAATTCACTTCGATTCTTTTGCATTTTCTTAAGCTTTTTAGTAGGAGGTGCTGAAATTGAAAAAATTTTGGTGATATTAAATTAAATCTTTTTGAATTTTTTTATGATATTTAGTTACAGCTGCAGAGTTTGAGTAAATTTAGTTGATATTCACTTCGATTCCTTTTGGATTTTCATAAGATTTTTAGTAGAAGGAGCTGAATTTGATGAAATTTTAGTGAAATTAAATTAAATTTCTTTGCATTTTTTAATGATTTTTAGTTAAAGGTTTAGAATTTGAGAAAATATTGTTGAAATTCACTTCGATTCTTTTGCATTTTCTTAAGCTTTTTAGTAGGAGGTGCTGAAATTGAAAAAATTTTGGTGATATTAAATTAAATCTTTTTGAATTTTTTTATGATTTTTAGATACAGATGCAGAATTTGAGTAAATTTAGTTGATATTCACTTCGATTCTTTTGAATTTTCTTAAGATTTTTAGTAGGAGGTGCTGAAATTGATGATATTTTGGTGAAATTAAATTAAATTTCTTTGCATTTTTTATGATTTTTAGTTACAGATGCAGAATTTGATAAAATTTAGTTGATATACACTTCGATTCCTTTGGATTTTCATAAGATTTTTAGTAGAAGGAGCTGAAATTGAAGGAAATTGTGTTAAATTAAATTAAATCTTTTTGAATTTTTTTTATGATGATTAGGTACAGATGCAGAGTTTGAGTAATTTTAGTTGATATTCACTTCGATTCCTTTTGGATTTTCATAAGATTTTTAGTAGAAGGAGCTGAAATTGATGAAATTTTAGTGAAATTAAATTAAATTTATTTGCATTTTTTAATGATTTTTAGTTAAAGGTGCAGAATTTGAGAAAATATTGTTGAAATTCACTTCGATTCTTTTGCATTTTCTTAAGCTTTTTAGTAGGAGGTGCTGAAATTGAAAAAATTTTGGTGATATTAAATTAAATCTTTTTGAATTTTTTTATGATTTTTAGTTACAGCTGCAGAGTTTGAGTAAATTTAGTTGATATTCACTTCGATTCCTTTTGGATTTTCATAAGATTTTTAGTAGAAGGAGCTGAATTTGATGAAATTTTAGTGAAATTAAATTAAATTTCTTTGCATTTTTTAATGATTTTTAGTTAAAGGTTTAGAATTTGAGAAAATATTGTTGAAATTCACTTCGATTCTTTTGCATTTTCTTAAGCTTTTTAGTAGGAGGTGCTGAAATTGAAAAAATTTTGGTGATATTAAATTAAATCTTTTTGAATTTTTTTATGATTTTTAGATACAGATGCAGAATTTGAGTAAATTTAGTTGATATTCACTTCGATTCTTTTGAATTTTCTTAAGATTTTTAGTAGGAGGTGCTGAAATTGATGATATTTTGGTGAAATTAAATTAAATTTCTTTGCATTTTTTAATGATTTTTAGTTTAAGGTGCAGAATTTGTAAAAATATTGTTGAAATTCACTTCGATTCTTTTGAATTTTCTTAAGATTTTTAGTAGGAGAAGCTGAAATTGAAAAAATTTTGGTGAAATTAAATTAAATCTTTATGAATTTTTTAATGATTTTTAGTTACAGATGCAGAATTTGAGTAAATTTAGTTGATATTCACTTCGATTCTTTTGAATTTTCTTAAGATTTTTAGTAGGAGGTGCTGAAATTGAAGAAATGTTGGTAAAATTAAATTTAATCTTTTTGATTTTTTTTATGATTTTTAGTGAAAGGTGCAGAATTTGAGTAAGTTTACTTGATATTCACTTCGATTCCTTTGAATTTTCTTAAGATTTTTAGTAGAAGCAGCTGAAATTGATAATATTTTGGTGAAATTAAATTAAATTTCTTTGCATTTTTTTATGATTTTTAGTTACAGATGCAGAATTTGAGTAAGTTTACTTGATATTCACTTCGATTCCTTTGAATTTTCTTAAGATTTTTTGTAGAAGCAGCTGAAATTGATAATATTTTGGTGAAATTAAATTAAATTTCTTTGCATTTTTTTATGATTTTTAGTTACAGATGCAGAATTTGAGTAAATTTAGTTGATATTCACTTCGATTCCTTTGAATTTTCTTAAGATTTTTTGTAGCAGGAGCTGAAATTGAAAAAAATTTGGTGAAGTTAAATTAAATCTTTTTGAATTTTTTTATGATTTTTAGTTACAGATGCAGAATTTGAGTAAATTTAGTTGATATTCACTTAGATTCTATTGGATTTTCAAAAGATTTTTAGTAGGAGGAGCTGAAATTGAAAAAATTTTGGTGAAATTAAATTAAATCTTTTTGAATTTTTTTTATGATTTTTAGGTACAGATGCAGAGTTTGAGTAAATTTAGTTGATATTCACTGTCACGTCCCGGGTGGAGGTCTTTGGGGACAATGACATGGGGAATAAAATCAGGCGCGAATCTATAATCCAACACTCTGAGGGTTTTGAAGGGAGAGTCAGGCACGAATCTAAAATCCAGCACACTGAGGATTTTGAGAGAATGTCAGGCGCGAATCTGTAATCCAGCACACTGAGGATTTTGAGGGAATGTCAGGCGCGAATCTGTAATCCAGCACACTGAGGATTTCGAGGGAATGTCAGGCGCGAATCTGTAATCCAGCACACTGAGGATTTTGAGGGAATGTCAGGCGCGAATCTGTAATCCAGCACACTGAGGATTTTGAGGGAATGTCAGGCGCGAATCTGTAATCCAGCACACTGAGGATTTTGAGGGAATGTCAGGCGCGAATCTGTAATCCAACACTCTGAGGGTTTTGAAGGGAGAGTCAGGCACGAATCTAAAATCCTGCACACTGATCGTTTTGAGGGAATGTCAGGCGCGAATCTATAATCCTGCACACTGATCGACCAGGGAAGGTTTAAATGACTTATACCTTTTGTGGAGACACCCGTTAGAGCACTTATTATGGTTTGTTTTTGGTAATCGGATTTACAGCTGCATCGAGGTAAAAAACACTCGTAATGATTCAGCAAAATCAGCTATTCATACAGTTAAGCGAAACCTATACGAAAGTAAGTTTGTAAACACGGCAATGCTTTCCGCGGTCGTTGCCCGTAATCAGCTGTTCCGGCAGCCTGGTTGGTTTTCGGGATCTTCGTAGCAGAAGGATTAACACAATGACTCGAAACGTTAGTTAAGCAAAGCGGTTTATTAATAAGTTAGGCGAAAATATAGGCACTGTTTGTGATAGTGCTTTGTTAAACATAGAATGCGTTTAAACATTAATAATTGGCACAGAAAATTTATATAAATGGCAATATATATATATAGAGTGATTATGAGCGTGACATACAGTATATGTTTTATGATGGAATAATATAAGCAATAAACGTAGTTAAGAACATGGAATATGGTCGCAATGAGCGTTAATAACACAATATAATATGAAAAGCACTTAAGCGTAATGAGACAAAATAATATGAAAAGCAATAAGAATAGCAAGACAAAATAATGTGAATAGCTATAAGAATAGTAACGCAAAATAATATGAAAACGCAATAAGAATAGTAATGTAAAATAATATGAAAACGCAATAAGCGTAGAAATACAAAATAATATGAATATCGATAAGAATAGCAATACAAAATAATATGTATGGAGGTGATATGCAATAGTTAAATGGTAATATAAATTCTTACGGTTGTTGCCGTTGAACACTGAATTTAGTTTAAGATAATTATATAGATTTCTGATAGATTTCTGCAGTACGAATCGTTGATTGATGTCTGTAGAACGAGCTTCGATGATAAATTTCCGTAGAAAAGAGAACGAGCTCTCGCGGTTCCTCGTATTTATACTAATTACAATCTTTTCGGCTTGAAGGGGGGTGCGCAGTACGCACCTTGACATAGTTACGCATATGCGTCGCAGTAACATTTCCGGGGTTTTTGTAAGGACCAAAGGTTGGTCTATATTTGGACTCGCATTTTCGGCACGTACGCCAAATAATCCTCGCGATTATCCTTCTGGGGTTCTTATACATGTGATTCGGTAATGCTCAACTCCTCGAATGGGTTTTGGGTGTTTTTATAGGAAAGGGGTGATAATGGATTTGACTTCTTTGGTCATTTAAAGGATATGAGACGGGGTCTCGATTTAAGAGATATAAGAGGCGAGGGACTTGTTTAGATTTGATAGGAGGGAAGAGTTTGTGCCGCGTTGGGCGAATAGGTGGAGGAGTTTCATTGATTGACCGTCTTGAGATGGGGACCGCTAAGGTACATCGCCAAGGCGGTCGAGGTCATGGAGAAGGGGTAAGAATTTGGTGTTTGGGGAGATTTGAGAGGAGTTGTATAATAGTTTATGAAGAAATATTATTTTATCTGTGAGCGAAATTTTGTGGGACGTCACATTCACTTCGATTCCTTTTGGATTTTCATAAGATTTTTAGTAGAAGGAGCTGAAATTGATGAAATTTTAGTGAAATTAAATTAAATTTCTTTGCATTTTTTAATGATTTTTAGTTAAAGGTGCAGAATTTGAGAAAATATTGTTGAAATTCACTTCGATTCTTTTGCATTTTCTTAAGCTTTTTAGTAGGAGGTGCTGAAATTGAAGAAATGTCGGTAAAATTAAATTAAATCTTTTTGATTTTTTTTATGATTTTTAGTGAAAGGTGCAGAATTTGAGTAAATTTAGTTGATATTCACTTCGATTCCTTTGGATTTTCATAAGATTTTTAGTAGGAGGAGCTGAAATTGATGATATTTTGGTAAAATTAAATTAAATTTCTTTGCATTTTTTTATGATTTTTAGTTACAGATGCAGAATTTGAGTAAAGTTAGTTGATATTCACTTAGATTCTATTGGATTTTCAAAAGATTTTTAGTAGGAGGAGCTGAAATTGATGATATTTTGGTGAAATTAAATTAAATTTCTTTGCATTTTTTTATGATTTTTAGTTAAAGGTGCAGACTTTGAGTAAATTTAGTTGATATTCACTTCGATTCCTTTGAATTTTCTTAAGATTTTTAGTAGAAGGAGCTGAAATTGATGAAATTTTGGTGAAATTAAATTAAATTTCTTTTCATTTTTTTATTATTTTTAGTTAAAGGTGCAGAATTTGAGAAAATATTGTTGAAATTCACTTCGATTCTTTTGCATTTTCTTAAGCTTTTTAGTAGGAGGTGCTGAAATTGAAAAAATTTTGGTGATATTAAATTAAATCTTTTTGAATTTTTTTATGATTTTTAATTACAGATGCAGAGTTTGAGTAAATTTAGTTGATATTCACTTCGATTCCTTTTGGATTTTCATAAGATTTTTAGTAGAAGGAGCTGAAATTGATGAAATTTTAGTGAAATTAAATTAAATTTCTTTGCATTTTTTAATGATTTTTAGTTAAAGGTGCAGAATTTGAGAAAATATTGTTGAAATTCACTTCGATTCTTTTGCATTTTCTTAAGCTTTTTAGTAGGAGGTGCTGAAATTGAAAAAATTTTGGTGATATTAAATTAAATCTTTTTGAATTTTTTTATGATTTTTAGGTACAGATGCAGAGTTTGAGTAAATTTAGTTGATATTCACATCGATTCCTTTTGGATTTTCATAAGATTTTTAGTAGAAGGAGCTGAAATTGATGAAATTTTAGTGAAATTAAATTAAATTTCTTTGCATTTTTTAATGATTTTTAGTTAAAGGTGCAGAATTTGAGAAAATATTGTTGAAATTCACTTCGATTCTTTTGCATTTTCATAAGATTTTTAGTAGGAGGAGCTGAAATTGAAGAAATGTTGGTGATATTAAATTAAATCTTTTTGAATTTTTTTATGATTTTTAGTTTAAGGTGCAGTATTTGTAAAAATATTGTTGAAATTCACTTCGATTCTTTTGCATTTTCTTAAGCTTTTTAGTAGGAGGTGCTGAAATTGAAGGAAATTGTGGTAAAATTAAATCAAATCTTTCTGAATTTTTTTTTTATGATTTTTAGTTACAGATGCAGAATTTGAGTAAATGTAGTTCATATTCACTTCGATTCCTTTGAATTTTCTTAAGATTTTTTGTAGGAGGAGCTGAAATTGAAAAAATTTTGGTGAAGTTAAATTAAATCTTTTTGAATTTTTTTATGATTTTTACTTACAGATGCAGAATTTGAGTAAATTTAGTTGATATTCACTTCGATTCCTTTGGATTTTCATAAGATTTTTAGTAGAAGGAGCTGAAATTGATGATATTTTGGTGAAATTAAATTAAATTTCTTTGCATTTTTTTATGATTTTTAGTTAAAGGTGCAGAATTTGAGTAAATTTTGTTGATATTCACTTAGATTCTATTGGATTTTCAAAAGATTTTTAGTAGGAGGAGCTGAAATTGAAAAAATTTTGGTGATATTAAATTAAATCTTTTTTAATTTTTTTATGATTTTTAGTTACAGATGCAGAATTTGTGTAAATTTAGTTGATATTCACTTCGAATCTTTTGAATTTTCTTAAGATTTTTAGTAGGAGGTGCTGAAATTGAAGAAATGTTGGTAAAATTAAATTAAATCTTTTTTATTTTTTTTATGATTTTTAGTTACAGATGCAGAATTTGAGTAAATTTAGTTGATATTCACTTCGATTCTTTTGAATTTTCTTAAGATTTTTAGTAGGAGGTGCTGAAATTGAAGAAATGTCGGTAAAATTAAATTAAATCTTTTTGATTTTTTTTATGATTTTTAGTTACAGATGCAGAATTTGAGTAAATTTAGTTGATATTCACTTCGATTCTTTTGAATTTTCTTAAGATTTTTAGTAGGAGGTGCTGAAATTGAAGAAATGTCGGTAAAATTAAATTAAATCTTTTTGATTTTTTTTATGATTTTTAGTGAAAGGTGCAGAATTTGAGTAAATTTAGTTGATATTCACTTCGATTCCTTTGGATTTTCATAAGATTTTTAGTAGAAGGAGCTGAAATTGATGATGTTTTGGTAAAATTAAATTAAATTTCTTTGCATTTTTTTATGATTTTTAGTTACAGATGCAGAATTTGAGTAAATTTAGTTGATATTCACTTAGATTCCTTTGGATTTTCATAAGATTTTTAGTAGAAGGAGCTGAAATTGAAGGAAATTGTGGTAAAATTAAATTAAATCTTTCTGAATTTTTTTATGATTTTTAGTTACAGATGCAGACTTTGAGCAAATTTAGTTGATATTCACTTAGATTCTATTGGATTTTCATAAGATTTTTAGTAGGAGAAGCTGAAATTGAAGAAATGTTGGTAAAATTAAATTAAATCTTTTTAATTTTTTTTATGATTTTTAGTGAAAGGTGCAGAATTTGAGTAAGTTTACTTGATATTCACTTCGATTCCTTTGAATTTTCTTAAGATTTTTGGTAGAAGGAGCTGAAATTGATGATATTTTGGTCAAATTAAATTAAATTTCTTTGCATTTTTTTATGATTTTTAGTTACAGATGCAGAATTTGAGTAAATTTAGTTGATATTCACTTCGATTCTTTTGAATTTTCTTAAGATTTTTAGTAGGAGGTGCTGAAATTGAAGAAATGTCGGTAAAATTAAATTAAATCTTTTTGATTTTTTTTATGATTTTTAGTGAAAGGTGCAGAATTTGAGTAAGTTTACTTGATATTCACTTCGATTCCTTTGGATTTTCATAAGATTTTTAGTAGAAGGAGCTGAAATTGATGATATTTTGGTGAAATTAAATTAAATTTCTTTGCATTTTTTTATGATTTTTAGTTAAAGGTGCAGAATTTGAGTAAATTTTGTTGATATTCACTTAGATTCTATTGGATTTTCAAAAGATTTTTAGTAGGAGGAGCTGAAATTGAAAAAATTTTGGTGTTATTAAATTAAATCTTTTTTAATTTTTTTATGATTTTTAGTTACAGATGCAGAATTTGTGTAAATTTAGTTGATATTCACTTCGAATCTTTTGAATTTTCTTAAGATTTTTAGTAGGAGGTGCTGAAATTGAAGAAATGTTGGTAAAATTAAATTAAATCTTTTTGATTTTTTTTATGATTTTTAGTTACAGATGCAGAATTTGAGTAAATTTAGTTGATATTCACTTCGATTCTTTTGAATTTTCTTAAGATTTTTAGTAGGAGGTGCTGAAATTGAAGAAATGTCGGTAAAATTAAATTAAATCTTTTTGATTTTTTTTATGATTTTTAGTGAAAGGTGCAGAATTTGAGTAAATTTAGTTGATATTCACTTCGATTCCTTTGGATTTTCATAAGATTTTTAGTAGAAGGAGCTGAAATTGATGATGTTTTGGTAAAATTAAATTAAATTTCTTTGAATTTTTTTATGATTTTTAGTTACAGATGCAGAATTTGAGTAAATTTAGTTGATATTCACTTAGATTCCTTTGGATTTTCATAAGATTTTTAGTAGAAGGAGCTGAAATTGAAGGAAATTGTGGTAAAATTAAATTAAATCTTTCTGAATTTTTTTATGATTTTTAGTTACAGATGCAGACTTTGAGCAAATTTAGTTGATATTCACTTAGATTCTATTGGATTTTCATAAGATTTTTAGTAGGAGAAGCTGAAATTGAAGAAATGTTGGTAAAATTAAATTAAATCTTTTAATTTTTTTTATGATTTTTAGTGAAAGGTGCAGAATTTGAGTAAGTTTACTTGATATTCACTTCGATTCCTTTGAATTTTCTTAAGATTTTTAGTAGAAAGAGCTGAAATTGATGATATTTTGGTCAAATTAAATTAAATTTCTTTGCATTTTTTATTGATTTTTAGTTACAGATGCAGAATTTGAGTAAATTTAGTTGATATTCACTTCGATTCCTTTGGATTTTTAAAAGATTTTTAGTAGGAGGAGCTGAAATTGAAAAAATTTTGCTGAAATTAAATTAAATCTTTTTGAATTTTTTTTATGATTTTTAGGTACAGATGCAGAGTTTGAGTAAATTTAGTTGATATTCACTTCGATTCCTTTTGGATTTTCATAAGATTTTTAGTAGAAGCAGCTGAAATTGATAATATTTTGGTGAAATTAAATTAAATTTCTTTGCATTTTTTTATGATTTTTAGTTACAGATGCAGAATTTGATAAAATTTAGTTGATATTCACTTCGATTCCTTTGGATTTTCATAAGATTTTTAGTAGAAGGAGCTGAAATTGAAGGAAATTGTGGAACAATTAAATTAAATCTTTCTGAATTTTTTTATGATTTTTAGTTACAGATGCAGAATTTGAGTATATTTAGTTGATATTCACTTCGATTCCTTTGAATTTTCTTAAGATTTTTTGTAGCAGGAGCTGAAATTGAAAAAAATTTGGTGAAGTTAAATTAAATCTTTTTGAATTTTTTTATGATTTTTAGTTACAGATGCAGAATTTGAGTAAATTTAGTTGATATTCACTTAGATTCTATTGGATTTTCAAAAGATTTTTAGTAGGAGGAGCTGAAATTGAAAAAATTTTGGTGAAATTAAATTAAATCTTTTTGAATTTTTTTATGATTTTTAGGTACAGATGCAGAGTTTGAGTTAATTTAGTTGATATTCGCTTCGATTCCTTTTGTATTTTCATAAGATTTTTAGTAGAAGGAGCTGAAATTGATGAAATTTTGGTGAAATTAAATTAAATTTCTTTGCATTTTTTAATGATTTTTAGTTAAAGGTGCAGAATTTGAGAAAATATTGTTGAAATTCACTTCGATTCTTTTGCATTTTCTTAAGCTTTTTATTAGGAGGTGCTGAAATTGAAAAAATTTTGGTGATATTAAATTAAATCTTTTTGAATTTTTTTATGATTTTTAGATACAGATGCAGAATTTGAGTAAATTTAGTTGATATTCACTTCGATTCTTTTGAATTTTCTTAAGATTTTTAGTAGGAGGTGCTGAAATTGAAGAAATGTCGGTAAAATTAAATTAAATCTTTTTGATTTTTTTTATGATTTTTAGTGAAAGGTGCAGAATTTGAGTAAGTTTACTTGATATTCACTTCGATTCCTTTGAATTTTCTTAAGATTTTTAGTAGAAGGAGCTGAAATTGATGATATTTTGGTCAAACTAAATTAAATTTCTTTGCATTTTTTTATGATTTTTAGTTACAGATGCAGAATTTGAGTAAATTTAGTTGATATTGTCACGTCCTGGGTGGCGGGTTTTAGGACAGTGACATTGTGGAAGGGTAACGGGAGTCGAACGCGAAATCCTGTTTCGCCGCTCCGAGAGGTAAGGAGGATTTTATGCCCGAAATTTTGTTTCGCTGCTCTAAGCGATTGCAAGGTTCAGGCGCGGAATCCTGTTTCGCTGCCCCAAACGGTTTGCAAAGGTTAGGCACGAAAATCTTTTCGTTGCTCTACGGAATAGGAAGGATCTAGGCACGAAACCCTGTTTCGCAGTCCTGGTGAATAGGAGGGAATTTAGGCACGAAACCCTGTTTCGCAGTCCTGGTGAATAAGAGGGAATTTAGGCACGAAACCCTGTTTCGCAGTCCTAATGCGAAGGAAGGTTGTTAAGCACGAAACCCTGTTTCGCAGCCCTAATCGACCAGGGGAGGTTGGGTAATAAGCGCGCACCCGAGTGACACCCGTTAGGTTATTCGCGAAGGAAAACGGTGGTAGAAAGGCCGGTTATGATTTTAAACGTTTGAGTAATAGAACCACTATTTATTGGTAAGCGAGTGAAATAGCAGTGTGCTTCCGATGATATAGCAGTTTACAATAATGCATGAACATAGAGCATTGGGACAAACATTTATATAACGGTGATTGAGAATATAATAAACATGTGACAACTTAGTAACGCTAATAATGATTTAGTATAACTAATGAAATTAAGCAATGGTATAATTAGGCAGTAAGCAATTGAAAGTTAAAGAGAAAGCAATACAATTGAGCGATGTACATATAAAGTAATAAGCAAAATCAAAGCGAATAATATAAAGTAATAAGCAAAATCAAAGCGAATAATATAAAGTAATAAGCAAAATCAAAGCGAATAATATAAATATAAAGAGTTAAACAATAATGTTGCACGTGAGCAAAAGAAAATAGGATAATGAAAGTTATAATAGTTAAATGCTTACAGTGATATAGAAGAGGTGAAATCCTTATAGCACTTCACTAACAATACAGACACGTGGTGTCGCGAAAGATATAGTAATGGAATGGTCGATAGCAACTGACTGAACGATTGTAACAGACTGATGATGCGCGGTCCATGTGGCGCTTGTATTTATACGAAATCAATGGAATGTCTGGTATGCGAGGAATTTACGTTATGCGTGGAATCTGTGGTATGCGTGATGAGTCATACGTGTTATGTAATCGACGCGTGCCAATGACTCATGCGTAAGGTATGCGTGGAATAGCGGATTTCGGCGGTTCTTTCGGGGTTTTTAGAGATGGGTATTCCACCCGTTGGATGGATTTAGAGGATTTTGATTGGGGTTTTAAGGTGGAGGCTTGAGTATGTTTGTAGGAAAAAAGGGGGGGGGGAAGAGGGGGTACATGGTCTCGAGATGAGCGAGCTTTGGCGAGGGGCTTGTGTTAGATTTGAATGGGGAAGAGTTCGCGCCTCTAAGGCCGAAGAGGGGAAGGGGATTCGAAATTTGGGCGTCTGGAGATGGGGACCGCTAGGGTACATCGTCCAAACAACCCGGAGGTTGGAAAAAGGGGTTTAGCATATGTGGTTTCGAGAATAGTTGAGTGGATTTATATGGAGGATGCCATTTAGGACCGGCGAAAAATTATCGGGACGTCACAATATTCACTTCGATTCCTTTGGATTTTCAAAAGATTTTTAGTAGGAGGAGCTGAAATTGAAAAAATTTTGGTGAAATTAAATTAAATCTTTTTGAATTTTTTTTATGATTTTTAGGTACAGATGCAGAGTTTGAGTAAATTTAGTTGATATTCACTTCGATTCCTTTTGGATTTTCATAAGATTTTTAGTAGAAGCAGCTGAAATTGATAATATTTTGGTGAAATTAAATTAAATTTCTTTGCATTTTTTTATGATTTTTAGTTACAGATGCAGAATTTGATAAAATTTAGTTGATATTCACTTCGATTCCTTTGGATTTTCATAAGATTTTTAGTAGAAGGAGCTGAAATTGAAGGAAATTGTGGAACAATTAAATTAAATCTTTCTGAATTTTTTTATGATTTTTAGATACAGATGCAGAATTTGAGTAAATTTAGTTGATATTCACTTCGATTCCTTTGAATTTTCTTAAGATTTTTTGTAGCAGGAGCTGAAATTGAAAAAAATTTGGTGAAGTTAAATTAAATCTTTTTGAATTTTTTTATGATTTTTAGTTACAGATGCAGAATTTGAGTAAATTTAGTTGATATTCACTTAGATTCTATTGGATTTTCAAAAGATTTTTAGTAGGAGGAGCTGAAATTGAAAAAATTTTGGTGAAATTAAATTAAATCTTTTTGAATTTTTTTTATGATTTTTAGGTACAGATGCAGAGTTTGAGTAAATTTAGTTGATATTCACTTCGATTCCTTTTGTATTTTCATAAGATTTTTAGTAGAAGGAGCTGAAATTGATGAAATTTTGGTGAAATTAAATTAAATATCTTTGCATTTTTTAATGATTTTTAGTTAAAGGTGCAGAATTTGAGAAAATATTGTTGAAATTCACTTCGATTCTTTTGCATTTTCTTAAGCTTTTTAGTAGGAGGTGCTGAAATTGAAAAAATTTTGGTGATATTAAATTAAATCTTTTTTAATTTTTTTATGATTTTTAGTTACAGATGCAGAGTTTGAGTAAATTTAGTTGATATTCACTTCGATTCCTTTTGGATTTTCATAAGATTTTTAGTAGAAGCAGCTGAAATTGATAATATTTTGGTGAAATTAAATTAAATTTCTTTGCATTTTTTTATGATTTTTAGTTACAGATGCAGAATTTGATAAAATTTAGTTGATATTCACTTCGATTCCTTTGGATTTTCATAAGATTTTTAGTAGAAGGAGCTGAAATTGAAGGAAATTGTGGAACAATTAAATTAAATCTTTCTGAATTTTTTTATGATTTTTAGTTACAGATGCAGAATTTGAGTAAATTTAGTTGATATTCACTTCGATTCCTTTGAATTTTCTTAAGATTTTTTGTAGCAGGAGCTGAAATTGAAAAAAATTTGGTGAAGTTAAATTAAATCTTTTTGAATTTTTTTATGATTTTTAGTTACAGATGCAGAATTTGAGTAAATTTAGTTGATATTCACTTAGATTCTATTGGATTTTCAAAAGATTTTTAGTAGGAGGAGCTGAAATTGAAAAAATTTTGGTGAAATTAAATTAAATCTTTTTGAATTTTTTTTTATGATTTTTAGGTACAGATGCAGAGTTTGAGTAAATTTAGTTGATATTCACTTCGATTCCTTTTGTATTTTCATAAGATTTTTAGTAGAAGGAGCTGAAATTGATGAAATTTAGTGAAATTAAATTAAATTTCTTTGCATTTTTTAATGATTTTTAGTTAAAGGTGCAGAATTTGAGAAAATATTGTTGAAATTCACTTCGATTCTTTTGCATTTTCTTAAGCTTTTTAGTAGGAGGTGCTGAAATTGAAAAAATTTTGGTGATATTAAATTAAATCTTTTTGAATTTTTTTATGATTTTTAGTTACAGATGCAGAGTTTGAGTAAATTTAGTTGATATTCACTTCGATTCCTTTTGGATTTTCATAAGATTTTTAGTAGAAGGAGCTGAAATTGATGAAATTTTAGTGAAATTAAATTAAATTTCTTTGCATTTTTTAATGATTTTTAGTTAAAGGTGCAGAATTTGAGAAAATATTGTTGAAATTCATTTCGATTCCTTTTGTATTTTCATAAGATTTTTAGTAGAAGGAGCTGAAATTGATGAAATTTTGGTGAAATTAAATTAAATTTCTTTGCATTTTTTAATGATTTTTAGTTAAAGGTGCAGAATTTGAGAAAATATTGTTGAAATTCACTTCGATTCTTTTGCATTTTCTTAAGCTTTTTATTAGGAGGTGCTGAAATTGAAAAAATTTTGGTGATATTAAATAAAATCTTTTTGAATTTTTTTATGATTTTTAGATACAGATGCAGAATTTGTGTAAATTTAGTTGATATTCACTTCGATTCTTTTGAATTTTCTTAAGATTTTTAGTAGGAGGTGCTGAAATTGAAGAAATGTCGGTAAAATTAAATTAAATCTTTTTGATTTTTTTTATGATTTTTAGTGAAAGGTGCAGAATTTGAGTAAGTTTACTTGATATTCACTTCGATTCCTTTGAATTTTCTTAAGATTTTTAGTATAAGGAGCTGAAATTGATGATATTTTGGTCAAATTAAATTAAATTTCTTTGCATTTTTTTATGATTTTTAGTTACAGATGCAGAATTTGAGTAAATTTAGTTGATATTCACTTCGATTCCTTTGGATTTTCAAAAGATTTTTAGTAGGAGGAGCTGAAATTGAAAAAATTTTGCTGAAATTAAATTAAATCTTTTTGAATTTTTTTTATGATTTTTAGGTACAGATGCAGAGTTTGAGTAAATTTAGTTGATATTCACTTCGATTCCTTTTGGATTTTCATAAGATTTTTAGTAGAAGCAGCTGAAATTGATAATATTTTGGTGAAATTAAATTAAATTTCTTTGCATTTTTTTATGATTTTTAGTTACAGATGCAGAATTTGATAAAATTTAGTTGATATTCACTTCGATTCCTTTGGATTTTCATAAGATTTTTAGTAGAAGGAGCTGAAATTGAAGGAAATTGTGGAACAATTAAATTAAATCTTTCTGAATTTATTTATGATTTTTAGTTACAGATGCAGAATTTGAGTAAATTTAGTTGATATTCACTTCGATTCCTTTGAATTTTCTTAAGATTTTTTGTAGCAGGAGCTGAAATTGAAAAAAATTTGGTGAAGTTAAATTAAATCTTTTTGAATTTTTTTATGATTTTTAGTTACAGATGCAGAATTTGAGTAAATTTAGTTGATATTCACTTAGATTCTATTGGATTTTCAAAAGATTTTTAGTAGGAGGAGCTGAAATTGAAAAAATTTTGGTGAAATTAAATTAAATTTCTTTGCATTTTTTAATGATTTTTAGTTAAAGGTGCAGAATTTGAGAAAATATTGTTGAAATTCACTTCGATTCTTTTGCATTTTCTTAAGCTTTTTAGTAGGAGGTGCTGAAATTGAAAAAATTTTGGTGATATTAAATTAAATCTTTTTGAATTTTTTTATGATTTTTAGTTACAGATGCAGAGTTTGAGTAAATTTAGTTGATATTCACTTCGATTCCTTTTGGATTTTCATAAGATTTTTAGTAGAAGGAGCTGAAATTGATGAAATTTTAGTGAAATTAAATTAAATTTCTTTGCATTTTTTAATGATTTTTAGTTAAAGGTGCAGAATTTGAGAAAATATTGTTGAAATTCACTTCGATTCTTTTGCATTTTCTTAAGCTTTTTAGTAGGAGGTGCTGAAATTGAAGGAAATTGTGGTAAAATTAAATCAAATCTTTCTGAATTTTTTTATGATTTTTAGTTACAGATGCAGAATTTGAGTAAATTTAGTTGATATTCACTTCGATTCCTTTGAATTTTCTTAAGATTTTTTGTAGGAGGAGCTGAAATTGATGATATTTTGGTGAAATTAAATTAAATTTCTTTGCATTTTTTTATGATTTTTAGTTAAAGGTGCAGACTTTGAGTAAATTTAGTTGATATTCACTTCGATTCCTTTGAATTTTCTTAAGATTTTTTGTAGGAGGAGCTGAAATTGAAAAAATTTTGGTGAAGTTAAATTAAATCTTTTTGAATTTTTTTATGATTTTTACTTACAGATGCAGAATTTGAGTAAATTTTGTTGATATTCACTTAGATTCTATTGGATTTTCAAAAGATTTTTAGTAGGAGGAGCTGAAATTGAAAAAATTTTGGTGATATTAAATTAAATCTTTCTGAATTTTTTTATGATTTTTAGTTACAGATGCAGAATTTGTGTAAATTTAGTTGATATTCACTTCGATTCCTTTGAATTTTCTTAAGATTTTTTGTAGCAGGAGCTGAAATTGAAAAAAATTTGGTGAAGTTAAATTAAATCTTTTTGAATTTTTTTATGATTTTTAGTTACAGATGCAGAATTTGAGTAAATTTAGTTGATATTCACTTAGATTCTATTGGATTTTCAAAAGATTTTTAGTAGGAGGAGCTGAAATTGAAAAAATTTTGGTGAAATTAAATTAAATCTTTTTGAATTTTTTTTATGATTTTTAGGTACAGATGCAGAGTTTGAGTAAATTTAGTTGATATTCACTTCGATTCCTTTTGTATTTTCATAAGATTTTTAGTAGAAGGAGCTGAAATTGATGAAATTTTGGTGAAATTAAATTAAATTTCTTTGCATTTTTTAATGATTTTTAGTTAAAGGTGCAGAATTTGAGAAAATATTGTTGAAATTCACTTCGATTCTTTTGCATTTTCTTAAGCTTTTTAGTAGGAGGTGCTGAAATTGAAAAAATTTTGGTGATATTAAATTAAATCTTTTGAATTTTTTTATTATTTTTAGTTACAGATGCAGAGTTTGAGTAAATTTAGTTGATATTCACTTCGATTCCTTTTGGATTTTCATAAGATTTTTAGTAGAAGGAGCTGAAATTGATGAAATTTTAGTGAAATTAAATTAAATTTCTTTGCATTTTTTAATGATTTTTAGTTAAAGGTGCAGAATTTGAGAAAATATTGTTGAAATTCATTTCGATTCCTTTTGTATTTTCATAAGATTTTTAGTAGAAGGAGCTGAAATTGATGAAATTTTGGTGAAATTAAATTAAATTTCTTTGCATTTTTTAATGATTTTTAGTTAAAGGTGCAGAATTTGAGAAAATATTGTTGAAATTCACTTCGATTCTTTTGCATTTTCTTAAGCTTTTTATTAGGAGGTGCTGAAATTGAAAAAATTTTGGTGATATTAAATAAAATCTTTTTGAATTTTTTTATGATTTTTAGATACAGATGCAGAATTTGTGTAAATTTAGTTGATATTCACTTCGATTCTTTTGAATTTTCTTAAGATTTTTAGTAGGAGGTGCTGAAATTGAAGAAATGTCGGTAAAATTAAATTAAATCTTTTTGATTTTTTTTATGATTTTTAGTGAAAGGTGCAGAATTTGAGTAAGTTTACTTGATATTCACTTCGATTCCTTTGAATTTTCTTAAGATTTTTAGTATAAGGAGCTGAAATTGATGATATTTTGGTCAAATTAAATTAAATTTCTTTGCATTTTTTTATGATTTTTAGTTACAGATGCAGAATTTGAGTAAATTTAGTTGATATTCACTTCGATTCCTTTGGATTTTCAAAAGATTTTTAGTAGGAGGAGCTGAAATTGAAAAAATTTTGCTGAAATTAAATTAAATCTTTTTGAATTTTTTTTATGATTTTTAGGTACAGATGCAGAGTTTGAGTAAATTTAGTTGATATTCACTTCGATTCCTTTTGGATTTTCATAAGATTTTTAGTAGAAGCAGCTGAAATTGATAATATTTTGGTGAAATTAAATTAAATTTCTTTGCATTTTTTTATGATTTTTAGTTACAGATGCAGAATTTGATAAAATTTAGTTGATATTCACTTCGATTCCTTTGGATTTTCATAAGATTTTTAGTAGAAGGAGCTGAAATTGAAGGAAATTGTGGAACAATTAAATTAAATCTTTCTGAATTTATTTATGATTTTTAGTTACAGATGCAGAATTTGAGTAAATTTAGTTGATATTCACTTCGATTCCTTTGAATTTTCTTAAGATTTTTTGTAGCAGGAGCTGAAATTGAAAAAAATTTGGTGAAGTTAAATTAAATCTTTTTGAATTTTTTTATGATTTTTAGTTACAGATGCAGAATTTGAGTAAATTTAGTTGATATTCACTTAGATTCTATTGGATTTTCAAAAGATTTTTAGTAGGAGGAGCTGAAATTGAAAAAATTTTGGTGAAATTAAATTAAATTTCTTTGCATTTTTTAATGATTTTTAGTTAAAGGTGCAGAATTTGAGAAAATATTGTTGAAATTCACTTCGATTCTTTTGCATTTTCTTAAGCTTTTTAGTAGGAGGTGCTGAAATTGAAAAAATTTTGGTGATATTAAATTAAATCTTTTTGAATTTTTTTATGATTTTTAGTTACAGATGCAGAGTTTGAGTAAATTTAGTTGATATTCACTTCGATTCCTTTTGGATTTTCATAAGATTTTTAGTAGAAGGAGCTGAAATTGATGAAATTTTAGTGAAATTAAATTAAATTTCTTTGCATTTTTTAATGATTTTTAGTTAAAGGTGCAGAATTTGAGAAAATATTGTTGAAATTCACTTCGATTCTTTTGCATTTTCTTAAGCTTTTTAGTAGGAGGTGCTGAAATTGAAGGAAATTGTGGTAAAATTAAATCAAATCTTTCTGAATTTTTTTATGATTTTTAGTTACAGATGCAGAATTTGAGTAAATTTAGTTGATATTCACTTCGATTCCTTTGAATTTTCTTAAGATTTTTTGTAGGAGGAGCTGAAATTGATGATATTTTGGTGAAATTAAATTAAATTTCTTTGCATTTTTTTATGATTTTTAGTTAAAGGTGCAGACTTTGAGTAAATTTAGTTGATATTCACTTCGATTCCTTTGAATTTTCTTAAGATTTTTTGTAGGAGGAGCTGAAATTGAAAAAATTTTGGTGAAGTTAAATTAAATCTTTTTGAATTTTTTTATGATTTTTACTTACAGATGCAGAATTTGAGTAAATTTTGTTGATATTCACTTAGATTCTATTGGATTTTCAAAAGATTTTTAGTAGGAGGAGCTGAAATTGAAAAAATTTTGGTGATATTAAATTAAATCTTTCTGAATTTTTTTATGATTTTTAGTTACAGATGCAGAATTTGTGTAAATTTAGTTGATATTCACTTCGATTCCTTTGAATTTTCTTAAGATTTTTTGTAGCAGGAGCTGAAATTGAAAAAAATTTGGTGAAGTTAAATTAAATCTTTTTGAATTTTTTTATGATTTTTAGTTACAGATGCAGAATTTGAGTAAATTTAGTTGATATTCACTTAGATTCTATTGGATTTTCAAAAGATTTTTAGTAGGAGGAGCTGAAATTGAAAAAATTTTGGTGAAATTAAATTAAATCTTTTTGAATTTTTTTTATGATTTTTAGGTACAGATGCAGAGTTTGAGTAAATTTAGTTGAAATTCATTTCGATTCCTTTTGTATTTTCATAAGATTTTTAGTAGAAGGAGCTGAAATTGATGAAATTTTGGTGAAATTAAATTAAATTTCTTTGCATTTTTTAATGATTTTTAGTTAAAGGTGCAGAATTTGAGAAAATATTGTTGAAATTCACTTCGATTCTTTTGCATTTTCTTAAGCTTTTTAGTAGGAGGTGCTGAAATTGAAGGAAATTGTGGTAAAATTAAATCAAATCTTTCTGAATTTTTTTATGATTTTTAGATACAGATGCAGAATTTGAGTAAATTTAGTTGATATTCACTTCGATTCTTTTGAATTTTCTTAAGATTTTTAGTAGGAGGTGCTGAAATTGAAGAAATGTCGGTAAAATTAAATTAAATCTTTTTGATTTTTTTTATGATTTTTAGTGAAAGGTGCAGAATTTGAGTAAGTTTACTTGATATTCACTTCGATTCCTTTGAATTTTCTTAAGATTTTTAGTATAAGGAGCTGAAATTGATGATATTTTGGTCAAATTAAATTAAATTTCTTTGCATTTTTTTATGATTTTTAGTTACAGATGCAGAATTTGAGTAAATTTAGTTGATATTCACTTCGATTCCTTTGGATTTTCAAAAGATTTTTAGTAGGAGGAGCTGAAATTAAAAAAATTTTGCTGAAATTAAATTAAATCTTTTTGAATTTTTTTTATGATTTTTAGGTACAGATGCAGAGTTTGAGTAAATTTAGTTGATATTCACTTCGATTCCTTTTGGATTTTCATAAGATTTTTAGTAGAAGCAGCTGAAATTGATAATATTTTGGTGAAATTAAATTAAATTTCTTTGCATTTTTTTATGATTTTTAGTTACAGATGCAGAATTTGATAAAATTTAGTTGATATTCACTTCGATTCCTTTGGATTTTCATAAGATTTTTAGTAGAAGGAGCTGAAATTGAAGGAAATTGTGGAACAATTAAATTAAATCTTTCTGAATTTTTTTATGATTTTTAGTTACAGATGCAGAATTTGAGTAAATTTAGTTGATATTCACTTCGATTCCTTTGAATTTTCTTAAGATTTTTTGTAGCAGGAGCTGAAATTGAAAAAAATTTGGTGAAGTTAAATTAAATCTTTTTGAATTTTTTTATGATTTTTAGTTACAGATGCAGAATTTGAGTAAATTTAGTTGATATTCACTTAGATTCTATTGGATTTTCAAAAGATTTTTAGTAGGAGGAGCTGAAATTGAAAAAATTTTGGTGAAATTAAATTAAATTTCTTTGCATTTTTTAATGATTTTTAGTTAAAGGTGCAGAATTTGAGAAAATATTGTTGAAATTCACTTCGATTCTTTTGCATTTTCTTAAGCTTTTTAGTAGGAGGTGCTGAAATTGAAAAAATTTTGGTGATATTAAATTAAATCTTTTTGAATTTTTTTATGATTTTTAGTTACAGATGCAGAGTTTGAGTAAATTTAGTTGATATTCACTTCGATTCCTTTTGGATTTTCATAAGATTTTTAGTAGAAGGAGCTGAAATTGATGAAATTTTAGTGAAATTAAATTAAATTTCTTTGCATTTTTTAATGATTTTTAGTTAAAGGTGCAGAATTTGAGAAAATATTGTTGAAATTCACTTCGATTCTTTTGCATTTTCTTAAGATTTTTAGTAGGAGGTGCTGAAATTGAAGGAAATTGTGGTAAAATTAAATCAAATCTTTCTGAATTTTTTTATGATTTTTAGTTACAGATGCAGAATTTGAGTAAATTTAGTTGATATTCACTTCGATTCCTTTGAATTTTCTTAAGATTTTTTGTAGGAGGAGCTGAAATTGATGATATTTTGGTGAAATTAAATTAAATTTCTTTGCATTTTTTTATGATTTTTAGTTAAAGGTGCAGACTTTGAGTAAATTTAGTTGATATTCACTTCGATTCCTTTGAATTTTCTTAAGATTTTTTGTAGGAGGAGCTGAAATTGAAAAAATTTTGGTGATGTTAAATTAAATCTTTTTGAATTTTTTTATGATTTTTACTTACAGATGCAGAATTTGAGTAAATTTTGTTGATATTCACTTAGATTCTATTGGATTTTCAAAAGATTTTTAGTAGGAGGAGCTGAAATTGAAAAAATTTTGGTGATATTAAATTAAATCTTTTTGAATTTTTTTATGATTTTTAGTTACAGATGCAGAATTTGTGTAAATTTAGTTGATATTCACTTCGATTCTTTTGAATTTTCTTAAGATTTTTAGTAGGAGGTGCTGAAATTGAAGAAATGTTGGTAAAATTAAATTAAATCTTTTTGATTTTTTTTATGATTTTTAGTTACAGATGCAGAATTTGAGTAAATTTAGTTGATATTCACTTAGATTCCTTTGGATTTTCATAAGATTTTTAGTAGAAGGAGCTGAAATTGAAGGAAATTGTGGTAAAATTAAATTAAATCTTTCTGAATTTTTTTATGATTTTTAGTTACAGATGCAGACTTTGAGCAAATTTAGTTGATATTCACTTAGATTCTATTGGATTTTCATAAGATTTTTAGTAGGAGGAGCTGAAATTGAAGAAATGTTGGTAAAATTAAATTAAATCTTTTTAATTTTTTTTATGATTTTTAGTGAAAGGTGCAGAATTTGAGTAAGTTTACTTGATATTCACTTCGATTCCTTTGAATTTTCTTAAGATTTTTAGTAGAAGGAGCTGAAATTGAAAAAATTTTGGTGATATTAAATTAAATCTTTTTGAATTTTTTAATGATTTTTAGTTTAAGGTGCAGAATTTGTAAAAATATTGTTGAAATTCACTTCGATTCTTTTGCATTTTCTTAAGCTTTTTAGTAGGAGGTGCTGAAATTGAAGGAAATTGTGGTAAAATTAAATCAAATCTTTCTGAATTTTTTTATGATTTTTAGTTACAGATGCAGAATTTGAGTAAATTTAGTAGATATTCACTTAGATTCTATTGGATTTTCATAAGATTTTTAGTAGAAGGAGCTGAAATTGATGAAATTTTAGTGAAATTAAATTAAATTTCTTTGCATTTTTTAATGATTTTTAGTTAAAGGTGCAGAATTTGAGAAAATATAGTTGAAATTCACTTCGATTCTTTTGCATTTTCTTAAGATTTTTTGTAGCAGGAGCTGAAATTGAAAAAAATTTGGTGAAGTTAAATTAAATCTTTTTGAATTTTTTTATGATTTTTAGTTACAGATGCAGAATTTGAGTAAATTTAGTTGATATTCACTTAGATTCTATTGGATTTTCAAAAGATTTTTAGTAGGAGGAGCTGAAATTGAAAAAATTTTGGTGAAATTAAATTAAATCTTTTTGAATTTTTTTTATGATTTTTAGGTACAGATGCAGAGTTTGAGTAAATTTAGTTGATATTCACTTCGATTCCTTTTGTATTTTCATAAGATTTTTAGTAGAAGGAGCTGAAATTGATGAAATTTTGGTGAAATTAAATTAAATTTCTTTGCATTTTTTAATGATTTTTAGTTAAAGGTGCAGAATTTGAGAAAATATTGTTGAAATTCACTTCGATTCTTTTGCATTTTCTTAAGCTTTTTATTAGAAGGAGCTGAAATTGAAGGAAATTGTGGAACAATTAAATTAAATCTTTCTGAATTTTTTTATGATTTTTAGTTACAGATGCAGAATTTGAGTAAATTTAGTTGATATTCACTTCGATTCCTTTGAATTTTCTTAAGATTTTTTGTAGCAGGAGCTGAAATTGAAAAAAATTTGGTGAAGTTAAATTAAATCTTTTTGAATTTTTTTATGATTTTTAGTTACAGATGCAGAATTTGAGTAAATTTAGTTGATATTCACTTAGATTCTATTGGATTTTCAAAAGATTTTTAGTAGGAGGAGCTGAAATTGAAAAAATTTTGGTGAAATTAAATTAAATTTCTTTGCATTTTTTAATGATTTTTAGTTAAAGGTGCAGAATTTGAGAAAATATTGTTGAAATTCACTTCGATTCTTTTGCATTTTCTTAAGCTTTTTAGTAGGAGGTGCTGAAATTGAAAAAATTTTGGTGATATTAAATTAAATCTTTTTGAATTTTTTTATGATTTTTAGTTACAGATGCAGAGTTTGAGTAAATTTAGTTGATATTCACTTCGATTCCTTTTGGATTTTCATAAGATTTTTAGTAGAAGGAGCTGAAATTGATGAAATTTTAGTGAAATTAAATTAAATTTCTTTGCATTTTTTAATGATTTTTAGTTAAAGGTGCAGAATTTGTAAAAATATTGTTGAAATTCACTTCGATTCTTTTGAATTTTCTTAAGATTTTTAGTAGGAGGTGCTGAAATTGAAGGAAATTGTGGTAAAATTAAATCAAATCTTTCTGAATTTTTTTATGATTTTTAGTTACAGATGCAGAATTTGAGTAAATTTAGTTGATATTCACTTCGATTCCTTTGAATTTTCTTAAGATTTTTTGTAGGAGGAGCTGAAATTGATGATATTTTGGTGAAATTAAATTAAATTTCTTTGCATTTTTTTATGATTTTTAGTTAAAGGTGCAGACTTTGAGTAAATTTAGTTGATATTCACTTCGATTCCTTTGAATTTTCTTAAGATTTTTTGTAGGAGGAGCTGAAATTGAAAAAATTTTGGTGAAGTTAAATTAAATCTTTTTGAATTTTTTTATGATTTTTACTTACAGATGCAGAATTTGAGTAAATTTTGTTGATATTCACTTAGATTCTATTGGATTTTCAAAAGATTTTTAGTAGGAGGAGCTGAAATTGAAAAAATTTTGGTGATATTAAATTAAATCTTTTTGAATTTTTTTATGATTTTTAGTTACAGATGCAGAATTTGTGTAAATTTAGTTGATATTCACTTCGATTCTTTTGAATTTTCTTAAGATTTTTAGTAGGAGGTGCTGAAATTGAAGAAATGTTGGTAAAATTAAATTAAATCTTTTTGATTTTTTTTATGATTTTTAGTTACAGATGCAGAATTTGAGTAAATTTAGTTGATATTCACTTAGATTCCTTTGGATTTTCATAAGATTTTTAGTAGAAGGAGCTGAAATTGAAGGAAATTGTGGTAAAATTAAATTAAATCTTTCTGAATTTTTTTATGATTTTTAGTTACAGATGCAGACTTTGAGAAAATTTAGTTGATATTCACTTAGATTCTATTGGATTTTCATAAGATTTTTAGTAGGAGGAGCTGAAATTGAAGAAATGTTGGTAAAATTAAATTAAATCTTTTTAATTTTTTTTATGATTTTTAGTGAAAGGTGCAGAATTTGAGTAAGTTTACTTGATATTCACTTCGATTCCTTTGAATTTTCTTAAGATTTTTAGTAGAAGGAGCTGAAATTGAAAAAATTTTGGTGATATTAAATTAAATCTTTTTGAATTTTTTAATGATTTTTAGTTTAAGGTGCAGAATTTGTAAAAATATTGTTGAAATTCACTTCGATTCTTTTGCATTTTCTTAAGCTTTTTAGTAGGAGGTGCTGAAATTGAAGGAAATTGTGGTAAATTAAATCAAATCTTTCTGAATTTTTTTATGATTTTTAGTTACAGATGCAGAATTTGAGTAAATTTAGTAGATATTCACTTAGATTCTATTGGATTTTCATAAGATTTTTAGTAGAAGGAGCTGAAATTGATGAAATTTTAGTGAAATTAAATTAAATTTCTTTGCATTTTTTAATGATTTTTAGTTAAAGGTGCAGAATTTGAGAAAATATAGTTGAAATTCACTTCGATTCTTTTGCATTTTCTTAAGATTTTTTGTAGCAGGAGCTGAAATTGAAAAAAATTTGGTGAAGTTAAATTAAATCTTTTTGAATTTTTTTATGATTTTTAGTTACAGATGCAGAATTTGAGTAAATTTAGTTGATATTCACTTAGATTCTATTGGATTTTCAAAAGATTTTTAGTAGGAGGAGCTGAAATTGAAAAAATTTTGGTGAAATTAAATTAAATCTTTTTGAATTTTTTTTATGATTTTTAGGTACAGATGCAGAGTTTGAGTAAATTTAGTTGATATTCACTTCGATTCCTTTTGTATTTTCATAAGATTTTTAGTAGAAGGAGCTGAAATTGATGAAATTTTGGTGAAATTAAATTAAATTTCTTTGCATTTTTTAATGATTTTTAGTTAAAGGTGCAGAATTTGAGAAAATATTGTTGAAATTCACTTCGATTCTTTTGCATTTTCTTAAGCTTTTTATTAGGAGGTGCTGAAATTGAAAAAATTTTGGTGATATTAAATTAAATCTTTTTGAATTTTTTTATGATTTTTAGATACAGATGCAGAATTTGAGTAAATTTAGTTGATATTCACTTCGATTCTTTTGAATTTTCTTAAGATTTTTAGTAGGAGGTGCTGAAATTGAAGAAATGTCGGTAAAATTAAATTAAATCTTTTTGATTTTTTTTATGATTTTTAGTGAAAGGTGCAGAATTTGAGTAAGTTTACTTGATATTCACTTCGATTCCTTTGAATTTTCTTAAGATTTTTAGTAGAAGGAGCTGAAATTGATGATATTTTGGTCAAATTAAATTAAATTTCTTTGCATTTTTATATGATTTTTAGTTACAGATGCAGAATTTGAGTAAATTTAGTTGATATTCACTTCGATTCCTTTGGATTTTCAAAAGATTTTTAGTAGGAGGAGCTGAAATTGAAAAAATTTTGCTGAAATTAAATTAAATCTTTTTGAATTTTTTTTATGATTTTTAGGTACAGATGCAGAGTTTGAGTAAATTTAGTTGATATTCACTTCGATTCCTTTTGGATTTTCATAAGATTTTTAGTAGAAGCAGCTGAAATTGATAATATTTTGGTGAAATTAAATTAAATTTCTATGCATTTTTTTATGATTTATAGTTACAGATGCAGAATTTGATAAAATTTAGTTGATATTCACTTCGATTCCTTTGGATTTTCATAAGATTTTTAGTAGAAGGAGCTGAAATTGAAGGAAATTGTGGAACAATTAAATTAAATCTTTCTGAATTTTTTTATGATTTTTAGTTACAGATGCAGAATTTGAGTAAATTTAGTTGATATTCACTTCGATTCCTTTGAATTTTCTTAAGATTTTTTGTAGCAGGAGCTGAAATTGAAAAAAATTTGGTGAAGTTAAATTAAATCTTTTTGAATTTTTTTATGATTTTTAGTTACAGATGCAGAATTTGAGTAAATTTAGTTGATATTCACTTAGATTCTATTGGATTTTCAAAAGATTTTTAGTAGGAGGAGCTGAAATTGAAAAAATTTTGGTGAAATTAAATTAAATTTCTTTGCATTTTTTAATGATTTTTAGTTAAAGGTGCAGAATTTGAGAAAATATTGTTGAAATTCACTTCGATTCTTTTGCATTTTCTTAAGCTTTTTAGTAGGAGGTGCTGAAATTGAAAAAATTTTGGTGATATTAAATTAAATCTTTTTGAATTTTTTTATGATTTTTAGTTACAGATGCAGAGTTTGAGTAAATTTAGTTGATATTCACTTCGATTCCTTTTGGATTTTCATAAGATTTTTAGTAGAAGGAGCTGAAATTGATGAAATTTTAGTGAAATTAAATTAAATTTCTTTGCATTTTTTAATGATTTTTAGTTAAAGGTGCAGAATTTGAGAAAATATTGTTGAAATTCACTTCGATTCTTTTGCATTTTCTTAAGCTTTTTAGTAGGAGGTGCTGAAATTGAAGGAAATTGTGGTAAAATTAAATCAAATCTTTCTGAATTTTTTTATGATTTTTAGTTACAGATGCAGAATTTGAGTAAATTTAGTTGATATTCACTTCGATTCCTTTGAATTTTCTTAAGATTTTTTGTAGGAGGAGCTGAAATTGAAAAAACTTTGGTGAAGTTAAATTAAATCTTTTTGAATTTTTTTATGATTTTTACTTACAGATGCAGAATTTGAGTAAATTTAGTTGATATTCACTTCGATTCCTTTGGATTTTCATAAGATTTTTAGTAGAAGGAGCTGAAATTGATGATATTTTGGTGAAATTAAATTAAATTTCTTTGCATTTTTTTATGATTTTTAGTTAAAGGAGCGGACTTTGAGTAAATTTAGTTGATATTCACTTCGATTCCTTTGAATTTTCTTAAGATTTTTTGTAGGAGGAGCTGAAATTGAAAAAATTTTGGTGAAGTTAAATTAAATCTTTTTGAATTTTTTTATGATTTTTACTTACAGATGCAGAATTTGAGTAAATTTTGTTGATATTCACTTAGATTCTATTGGATTTTCAAAAGATTTTTAGTAGGAGGAGCTGAAATTGAAAAAATTTTGGTGATATTAAATTAAATCTTTTTGAATTTTTTTATGATTTTTAGTTACAGATGCAGAATTTGTGTAAATTTAGTTGATATTCACTTCGATTCTTTTGAATTTTCTTAAGATTTTTAGTAGGAGGTGCTGAAATTGAAGAAATGTTGGTAAAATTAAATTAAATCTTTTTGATTTTTTTTATGATTTTTAGTTACAGATGCAGAATTTGAGTAAATTTAGTTGATATTCACTTAGATTCCTTTGGATTTTCACAAGATTTTTAGTAGAAGGAGCTGAAATTGAAGGAAATTGTGGTAAAATTAAATTAAATCTTTCTGAATTTTTTTATGATTTTTAGTTACAGATGCAGACTTTGAGCAAATTTAGTTGATATTCACTTAGATTCTATTGGATTTTCATAAGATTTTTAGTAGGAGGAGCTGAAATTGAAGAAATGTTGGTAAAATTAAATTAAATCTTTTTAATTTTTTTTCTGATTTTTAGTGAAAGGTGCAGAATTTGAGTAAGTTTACTTGATATTCACTTCGATTCCTTTGAATTTTCTTAAGATTTTTAGTAGAAGGAGCTGAAATTGAAAAAATTTTGGTGATATTAAATTAAATTTTTTGAATTTTTTAATGATTTTTAGTTTAAGGTGCAGAATTTGTAAAAATATTGTTGAAATTCACTTCGATTCTTTTGCATTTTCTTAAGCTTTTTAGTAGGAGGTGCTGAAATTGAAGGAAATTGTGGTAAAATTAAATCAAATCTTTCTGAATTTTTTTATGATTTTTAGTTACAGATGCAGAATTTGAGTAAATTTAGTAGATATTCACTTAGATTCTATTGGATTTTCATAAGATTTTTAGTAGAAGGAGCTGAAATTGATGAAATTTTAGTGAAATTAAATTAAATTTCTTTGCATTTTTTAATGATTTTTAGTTAAAGGTGCAGAATTTGAGAAAATATAGTTGAAATTCACTTCGATTCTTTTGCATTTTCTTAAGCTTTTTAGTAGGAGGTGCTGAAATTGAAAAAATTTTGGTGATATTAAATTAAATCTTTTTGAATTTTTTTATGATTTTTAGTTACAGATGCAGAATTTGAGTAAATTTAGTTGATATTCACTTCGATTGCTTTGAATTCTCTTAAGCTTTTTAGTAGGAGGAGCTGAAATTGAAGAAATGTTGGTAAAATTAAATTAAATCTTTTAGATTTTTTTTATGATTTTTAGTGAAAGGTGCAGAATTTGAGTAAGTTTACTTGATATTCACTTCGATTCCTTTGAATTTTCTTAAGATTTTTAGTAGAAGGAGCTGAAATTGATGATATTTTGGTAAAATTAAATTAAATTTCTTTGCATTTTTTTATGATTTTTAGTTACAGATGCAGAATTTGAGTAAATTTAGTTGATATTCACTTAGATTCCTTTGGATTTTCATAAGATTTTTAGTAGAAGGAGCTGAAATTGAAGGAAATTGTGGTAAAATTAAATTAAATCTTTCTGAATTTTTTTATGATTTTTAGTTACAGATGCAGACTTTGAGCAAATTTAGTTGATATTCACTTAGATTCTATTGGATATTCATAAGATTTTTAGTAGGAGAAGCTGAAATTGAAGAAATGTTGGTAAAATTAAATTAAATCTTTTAATTTTTTTTATGATTTTTAGTGAAAGGTGCAGAATTTGAGTAAGTTTACTTGATATTCACTTCGATTCCTTTGAATTTTCTTAAGATTTTTAGTAGAAGGAGCTGAAATTGATGATATTTTGGTCAAATTAAATTAAATTTCTTTGCATTTTTTTATGATTTTTAGTTACAGATGCAGAATTTGAGTAAATTTAGTTGATATTCACTTCGATTCCTTTGGATTTTCAAAAGATTTTTAGTAGGAGGAGCTGAAATTGAAAAAATTTTGCTGAAATTAAATTAAATCTTTTTGAATTTTTTTTATGATTTTTAGGTACAGATGCAGAGTTTGAGTAAATTTAGTTGATATTCACTTCGATTCCTTTTGGATTTTCATAAGATTTTTAGTAGAAGCAGCTGAAATTGATAATATTTTGGTGAAATTAAATTAAATTTCTTTGCATTTTTTTATGATTTTTAGTTACAGATGCAGAATTTGAGTAAATTTAGTTGATATTCACTTAGATTCTATTGGATATTCAGAAGATTTTTAGTAGAAGGAGCTGAAATTGAAGGAAATTGTGGAACAATTAAATTAAATCTTTCTGAATTTTTTTATGATTTTTAGTTACAGATGCAGAATTTGAGTAAATTTAGTTGATATTCACTTCGATTCCTTTGAATTTTCTTAAGATTTTTTGTAGCAGGAGCTGAAATTGAAAAAAATTTGGTGAAGTTAAATTAAATCTTTTTGAATTTTTTTATGATTTTTAGTTACAGATGCAGAATTTGAGTAAATTTAGTTGATATTCACTTAGATTCTATTGGATTTTCAAAAGATTTTTAGTAGGAGGAGCTGAAATTGAAAAAATTTTGGTGAAATTAAATTAAATCTTTTTGAATTTTTTTTATGATTTTTAGGTACAGATGCAGAGTTTGAGTAAATTTAGTTGATATTCACTTCGATTCCTTTTGGATTTTCATAAGATTTTTAGTAGAAGCAGCTGAAATTGATAATATTTTGGTGAAATTAAATTAAATTTCTTTGCATTTTTTTATGATTTATAGTTACAGATGCAGAATTTGATAAAATTTAGTTGATATTCACTTCGATTCCTTTGGATTTTCTTAAGATTTTTTGTAGCAGGAGCTGAAATTGAAAAAAATTTGGTGAAGTTAAATTAAATCTTTTTGAATTTTTTTATGATTTTTAGTTACAGATGCAGAATTTGAGTAAATTTAGTTGATATTCACTTAGATTCTATTGGATTTTCAAAAGATTTTTAGTAGGAGGAGCTGAAATTGAAAAAATTTTGGTGAAATTAAATTAAATTTCTTTGCATTTTTTAATGATTTTTAGTTAAAGGTGCAGAATTTGAGAAAATATTGTTGAAATTCACTTCGATTCTTTTGCATTTTCTTAAGCTTTTTAGTAGGAGGTGCTGAAATTGAAAAAATTTTGGTGATATTAAATTAAATCTTTTTGAATTTTTTTATGATTTTTAGTTACAGATGCAGATTTTGATTAAATTTAGTTGATATTCACTTCGATTCCTTTTGGATTTTCATAAGATTTTTAGTAGAAGGAGCTGAAATTGATGAAATTTTAGTGAAATTAAATTAAATTTCTTTGCATTTTTTAATGATTTTTAGTTAAAGGTGCAGAATTTGAGAAAATATTGTTGAAATTCACTTCGATTCTTTTGCATTTTCTTAAGATTTTTAGTAGGAGGTGCTGAAATTGAAGGAAATTGTGGTAAAATTAAATCAAATCTTTCTGAATTTTTTTATGATTTTTAGTTACAGATGCAGAATTTGAGTAAATTTAGTTGATATTCACTTCGATTCCTTTGAATTTTCTTAAGATTTTTTGTAGGAGGAGCTGAAATTGATGATATTTTGGTGAAATTAAATTAAATTTCTTTGCATTTTTTTATGATTTTTAGTTAAAGGTGCAGACTTTGAGTAAATTTAGTTGATATTCACTTCGATTCCTTTGAATTTTCTTAAGATTTTTTGTAGGAGGAGCTGAAATTGAAAAAATTTTGGTGAAGTTAAATTAAATCTTTTTGAATTTTTTTATGATTTTTACTTACAGATGCAGAATTTGAGTAAATTTTGTTGATATTCACTTAGATTCTATTGGATTTTCAAAAGATTTTTAGTAGGAGGAGCTGAAATTGAAAAAATTTTGGTGATATTAAATTAAATCTTTTTGAATTTTTTTATGATTTTTAGTTACAGATGCAGAATTTGTGTAAATTTAGTTGATATTCACTTCGATTCTTTTGAATTTTCTTAAGATTTTTAGTAGGAGGTGCTGAAATTGAAGAAATGTTGGTAAAATTAGATTAAATCTTTTTGATTTTTTTTATGATTTTTAGTTACAGATGCAGAATTTGAGTAAATTTAGTTGATATTCACTTAGATTCCTTTGGATTTTCATAAGATTTTTAGTAGAAGGAGCTGAAATTGAAGGAAATTGTGGTAAAATTAAATTAAATCTTTCTGAATTTTTTTATGATTTTTAGTTACAGATGCAGACTTTGAGCAAATTTAGTTGATATTCACTTAGATTCTATTGGATTTTCATAAGATTTTTAGTAGGAGGAGCTGAAATTGAAGAAATGTTGGTAAAATTAAATTAAATCTTTTTAATTTTTTTTATGATTTTTAGTGAAAGGTGCAGAATTTGAGTAAGTTTACTTGATATTCACTTCGATTCCTTTGAATTTTCTTAAGATTTTTAGTAGAAGGAGCTGAAATTGAAAAAATTTTGGTGATATTAAATTAAATCTTTTTGAATTTTTTAATGATTTTTAGTTTAAGGTGCAGAATTTGTAAAAATATTGTTGAAATTCACTTCGATTCTTTTGCATTTTCTTAAGCTTTTTAGTAGGAGGTGCTGAAATTGAAGGAAATTGTGGTAAAATTAAATCAAATCTTTCTGAATTTTTTTATGATTTTTAGTTACAGATGCAGAATTTGAGTAAATTTAGTAGATATTCACTTAGATTCTATTGGATTTTCATAAGATTTTTAGTAGAAGGAGCTGAAATTGATGAAATTTTAGTGAAATTAAATTAAATTTCTTTGCATTTTTTAATGATTTTTAGTTAAAGGTGCAGAATTTGAGAAAATATAGTTGAAATTCACTTCGATTCTTTTGCATTTTCTTAAGATTTTTTGTAGCAGGAGCTGAAATTGAAAAAAATTTGGTGAAGTTAAATTAAATCTTTTTGAATTTTTTTATGATTTTTAGTTACAGATGCAGAATTTGAGTAAATTTAGTTGATATTCACTTAGATTCTATTGGATTTTCAAAAGATTTTTAGTAGGAGGAGCTGAAATTGAAAAAATTTTGGTGAAATTAAATTAAATCTTTTTGAATTTTTTTTATGATTTTTAGGTACAGATGCAGAGTTTGAGTAAATTTAGTTGATATTCACTTCGATTCCTTTTGTATTTTCATAAGATTTTTAGTAGAAGGAGCTGAAATTGATGAAATTTTGGTGAAATTAAATTAAATTTCTTTGCATTTTTTAATGATTTTTAGTTAAAGGTGCAGAATTTGAGAAAATATTGTTGAAATTCACTTCGATTCTTTTGCATTTTCTTAAGCTTTTTATTAGGAGGTGCTGAAATTGAAAAAATTTTGGTGATATTAAATTAAATCTTTTTGAATTTTTTTATGATTTTTAGATACAGATGCAGAATTTGAGTAAATTTAGTTGATATTCACTTCGATTCTTTTGAATTTTCTTAAGATTTTTAGTAGGAGGTGCTGAAATTGAAGAAATGTCGGTAAAATTAAATTAAATCTTTTTGATTTTTTTTATGATTTTTAGTGAAAGGTGCAGAATTTGAGTAAGTTTACTTGATATTCACTTCGATTCCTTTGAATTTTCTTAAGATTTTTAGTAGAAGGAGCTGAAATTGATGATATTTTGGTCAAATTAAATTAAATTTCTTTGCATTTTTTTATGATTTTTAGTTACAGATGCAGAATTTGAGTAAATTTAGTTGATATTCACTTCGATTCCTTTGGATTTTCAAAAGATTTTTAGTAGGAGGAGCTGAAATTGAAAAAATTTTGCTGAAATTAAATTAAATCTTTTTGAATTTTTTTTATGATTTTTAGGTACAGATGCAGAGTTTGAGTAAATTTAGTTGATATTCACTTCGATTCCTTTTGGATTTTCATAAGATTTTTAGTAGAAGCAGCTGAAATTGATAATATTTTGGTGAAATTAAATTAAATTTCTATGCATTTTTTTATGATTTATAGTTACAGATGCAGAATTTGATAAAATTTAGTTGATATTCACTTCGATTCCTTTGGATTTTCATAAGATTTTTAGTAGAAGGAGCTGAAATTGAAGGAAATTGTGGAACAATTAAATTAAATCTTTCTGAATTTTTTTATGATTTTTAGTTACAGATGCAGAATTTGAGTAAATTTAGTTGATATTCACTTCGATTCCTTTGAATTTTCTTAAGATTTTTTGTAGCAGGAGCTGAAATTGAAAAAAATTTGGTGAAGTTAAATTAAATCTTTTTGAATTTTTTTATGATTTTTAGTTACAGATGCAGAATTTGAGTAAATTTAGTTGATATTCACTTAGATTCTATTGGATTTTCAAAAGATTTTTAGTAGGAGGAGCTGAAATTGAAAAAATTTTGGTGAAATTAAATTAAATTTCTTTGCATTTTTTAATGATTTTTAGTTAAAGGTGCAGAATTTGAGAAAATATTGTTGAAATTCACTTCGATTCTTTTGCATTTTCTTAAGCTTTTTAGTAGGAGGTGCTGAAATTGAAAAAATTTTGGTGATATTAAATTAAATCTTTTTGAATTTTTTTATGATTTTTAGTTACAGATGCAGAGTTTGAGTAAATTTAGTTGATATTCACTTCGATTCCTTTTGGATTTTCATAAGATTTTTAGTAGAAGGAGCTGAAATTGATGAAATTTTAGTGAAATTAAATTAAATTTCTTTGCATTTTTTAATGATTTTTAGTTAAAGGTGCAGAATTTGAGAAAATATTGTTGAAATTCACTTCGATTCTTTTGCATTTTCTTAAGCTTTTTAGTAGGAGGTGCTGAAATTGAAGGAAATTGTGGTAAAATTAAATCAAATCTTTCTGAATTTTTTTATGATTTTTAGTTACAGATGCAGAATTTGAGTAAATTTAGTTGATATTCACTTCGATTCCTTTGAATTTTCTTAAGATTTTTTGTAGGAGGAGCTGAAATTGAAAAAACTTTGGTGAAGTTAAATTAAATCTTTTTGAATTTTTTTATGATTTTTACTTACAGATGCAGAATTTGAGTAAATTTAGTTGATATTCACTTCGATTCCTTTGGATTTTCATAAGATTTTTAGTAGAAGGAGCTGAAATTGATGATATTTTGGTGAAATTAAATTAAATTTCTTTGCATTTTTTTATGATTTTTAGTTAAAGGAGCGGACTTTGAGTAAATTTAGTTGATATTCACTTCGATTCCTTTGAATTTTCTTAAGATTTTTTGTAGGAGGAGCTGAAATTGAAAAAATTTTGGTGAAGTTAAATTAAATCTTTTTGAATTTTTTTATGATTTTTACTTACAGATGCAGAATTTGAGTAAATTTTGTTGATATTCACTTAGATTCTATTGGATTTTCAAAAGATTTTTAGTAGGAGGAGCTGAAATTGAAAAAATTTTGGTGATATTAAATTAAATCTTTTTGAATTTTTTTATGATTTTTAGTTACAGATGCAGAATTTGTGTAAATTTAGTTGATATTCACTTCGATTCTTTTGAATTTTCTTAAGATTTTTAGTAGGAGGTGCTGAAATTGAAGAAATGTTGGTAAAATTAAATTAAATCTTTTTGATTTTTTTTATGATTTTTAGTTACAGATGCAGAATTTGAGTAAATTTAGTTGATATTCACTTAGATTCCTTTGGATTTTCACAAGATTTTTAGTAGAAGGAGCTGAAATTGAAGGAAATTGTGGTAAAATTAAATTAAATCTTTCTGAATTTTTTTATGATTTTTAGTTACAGATGCAGACTTTGAGCAAATTTAGTTGATATTCACTTAGATTCTATTGGATTTTCATAAGATTTTTAGTAGGAGGAGCTGAAATTGAAGAAATGTTGGTAAAATTAAATTAAATCTTTTTAATTTTTTTTATGATTTTTAGTGAAAGGTGCAGAATTTGAGTAAGTTTACTTGATATTCACTTCGATTCCTTTGAATTTTCTTAAGATTTTTAGTAGAAGGAGCTGAAATTGAAAAAATTTTGGTGATATTAAATTAAATTTTTTGAATTTTTTAATGATTTTTAGTTTAAGGTGCAGAATTTGTAAAAATATTGTTGAAATTCACTTCGATTCTTTTGCATTTTCTTAAGCTTTTTAGTAGGAGGTGCTGAAATTGAAGGAAATTGTGGTAAAATTAAATCAAATCTTTCTGAATTTTTTTATGATTTTTAGTTACAGATGCAGAATTTGAGTAAATTTAGTAGATATTCACTTAGATTCTATTGGATTTTCATAAGATTTTTAGTAGAAGGAGCTGAAATTGATGAAATTTTAGTGAAATTAAATTAAATTTCTTTGCATTTTTTAATGATTTTTAGTTAAAGGTGCAGAATTTGAGAAAATATAGTTGAAATTCACTTCGATTCTTTTGCATTTTCTTAAGCTTTTTAGTAGGAGGTGCTGAAATTGAAAAAAATTTTGGTGATATTAAATTAAATCTTTTTGAATTTTTTTATGATTTTTAGTTACAGATGCAGAATTTGAGTAAATTTAGTTGGTATTCACTTCGATTGCTTTGAATTCTCTTAAGCTTTTTAGTAGGAGGAGCTGAAATTGAAGAAATGTTGGTAAAATTAAATTAAATCTTTTAGATTTTTTTTATGATTTTTAGTGAAAGGTGCAGAATTTGAGTAAGTTTACTTGATATTCACTTCGATTCCTTTGAATTTTCTTAAGATTTTTAGTAGAAGGAGCTGAAATTGATGATATTTTGGTCAAATTAAATTAAATTTCTTTGCATTTTTTTTTGATTTTTAGTTACAGATGCAGAATTTGAGTAAATTTAGTTGATATTCACTTAGATTCCTTTGGATTTTCATAAGATTTTTAGTAGAAGGAGCTGAAATTGAAGGAAATTGTGGTAAAATTAAATTAAATCTTTCTGAATTTTTTTATGATTTTTAGTTACAGATGCAGACTTTGAGCAAATTTAGTTGATATTCACTTAGATTCTATTGGATTTTCATAAGATTTTTAGTAGGAGAAGCTGAAATTGAAGAAATGTTGGTAAAATTAAATTAAATCTTTTAATTTTTTTTATGATTTTTAGTGAAAGGTGCAGAATTTGAGTAAGTTTACTTGATATTCACTTCGATTCCTTTGAATTTTCTTAAGATTTTTAGTAGAAGGAGCTGAAATTGATGATATTTTGGTCAAATTAAATTAAATTTCTTTGCATTTTTTTATGATTTTTAGTTACAGATGCAGAATTTGAGTAAATTTAGTTGATATTCACTTCGATTCCTTTGGATTTTCAAAAGATTTTTAGTAGGAGGAGCTGAAATTGAAAAAATTTTGCTGAAATTAAATTAAATCTTTTTGAATTTTTTTTATGATTTTTAGGTACAGATGCAGAGTTTGAGTAAATTTAGTTGATATTCACTTCGATTCCTTTTGGATTTTCATAAGATTTTTAGTAGAAGCAGCTGAAATTGATAATATTTTGGTGAAATTAAATTAAATTTCTTTGCATTTTTTTATGATTTTTAGTTACAGATGCAGAATTTGAGTAAATTTAGTTGATATTCACTTAGATTCTATTGGATATTCAGAAGATTTTTAGTAGAAGGAGCTGAAATTGAAGGAAATTGTGGAACAATTAAATTAAATCTTTCTGAATTTTTTTATGATTTTTAGTTACAGATGCAGAATTTGAGTAAATTTAGTTGATATTCACTTCGATTCCTTTGAATTTTCTTAAGATTTTTTGTAGCAGGAGCTGAAATTGAAAAAAATTTGGTGAAGTTAAATTAAATCTTTTTGAATTTTTTTATGATTTTTAGTTACAGATGCAGAATTTGAGTAAATTTAGTTGATATTCACTTAGATTCTATTGGATTTTCAAAAGATTTTTAGTAGGAGGAGCTGAAATTGAAAAAATTTTGGTGAAATTAAATTAAATCTTTTTGAATTTTTTTTATGATTTTTAGGTACAGATGCAGAGTTTGAGTTAATTTAGTTGATATTCACTTCGATTCCTTTTGTATTTTCATAAGATTTTTAGTAGAAGGAGCTGAAATTGATGAAATTTTGGTGAAATTAAATTAAATTTCTTTGCATTTTTTAATGATTTTTAGTTAAAGGTGCAGAATTTGAGAAAATATTGTTGAAATTCACTTCGATTCTTTTGCATTTTCTTAAGCTTTTTAGTAGGAGGTGCTGAAATTGAAAAAATTTTGGTGATATTAAATTAAATCTTTTTGAATTTTTTTATGATTTTTAGATACAGATGCAGAATTTGAGTAAATTTAGTTGATATTCACTTCGATTCTTTTGAATTTTCTTAAGATTTTTAGTAGGAGGTGCTGAAATTGAAGAAATGTCGGTAAAATTAAATTAAATCTTTTTGATTTTTTTTTATGATTTTTAGTGAAAGGTGCAGAATTTGAGTAAATTTAGTTGATATTCACTTCGATTCCTTTGAATTTTCTTAAGATTTTTTGTAGAAGGAGCTGAAATTGATGATATTTTGGTCAAATTAAATTAAATTTCTTTGCATTTTTTTATGATTTTTAGTTACGGATGCAGAATTTGAGTAAATTTAGTTGATATTCACTTCGATTCCTTTGGATTTTCAAAAGATTTTTAGTAGGAGGAGCTGAAATTGAAAAAATTTTGCTGAAATTAAATTAAATCTTTTTGAATTTTTTTTATGATTTTTAGGTACAGATGCAGAGTTTGAGTAAATTTAGTTGATATTCACTTCGATTCCTTTTGGATTTTCATAAGATTTTTAGTAGAAGCAGCTGAAATTGATAATATTTTGGTGAAATTAAATTAAATTTCTTTGCATTTTTTTATGATTTTTAGTTACAGATGCAGAATTTGAGTAAATTTAGTTGATATTCACTTAGATTCTATTGGATATTCAGAAGATTTTTAGTAGAAGGAGCTGAAATTGAAGGAAATTGTGGAACAATTAAATTAAATCTTTCTGAATTTTTTTATGATTTTTAGTTACAGATGCAGAATTTGAGTAAATTTAGTTGATATTCACTTCGATTCCTTTGAATTTTCTTAAGATTTTTTGTAGCAGGAGCTGAAATTGAAAAAAATTTGGTGAAGTTAAATTAAATCTTTTTGAATTTTTTTATGATTTTTAGTTACAGATGCAGAATTTGAGTAAATTTAGTTGATATTCACTTAGATTCTATTGGATTTTCAAAAGATTTTTAGTAGGAGGAGCTGAAATTGAAAAAATTTTGGTGAAATTAAATTAAATCTTTTTGAATTTTTTTTATGATTTTTAGGTACAGATGCAGAGTTTGAGTTAATTTAGTTGATATTCACTTCGATTCCTTTTGTATTTTCATAAGATTTTTAGTAGAAGGAGCTGAAATTGATGAAATTTTGGTGAAATTAAATTAAATTTCTTTGCATTTTTTAATGATTTTTAGTTAAAGGTGCAGAATTTGAGAAAATATTGTTGAAATTCACTTCGATTCTTTAGCATTTTCTTAAGCTTTTTATTAGGAGGTGCTGAAATTGAAAAAATTTTGGTGATATTAAATTAAATCTTTTTGAATTTTTTTATGATTTTTAGATACAGATGCAGAATTTGAGTAAATTTAGTTGATATTCACTTCGATTCTTTTGAATTTTCTTAAGATTTTTAGTAGGAGGTGCTGAAATTGAAGAAATGTCGGTAAAATTAAATTAAATCTTTTTGATTTTTTTTATGATTTTTAGTGAAAGGTGCAGAATTTGAGTAAGTTTACTTGATATTCACTTCGATTCCTTTGAATTTTCTTAAGATTTTTAGTAGAAGGAGCTGAAATTGATGATATTTTGGTCAAATTAAATTAAATTTCTTTGCATTTTTTTATGATTTTTAGTTACAGATGCAGAATTTGAGTAAATTTAGTTGATATTGTCACGTCCTGGGTGGCGGGTTTTAGGACAGTGACATTGTGGAAGGGTAACGGGAGTCGAACGCGAAATCCTGTTTCGCCGCTCCGAGAGGTAAGGAGGATTTTATGCCCGAAATTTTGTTTCGCTGCTCTAAGCGATTGCAAGGTTCAGGCGCGGAATCCTGTTTCGCTGCCCCAAACGGTTTGCAAAGGTTAGGCACGAAAATCTTTTCGTTGCTCTACGGAATAGGAAGGATCTAGGCACGAAACCCTGTTTCGCAGTCCTGGTGAATAGGAGGGAATTTAGGCACGAAACCCTGTTTCGCAGTCCTGGTGAATAAGAGGGAATTTAGGCACGAAACCCTGTTTCGCAGTCCTAATGCGAAGGAAGGTTGTTAAGCACGAAACCCTGTTTCGCAGCCCTAATCGACCAGGGGAGGTTGGGTAATAAGCGCGCACCCGAGTGACACCCGTTAGGTTATTCGCGAAGGAAAACGGTGGTAGAAAGGCCGGTTATGATTTTAAACGTTTGAGTAATAGAACCACTATTTATTGGTAAGCGAGTGAAATAGCAGTGTGCTTCCGATGATATAGCAGTTTACAATAATGCATGAACATAGAGCATTGGGACAAACATTTATATAACGGTGATTGAGAATATAATAAACATGTGACAACTTAGTAACGCTAATAATGATTTAGTATAACTAATGAAATTAAGCAATGGTATAATTAGGCAGTAAGCAATTGAAAGTTAAAGAGAAAGCAATGCAATTGAGCGATGTACATATAAAGTAATAAGCAAAATCAAAGCGAATAATATAAAGTAATAAGCAAAATCAAAGCGAATAATATAAAGTAATAAGCAAAATCAAAGCGAATAATATAAATATAAAGAGTTAAACAATAATGTTGCACGTGAGCAAAAGAAAATAGGATAATGAAAGTTATAATAGTTAAATGCTTACAGTGATATAGAAGAGGTGAAATCCTTATAGCACTTCACTAACAATACAGACACGTGGTGTCGCGAAAGATATAGTAATGGAATGGTCGATAGCAACTGACTGAACGATTGTAACAGACTGATGATGCGCGGTCCATGTGGCGCTTGTATTTATACGAAATCAATGGAATGTCTGGTATGCGAGGAATTTACGTTATGCGTGGAATCTGTGGTATGCGTGATGAGTCATACGTGTTATGTAATCGACGCGTGCCAATGACTCATGCGTAAGGTATGCGTGGAATAGCGGATTTCGGCGGTTCTTTCGGGGTTTTTAGAGATGGGTATTCCACCCGTTGGATGGATTTAGAGGATTTTGATTGGGGTTTTAAGGTGGAGGCTTGAGTATGTTTGTAGGAAAAAAGGGGGGGGGGGAAGAGGGGGTACATGGTCTCGAGATGAGCGAGCTTTGGCGAGGGGCTTGTGTTAGATTTGAATGGGGAAGAGTTCGCGCCTCTAAGGCCGAAGAGGGGAAGGGGATTCGAAATTTGGGCGTCTGGAGATGGGGACCGCTAGGGTACATCGTCCAAACAACCCGGAGGTTGGAAAAAGGGGTTTAGCATATGTGGTTTCGAGAATAGTTGAGTGGATTTATATGGAGGATGCCATTTAGGACCGGCGAAAAATTATCGGGACGTCACAAGATTTTTAGTAGGAGGAGCTGAAATTGAAAAAATTTTGCTGAAATTAAATTAAATCTTTTTGAATTTTTTTCATGATTTTTAGGTACAGATGCAGAGTTTGAGTAAATTTAGTTGATATTCACTTCGATTCCTTTTGGATTTTCATAAGATTTTTAGTAGAAGCAGCCGAAATTGATAATATTTTGGTGAAATTAAATTAAATTTCTTTGCATTTTTTTATGATTTTTAGTTACAGATGCAGAATTTGATAAAATTTAGTTGATATTCACTTCGATTCCTTTGGATTTTCATAAGATTTTTAGTAGAAGGAGCTGAAATTGAAGGAAATTGTGGAACAATTAAATTAAATCTTTCTGAATTTTTTTATGATTTTTAGATACAGATGCAGAATTTGAGTAAATTTAGTTGATATTCACTTCGATTCCTTTGAATTTTCTTAAGATTTTTTGTAGCAGGAGCTGAAATTGAAAAAAATTTGGTGAAGTTAAATTAAATCTTTTTGAATTTTTTTATGATTTTTAGTTACAGATGCAGAATTTGAGTAAATTTAGTTGATATTCACTTAGATTCTATTGGATTTTCAAAAGATTTTTAGTAGGAGGAGCTGAAATTGAAAAAATTTTGGTGAAATTAAATTAAATCTTTTTGAATTTTTTTTATGATTTTTAGGTACAGATGCAGAGTTTGAGTAAATTTAGTTGATATTCACATCGATTCCTTTTGTATTTTCATAAGATTTTTAGTAGAAGGAGCTGAAATTGATGAAATTTTGGTGAAATTAAATTAAATATCTTTGCATTTTTTAATGATTTTTAGTTAAAGGTGCAGAATTTGAGAAAATATTGTTGAAATTCACTTCGATTCTTTTGCATTTTCTTAAGCTTTTTAGTAGGAGGTGCTGAAATTGAAAAAATTTTGGTGATATTAAATTAAATCTTTTTGAATTTTTTTATGATTTTTAGTTACAGATGCAGAGTTTGAGTAAATTTAGTTGATATTCACTTCGATTCCTTTTGGATTTTCATAAGATTTTTAGTAGAAGCAGCTGAAATTGATAATATTTTGGTGAAATTAAATTAAATTTCTTTGCATTTTTTTATGATTTTTAGTTACAGATGCAGAATTTGATAAAATTTAGTTGATATTCACTTCGATTCCTTTGGATTTTCATAAGATTTTTAGTAGAAGGAGCTGAAATTGAAGGAAATTGTGGAACAATTAAATTAAATCTTTCTGAATTTTTTTATGATTTTTAGTTACAGATGCAGAATTTGAGTAAATTTAGTTGATATTCACTTCGATTCCTTTGAATTTTCTTAAGATTTTTTGTAGCAGGAGCTGAAATTGAAAAAAATTTGGTGAAGTTAAATTAAATCTTTTTGAATTTTTTTATGATTTTTAGTTACAGATGCAGAGTTTGAGTAAATTTAGTTGATATTCACTTCGATTCCTTTTGGATTTTCATAAGATTTTTAGTAGAAGGAGCTGAAATTGATGAAATTTTAGTGAAATTAAATTAAATTTCTTTGCATTTTTTAATGATTTTTAGTTAAAGGTGCAGAATTTGAGAAAATATTGTTGAAATTCATTTCGATTCCTTTTGTATTTTCATAAGATTTTTAGTAGAAGGAGCTGAAATTGATGAAATTTTGGTGAAATTAAATTAAATTTCTTTGCATTTTTTAATGATTTTTAGTTAAAGGTGCAGAATTTGAGAAAATATTGTTGAAATTCACTTCGATTCTTTTGCATTTTCTTAAGCTTTTTAGTAGGAGGTGCTGAAATTGAAAAAATTTTGGTGATATTAAATTAAATCTTTTTGAATTTTTTTATGATTTTTAGGTACAGATGCAGAGTTTGAGTAAATTTAGTTGATATTCACTTCGATTCCTTTTGTATTTTCTTAAGATTTTTAGTAGAAGGAGCTGAAATTGATGAAATTTAGTGAAATTAAATTAAATTTCTTTGCATTTTTTAATGATTTTTAGTTAAAGGTGCAGAATTTGAGAAAATATTGTTGAAATTCACTTCGATTCTTTTGCATTTTCTTAAGCTTTTTAGTAGGAGGTGCTGAAATTGAAAAAATTTTGGTGATATTAAATTAAATCTTTTTGAATTTTTTTATGATTTTTAGTTACAGATGCAGAGTTTGAGTAAATTTAGTTGATATTCACTTCGATTCCTTTTGGATTTTCATAAGATTTTTAGTAGAAGGAGCTGAAATTGATGAAATTTTAGTGAAATTAAATTAAATTTCTTTGCATTTTTTAATGATTTTTAGTTAAAGGTGCAGAATTTGAGAAAATATTGTTGAAATTCATTTCGATTCCTTTTGTATTTTCATAAGATTTTTAGTAGAAGGAGCTGAAATTGATGAAATTTTGGTGAAATTAAATTAAATTTCTTTGCATTTTTTAATGATTTTTAGTTAAAGGTGCAGAATTTGAGAAAATATTGTTGAAATTCACTTCGATTCTTTTGCATTTTCTTAAGCTTTTTATTAGGAGGTGCTGAAATTGAAAAAATTTTGGTGATATTAAATTAAATCTTTTTGAATTTTTTTATGATTTTTAGATACAGATGCAGAATTTGTGTAAATTTAGTTGATATTCACTTCGATTCTTTTGAATTTTCTTAAGATTTTTAGTAGGAGGTGCTGAAATTGAAGAAATGTCGGTAAAATTAAATTAAATCTTTTTGATTTTTTTTATGATTTTTAGTGAAAGGTGCAGAATTTGAGTAAGTTTACTTGATATTCACTTCGATTCCTTTGAATTTTCTTAAGATTTTTAGTAGAAGGAGCTGAAATTGATGATATTTTGGTCAAATTAAATTAAATTTCTTTGCATTTTTTTATGATTTTTAGTTACAGATGCAGAATTTGAGTAAATTTAGTTGATATTCACTTCGATTCCTTTGGATTTTCAAAAGATTTTTAGTAGGAGGAGCTGAAATCGAAAAAATTTTGCTGAAATTAAATTAAATCTTTTTGAATTTTTTTTATGATTTTTAGGTACAGATGCAGAGTTTGAGTAAATTTAGTTGATATTCACTTCGATTCCTTTTGGATTTTCATAAGATTTTTAGTAGAAGCAGCTGAAATTGATAATATTTTGGTGAAATTAAATTAAATTTCTTTGCATTTTTTTATGATTTTTAGTTACAGATGCAGAATTTGATAAAATTTAGTTGATATTCACTTCGATTCCTTTGGATTTTCATAAGATTTTTAGTAGAAGGAGCTGAAATTGAAGGAAATTGTGGAACAATTAAATTAAATCTTTCTGAATTTTTTTATGATTTTTAGTTACAGATGCAGAATTTGAGTAAATTTAGTTGATATTCACTTCGATTCCTTTGAATTTTCTTAAGATTTTTTGTAGCAGGAGCTGAAATTGAAAAAAATTTGGTGAAGTTAAATTAAATCTTTTTGAATTTTTTTATGATTTTTAGTTACAGATGCAGAATTTGAGTAAATTTAGTTGATATTCACTTAGATTCTATTGGATTTTCAAAAGATTTTTAGTAGGAGGAGCTGAAATTGAAAAAATTTTGGTGAAATTAAATTAAATCTTTTTGAATTTTTTTTATGATTTTTAGGTACAGATGCAGAGTTTGAGTAAATTTAGTTGATATTCACTTCGATTCCTTTTGTATTTTCATAAGATTTTTAGTAGAAGGAGCTGAAATTGATGAAATTTTGGTGAAATTAAATTAAATTTCTTTGCATTTTTTAATGATTTTTAGTTAAAGGTGCAGAATTTGAGAAAATAATGTTGAAATTCACTTCGATTCTTTTGCATTTTCTTAAGCTTTTTATTAGGAGGTGCTGAAATTGAAAAAATTTTGGTGATATTAAATTAAATCTTTTTGAATTTTTTTATGATTTTTAGATACAGATGCAGAATTTGAGTAAATTTAGTTGATATTCACTTCGATTCTTTTGAATTTTCTTAAGATTTTTAGTAGGAGGTGCTGAAATTGAAGAAATGTCGGTAAAATTAAATTAAATCTTTTTGATTTTTTTTATGATTTTTAGTGAAAGGTGCAGAATTTGAGTAAGTTTACTTGATATTCACTTCGATTCCTTTGAATTTTCTTAAGATTTTTAGTAGAAGGAGCTGAAATTGATGATATTTTGGTCAAATTAAATTAAATTTCTTTGCATTTTTTTATGATTTTTAGTTACAGATGCAGAATTTGAGTAAATTTAGTTGATATTCACTTCGATTCCTTTGGATTTTCAAAAGATTTTTAGTAGGAGGAGCTGAAATTGAAAAAATTTTGCTGAAATTAAATTAAATCTTTTTGAATTTTTTTTATGATTTTTAGGTACAGATGCAGAGTTTGAGTAAATTTAGTTGATATTCACTTCGATTCCTTTTGGATTTTCATAAGATTTTTAGTAGAAGCAGCTGAAATTGATAATATTTTGGTGAAATTAAATTAAATTTCTTTGCATTTTTTTATGATTTTTAGTTACAGATGCAGAATTTGATAAAATTTAGTTGATATTCACTTCGATTCCTTTGGATTTTCATAAGATTTTTAGTAGGAGGAGCTGAAATTGAAGGAAATTGTGGAACAATTAAATTAAATCTTTCTGAATTTTTTTATGATTTTTAGTTACAGATGCAGAATTTGAGTAAATTTAGTTGATATTCACTTCGATTCCTTTGAATTTTCTTAAGATTTTTTGTAGCAGGAGCTGAAATTGAAAAAAATTTGGTGAAGTTAAATTAAATCTTTTTGAATTTTTTTATGATTTTTAGTTACAGATGCAGAATTTGAGTAAATTTAGTTGATATTCACTTAGATTCTATTGGATTTTCAAAAGATTTTTAGTAGGAGGAGCTGAAATTGAAAAAATTTTGGTGAAATTAAATTAAATTTCTTTGCATTTTTTAATGATTTTTAGTTAAAGGTGCAGAATTTGAGAAAATATTGTTGAAATTCACTTCGATTCTTTTGCATTTTCTTAAGCTTTTTAGTAGGAGGTGCTGAAATTGAAAAAATTTTGGTGATATTAAATTAAATCTTTTTGAATTTTTTTATGATTTTTAGTTACAGATGCAGAGTTTGAGTAAATTTAGTTGATATTCACTTCGATTCCTTTTGGATTTTCATAAGATTTTTAGTAGAAGGAGCTGAAATTGATGAAATTTTAGTGAAATTAAATTAAATTTCTTTGCATTTTTTAATGATTTTTAGTTAAAGGTGCAGAATTTGAGAAAATATTGTTGAAATTCACTTCGATTCTTTTGCATTTTCTTAAGCTTTTTAGTAGGAGGTGCTGAAATTGAAGGAAATTGTGGTAAAATTAAATCAAATCTTTCTGAATTTTTTTATGATTTTTAGTTACAGATGCAGAATTTGAGTAAATTTAGTTGATATTCACTTCGATTCCTTTGAATTTTCTTAAGATTTTTTGTAGCAGGAGCTGAAATTGAAAAAAATTTGGTGAAGTTAAATTAAATCTTTTTGAATTTTTTTATGATTTTTAGTTACAGATGCAGAATTTGAGTAAATTTAGTTGATATTCACTTAGATTCTATTGGATTTTCAAAAGATTTTTAGTAGGAGGAGCTGAAATTGAAAAAATTTTGGTGAAATTAAATTAAATCTTTTTGAATTTTTTTTATGATTTTTAGGTACAGATGCAGAGTTTGAGTTAATTTAGTTGATATTCACTTCGATTCCTTTTGTATTTTCATAAGATTTTTAGTAGAAGGAGCTGAAATTGATGAAATTTTGGTGAAATTAAATTAAATTTCTTTGCATTTTTTAATGATTTTTAGTTAAAGGTGCAGAATTTGAGAAAATATTGTTGAAATTCACTTCGATTCTTTTGCATTTTCTTAAGCTTTTTATTAGGAGGTGCTGAAATTGAAAAAATTTTGGTGATATTAAATTAAATCTTTTTGAATTTTTTTATGATTTTTAGATACAGATGCAGAATTTGAGTAAATTTAGTTGATATTCACTTCGATTCTTTTGAATTTTCTTAAGATTTTTAGTAGGAGGTGCTGAAATTGAAGAAATGTCGGTAAAATTAAATTAAATCTTTTTGATTTTTTTTATGATTTTTAGTGAAAGGTGCAGAATTTGAGTAAGTTTACTTGATATTCACTTCGATTCCTTTGAATTTTCTTAAGATTTTTAGTAGAAGGAGCTGAAATTGATGATATTTTGGTCAAATTAAATTAAATTTCTTTGCATTTTTTTATGATTTTTAGTTACAGATGCAGAATTTGAGTAAATTTAGTTGATATTGTCACGTCCTGGGTGGCGGGTTTTAGGACAGTGACATTGTGGAAGGGTAACGGGAGTCGAACGCGAAATCCTGTTTCGCCGCTCCGAGAGGTAAGGAGGATTTTATGCCCGAAATTTTGTTTCGCTGCTCTAAGCGATTGCAAGGTTCAGGCGCGGAATCCTGTTTCGCTGCCCCAAACGGTTTGCAAAGGTTAGGCACGAAAATCTTTTCGTTGCTCTACGGAATAGGAAGGATCTAGGCACGAAACCCTGTTTCGCAGTCCTGGTGAATAGGAGGGAATTTAGGCACGAAACCCTGTTTCGCAGTCCTGGTGAATAAGAGGGAATTTAGGCACGAAACCCTGTTTCGCAGTCCTAATGCGAAGGAAGGTTGTTAAGCACGAAACCCTGTTTCGCAGCCCTAATCGACCAGGGGAGGTTGGGTAATAAGCGCGCACCCGAGTGACACCCGTTAGGTTATTCGCGAAGGAAAACGGTGGTAGAAAGGCCGGTTATGATTTTAAACGTTTGAGTAATAGAACCACTATTTATTGGTAAGCGAGTGAAATAGCAGTGTGCTTCCGATGATATAGCAGTTTACAATAATGCATGAACATAGAGCATTGGGACAAACATTTATATAACGGTGATTGAGAATATAATAAACATGTGACAACTTAGTAACGCTAATAATGATTTAGTATAACTAATGAAATTAAGCAATGGTATAATTAGGCAGTAAGCAATTGAAAGTTAAAGAGAAAGCAATACAATTGAGCGATGTACATATAAAGTAATAAGCAAAATCAAAGCGAATAATATAAAGTAATAAGCAAAATCAAAGCGAATAATATAAAGTAATAAGCAAAATCAAAGCGAATAATATAAATATAAAGAGTTAAACAATAATGTTGCACGTGAGCAAAAGAAAATAGGATAATGAAAGTTATAATAGTTAAATGCTTACAGTGATATAGAAGAGGTGAAATCCTTATAGCACTTCACTAACAATACAGACACGTGGTGTCGCGAAAGATATAGTAATGGAATGGTCGATAGCAACTGACTGAACGATTGTAACAGACTGATGATGCGCGGTCCATGTGGCGCTTGTATTTATACGAAATCAATGGAATGTCTGGTATGCGAGGAATTTACGTTATGCGTGGAATCTGTGGTATGCGTGATGAGTCATACGTGTTATGTAATCGACGCGTGCCAATGACTCATGCGTAAGGTATGCGTGGAATAGCGGATTTCGGCGGTTCTTTCGGGGTTTTTAGAGATGGGTATTCCACCCGTTGGATGGATTTAGAGGATTTTGATTGGGGTTTTAAGGTGGAGGCTTGAGTATGTTTGTAGGAAAAAAGGGGGGGGGAAGAGGGGGTACATGGTCTCGAGATGAGCGAGCTTTGGCGAGGGGCTTGTGTTAGATTTGAATGGGGAAGAGTTCGCGCCTCTAAGGCCGAAGAGGGGAAGGGGATTCGAAATTTGGGCGTCTGGAGATGGGGACCGCTAGGGTACATCGTCCAAACAACCCGGAGGTTGGAAAAAGGGGTTTAGCATATGTGGTTTCGAGAATAGTTGAGTGGATTTATATGGAGGATGCCATTTAGGACCGGCGAAAAATTATCGGGACGTCACAATATTCACTTCGATTCCTTTGGATTTTCAAAAGATTTTTAGTAGGAGGAGCTGAAATTGAAAAAATTTTGCTGAAATTAAATTAAATCTTTTTGAATTTTTTTCATGATTTTTAGGTACAGATGCAGAGTTTGAGTAAATTTAGTTGATATTCACTTCGATTCCTTTTGGATTTTCATAAGATTTTTAGTAGAAGCAGCCGAAATTGATAATATTTTGGTGAAATTAAATTAAATTTCTTTGCATTTTTTTATGATTTTTAGTTACAGATGCAGAATTTGATAAAATTTAGTTGATATTCACTTCGATTCCTTTGGATTTTCATAAGATTTTTAGTAGAAGGAGCTGAAATTGAAGGAAATTGTGGAACAATTAAATTAAATCTTTCTGAATTTTTTTATGATTTTTAGATACAGATGCAGAATTTGAGTAAATTTAGTTGATATTCACTTCGATTCCTTTGAATTTTCTTAAGATTTTTTGTAGCAGGAGCTGAAATTGAAAAAAATTTGGTGAAGTTAAATTAAATCTTTTTGAATTTTTTTATGATTTTTAGTTACAGATGCAGAATTTGAGTAAATTTAGTTGATATTCACTTAGATTCTATTGGATTTTCAAAAGATTTTTAGTAGGAGGAGCTGAAATTGAAAAAATTTTGGTGAAATTAAATTAAATCTTTTTGAATTTTTTTTATGATTTTTAGGTACAGATGCAGAGTTTGAGTAAATTTAGTTGATATTCACATCGATTCCTTTTGTATTTTCATAAGATTTTTAGTAGAAGGAGCTGAAATTGATGAAATTTTGGTGAAATTAAATTAAATATCTTTGCATTTTTTAATGATTTTTAGTTAAAGGTGCAGAATTTGAGAAAATATTGTTGAAATTCACTTCGATTCTTTTGCATTTTCTTAAGCTTTTTAGTAGGAGGTGCTGAAATTGAAAAAATTTTGGTGATATTAAATTAAATCTTTTTGAATTTTTTTATGATTTTTAGTTACAGATGCAGAGTTTGAGTAAATTTAGTTGATATTCACTTCGATTCCTTTTGGATTTTCATAAGATTTTTAGTAGAAGCAGCTGAAATTGATAATATTTTGGTGAAATTAAATTAAATTTCTTTGCATTTTTTTATGATTTTTAGTTACAGATGCAGAATTTGATAAAATTTAGTTGATATTCACTTCGATTCCTTTGGATTTTCATAAGATTTTTAGTAGAAGGAGCTGAAATTGAAGGAAATTGTGGAACAATTAAATTAAATCTTTCTGAATTTTTTTATGATTTTTAGTTACAGATGCAGAATTTGAGTAAATTTAGTTGATATTCACTTCGATTCCTTTGAATTTTCTTAAGATTTTTTGTAGCAGGAGCTGAAATTGAAAAAAATTTGGTGAAGTTAAATTAAATCTTTTTGAATTTTTTTATGATTTTTAGTTACAGATGCAGAATTTGAGTAAATTTAGTTGATATTCACTTAGATTCTATTGGATTTTCAAAAGATTTTTAGTAGGAGGAGCTGAAATTGAAAAAATTTTGGTGAAATTAAATTAAATCTTTTTGAATTTTTTTTATGATTTTTAGGTACAGATGCAGAGTTTGAGTAAATTTAGTTGATATTCACTTCGATTCCTTTTGTATTTTCTTAAGATTTTTAGTAGAAGGAGCTGAAATTGATGAAATTTAGTGAAATTAAATTAAATTTCTTTGCATTTTTTAATGATTTTTAGTTAAAGGTGCAGAATTTGAGAAAATATTGTTGAAATTCACTTCGATTCTTTTGCATTTTCTTAAGCTTTTTAGTAGGAGGTGCTGAAATTGAAAAAATTTTGGTGATATTAAATTAAATCTTTTTGAATTTTTTTATGATTTTTAGTTACAGATGCAGAGTTTGAGTAAATTTAGTTGATATTCACTTCGATTCCTTTTGGATTTTCATAAGATTTTTAGTAGAAGGAGCTGAAATTGATGAAATTTTAGTGAAATTAAATTAAATTTCTTTGCATTTTTTAATGATTTTTAGTTAAAGGTGCAGAATTTGAGAAAATATTGTTGAAATTCATTTCGATTCCTTTTGTATTTTCATAAGATTTTTAGTAGAAGGAGCTGAAATTGATGAAATTTTGGTGAAATTAAATTAAATTTCTTTGCATTTTTTAATGATTTTTAGTTAAAGGTGCAGAATTTGAGAAAATATTGTTGAAATTCACTTCGATTCTTTTGAATTTTCTTAAGATTTTTAGTAGGAGGTGCTGAAATTGAAGAAATGTCGGTAAAATTAAATTAAATCTTTTTGATTTTTTTTATGATTTTTAGTGAAAGGTGCAGAATTTGAGTAAGTTTACTTGATATTCACTTCGATTCCTTTGAATTTTCTTAAGATTTTTAGTAGAAGGAGCTGAAATTGATGATATTTTGGTCAAATTAAATTAAATTTCTTTGCATTTTTTTATGATTTTTAGTTACAGATGCAGAATTTGATAAAATTTAGTTGATATTCACTTCGATTCCTTTGGATTTTCTTAAGATTTTTAGTAGAAGGAGCTGAAATTGAAGGAAATTGTGGAACAATTAAATTAAATCTTTCTGAATTTTTTTATGATTTTTAGTTACAGATGCAGAATTTGAGTAAATTTAGTTGATATTCACTTCGATTCCTTTGAATTTTCTTAAGATTTTTTGTAGCAGGAGCTGAAATTGAAAAAAATTTGGTGAAGTTAAATTAAATCTTTTTGAATTTTTTTATGATTTTTAGTTACAGATGCAGAATTTGAGTAAATTTAGTTGATATTCACTTAGATTCTATTGGATTTTCAAAAGATTTTTAGTAGGAGGAGCTGAAATTGAAAAAATTTTGGTGAAATTAAATTAAATCTTTTTGAATTTTTTTTATGATTTTTAGGTACAGATGCAGAGTTTGAGTAAATTTAGTTGATATTCACTTCGATTCCTTTTGTATTTTCATAAGATTTTTAGTAGAAGGAGCTGAAATTGATGAAATTTTGGTGAAATTAAATTAAATTTCTTTGCATTTTTTAATGATTTTTAGTTAAAGGTGCAGAATTTGAGAAAATAATGTTGAAATTCACTTCGATTCTTTTGCATTTTCTTAAGCTTTTTATTAGGAGGTGCTGAAATTGAAAAAATTTTGGTGATATTAAATTAAATCTTTTTGAATTTTTTTATGATTTTTAGATACAGATGCAGAATTTGAGTAAATTTAGTTGATATTCACTTCGATTCTTTTGAATTTTCTTAAGATTTTTAGTAGGAGGTGCTGAAATTGAAGAAATGTCGGTAAAATTAAATTAAATCTTTTTGATTTTTTTTATGATTTTTAGTGAAAGGTGCAGAATTTGAGTAAGTTTACTTGATATTCACTTCGATTCCTTTGAATTTTCTTAAGATTTTTAGTAGAAGGAGCTGAAATTGATGATATTTTGGTCAAATTAAATTAAATTTCTTTGCATTTTTTTATGATTTTTAGTTACAGATGCAGAATTTGAGTAAATTTAGTTGATATTCACTTCGATTCCTTTGGATTTTCAAAAGATTTTTAGTAGGAGGAGCTGAAATTGAAAAAATTTTGCTGAAATTAAATTAAATCTTTTTGAATTTTTTTTATGATTTTTAGGTACAGATGCAGAGTTTGAGTAAATTTAGTTGATATTCACTTCGATTCCTTTTGGATTTTCATAAGATTTTTAGTAGAAGCAGCTGAAATTGATAATATTTTGGTGAAATTAAATTAAATTTCTTTGCATTTTTTTATGATTTTTAGTTACAGATGCAGAATTTGATAAAATTTAGTTGATATTCACTTCGATTCCTTTGGATTTTCATAAGATTTTTAGTAGGAGGAGCTGAAATTGAAGGAAATTGTGGAACAATTAAATTAAATCTTTCTGAATTTTTTTATGATTTTTAGTTACAGATGCAGAATTTGAGTAAATTTAGTTGATATTCACTTCGATTCCTTTGAATTTTCTTAAGATTTTTTGTAGCAGGAGCTGAAATTGAAAAAAATTTGGTGAAGTTAAATTAAATCTTTTTGAATTTTTTTATGATTTTTAGTTACAGATGCAGAATTTGAGTAAATTTAGTTGATATTCACTTAGATTCTATTGGATTTTCAAAAGATTTTTAGTAGGAGGAGCTGAAATTGAAAAAATTTTGGTGAAATTAAATTAAATTTCTTTGCATTTTTTAATGATTTTTAGTTAAAGGTGCAGAATTTGAGAAAATATTGTTGAAATTCACTTCGATTCTTTTGCATTTTCTTAAGCTTTTTAGTAGGAGGTGCTGAAATTGAAAAAATTTTGGTGATATTAAATTAAATCTTTTTGAATTTTTTTATGATTTTTAGTTACAGATGCAGAGTTTGAGTAAATTTAGTTGATATTCACTTCGATTCCTTTTGGATTTTCATAAGATTTTTAGTAGAAGGAGCTGAAATTGATGAAATTTTAGTGAAATTAAATTAAATTTCTTTGCATTTTTTAATGATTTTTAGATAAAGGTGCAGAATTTGAGAAAATATTGTTGAAATTCACTTCGATTCTTTTGCATTTTCTTAAGCTTTTTAGTAGGAGGTGCTGAAATTGAAGGAAATTGTGGTAAAATTAAATCAAATCTTTCTGAATTTTTTTATGATTTTTAGTTACAGATGCAGAATTTGAGTAAATTTAGTTGATATTCACTTCGATTCCTTTGAATTTTCTTAAGATTTTTTGTAGGAGGAGCTGAAATTGAAAAAACTTTGGTGAAGTTAAATTAAATCTTTTTGAATTTTTTTTATGATTTTTACTTACAGATGCAGAATTTGAGTAAATTTAGTTGATATTCACTTCGATTCCTTTGGATTTTCATAAGATTTTTAGTAGAAGGAGCTGAAATTGATGATATTTTGGTGAAATTAAATTAAATTTCTTTGCATTTTTTTATGATTTTTAGTTAAAGGTGCAGACTTTGAGTAAATTTAGTTGATATTCACTTCGATTCCTTTGAATTTTCTTAAGATTTTTTGTAGGAGGAGCGGAAATTGAAAAAATTTTGGTGAAGTTAAATTAAATCTTTTTGAATTTTTTTATGATTTTTACTTACAGATGCAGAATTTGAGTAATTTTTGTTGATATTCACTTAGATTCTATTGGATTTTCAAAAGATTTTTAGTAGGAGGAGCTGAAATTGAAAAAATTTTGGTGATATTAAATTAAATCTTTTTGAATTTTTTTATGATTTTTAGTTACAGATGCAGAATTTGTGTAAATTTAGTTGATATTCACTTCGATTCTTTTGAATTTTCTTAAGATTTTTAGTAGGAGGTGCTGAAATTGAAGAAATGTTGGTAAAATTAAATTAAATCTTTTTGATTTTTTTTATGATTTTTAGTTACAGATGCAGAATTTGAGTAAATTTAGTTGATATTCACTTAGATTCCTTTGGATTTTCATAAGATTTTTAGTAGAAGGAGCTGAAATTGAAGGAAATTGTGGTAAAATTAAATTAAATCTTTCTGAATTTTTTTATGATTTTTAGTTACAGATGCAGAATTTGTGTAAATTTAGTTGATATTCACTTCGAATCTTTTGAATTTTCTTAAGATTTTTAGTAGGAGGTGCTGAAATTGAAGAAATGTTGGTAAAATTAAATTAAATCTTTTTTATTTTTTTTATGATTTTTAGTTACAGATGCAGAATTTGAGTAAATTTAGTTGATATTCACTTCGATTCTTTTGAATTTTCTTAAGATTTTTAGTAGGAGGTGCTGAAATTGAAGAAATGTCGGTAAAATTAAATTAAATCTTTTTGAATTTTTTAATGATTTTTAGTTACAGATGCAGGATTTGAGTAAATTTAGTTGATATTCACTTCGATTCTTTTGAATTTTCTTAAGATTTTTAGTAGGAGGTGCTGAAATTGAAGAAATGTCGGTAAAATTAAATTAAATCTTTTTGATTTTTTTTATGATTTTTAGTGAAACGTGCAGAATTTGAGTAAATTTAGTTGATATTCACTTCGATTCCTTTGGATTTTCATAAGATTTTTAGTAGAAGGAGCTCAAATTGATGATGTTTTGGTAAAATTAAATTAAATTTCTTTGCATTTTTTTATGATTTTTAGTTACAGATGCAGAATTTGAGTAAATTTAGTTGATATTCACTTAGATTCCTTTGGATTTTCATAAGATTTTTAGTAGAAGGAGCTGAAATTGAAGGAAATTGTGGTAAAATTAAATTAAATCTTTCTGAATTTTTTTATGATTTTTAGTTACAGATGCAGACTTTGAGCAAATTTAGTTGATATTCACTTAGATTCTATTGGATTTTCATAAGATTTTTAGTAGGAGAAGCTGAAATTGAAGAAATGTTGGTAAAATTAAATTAAATCTTTTTGATTTTTTTTATGATTTTTAGTGAAAGGTGCAGAATTTGAGTAAGTTTACTTGATATTCACTTCGATTCCTTTGAATTTTCTTAAGATTTTTAGTAGAAGGAGCTGAAATTGATGATATTTTGGTCAAATTAAATTAAATTTCTTTGCATTTTTTTATGATTTTTAGTTACAGATGCAGAATTTGAGTAAATTTAGTTGATATTCACTTCGATTCCTTTGGATTTTCAAAAGATTTTTAGTAGGAGGAGCTGAAATTGAAAAAATTTTGGTGAAATTAAATTAAATCTTTTTGAATTTTTTTTATGATTTTTAGGTACAGATGCAGAGTTTGAGTAAATTTAGTTGATATTCACTTCGATTCCTTTGGATTTTCATAAGATTTTTAGTAGAAGGAGCTGAAATTGATGATATTTTGGTGAAATTAAATTAAATTTCTTTGCATTTTTTTATGATTTTTAGTTAAAGGTGCAGAATTTGAGTAAATTTTGTTGATATTCACTTAGATTCTATTGGATTTTCAAAAGATTTTTAGTAGGAGGAGCTGAAATTGAAAAAATTTTGGTGTTATTAAATTAAATCTTTTTTAATTTTTTTATGATTTTTAGTTACAGATGCAGAATTTGTGTAAATTTAGTTGATATTCACTTCGAATCTTTTGAATTTTCATAAGATTTTTAGTAGGATGTGCTGAAATTGAAGAAATGTTGGTAAAATTAAATTAAATCTTTTTGATTTTTTTTATGATTTTTAGTTACAGATGCAGAATTTGAGTAAATTTAGTTGATATTCACTTCGATTCTTTTGAATTTTCTTAAGATTTTTAGTAGGAGGTGCTGAAATTGAAGAAATGTCGGTAAAATTAAATTAAATCTTTTTGATTTTTTTTATGATTTTTAGTGAAAGGTGCAGAATTTGAGTAAATTTAGTTGATATTCACTTCGATTCCTTTGGATTTTCATAAGATTTTTAGTAGAAGGAGCTGAAATTGATGATGTTTTGGTAAAATTAAATTAAATTTCTTTGCATTTTTTTATGATTTTTAGTTACAGATGCAGAATTTGAGTAAATTTAGTTGATATTCACTTAGATTCCTTTGGATTTTCATAAGATTTTTAGTAGAAGGAGCTGAAATTGAAGGAAATTGTGGTAAAATTAAATTAAATCTTTCTGAATTTTTTTATGATTTTTAGTTACAGATGCAGACTTTGAGCAAATTTAGTTGATATTCACTTAGATTCTATTGGATTTTCATAAGATTTTTAGTAGGAGAAGCTGAAATTGAAGAAATGTTGGTAAAATTAAATTAAATCTTTTAATTTTTTTTATGATTTTTAGTGAAAGGTGCAGAATTTGAGTAAGTTTACTTGATATTCACTTCGATTCCTTTGAATTTTCTTAAGATTTTTAGTAGAAAGAGCTGAAATTGATGATATTTTGGTCAAATTAAATTAAATTTCTTTGCATTTTTTTATGATTTTTAGTTACAGATGCAGAATTTGAGTAAATTTAGTTGATATTCACTTCGATTCCTTTGGATTTTTAAAAGATTTTTAGTAGGAGGAGCTGAAATTGAAAAAATTTTGCTGAAATTAAATTAAATCTTTTTGAATTTTTTTTATGATTTTTAGGTACAGATGCAGAGTTTGAGTAAATTTAGTTGATATTCACTTCGATTCCTTTTGGATTTTCATAAGATTTTTAGTAGAAGCAGCTGAAATTGATAATATTTTGGTGAAATTAAATTAAATTTCTTTGCATTTTTTTATGATTTTTAGTTACAGATGCAGAATTTGATAAAATTTAGTTGATATTCACTTCGATTCCTTTGGATTTTCATAAGATTTTTAGTAGAAGGAGCTGAAATTGAAGGAAATTGTGGAACAATTAAATTAAATCTTTCTGAATTTTTTATGATTTTTAGTTACAGATGCAGAATTTGAGTAAATTTAGTTGATATTCACTTCGATTCCTTTGAATTTTCTTAAGATTTTTTGTAGCAGGAGCTGAAATTGAAAAAAATTTGGTGAAGTTAAATTAAATCTTTTTGAATTTTTTTATGATTTTTAGTGACAGATGCAGAATTTGAGTAAATTTAGTTGATATTCACTTAGATTCTATTGGATTTTCAAAAGATTTTTAGTAGGAGGAGCTGAAATTGAAAAAATTTTGGTGAAATTAAATTAAATTTCTTTGCATTTTTTAATGATTTTTAGTTAAAGGTGCAGAGTTTGAGTTAATTTAGTTGATATTCACTTCGATTCCTTTTGTATTTTCATAAGATTTTTAGTAGAAGGAGCTGAAATTGATGAAATTTTGGTGAAATTAAATTAAATTTCTTTGCATTTTTTAATGATTTTTAGTTAAAGGTGCAGAATTTGAGAAAATATTGTTGAAATTCACTTCGATTCTTTTGCATTTTCTTAAGCTTTTTATTAGGAGGTGCTGAAATTGAAAAAATTTTGGTGATATTAAATTAAATCTTTTTGAATTTTTTTATGATTTTTAGATACAGATGCAGAATTTGAGTAAATTTAGTTGATATTCACTTCGATTCTTTTGAATTTTCTTAAGATTTTTAGTAGGAGGTGCTGAAATTGAAGAAATGTCGGTAAAATTAAATTAAATCTTTTTGATTTTTTTTATGATTTTTAGTTACAGATGCAGAATTTGAGTAAATTTAGTTGATATTGTCACGTCCTGGGTGGCGGGTTTTAGGACAGTGACATTGTGGAAGGGTAACGGGAGTCGAACGCGAAATCCTGTTTCGCCGCTCCGAGAGGTAAGGAGGATTTTATGCCCGAAATTTTGTTTCGCTGCTCTAAGCGATTGCAAGGTTCAGGCACGGAATCCTGTTTCGCTGCCCCAAACGGTTTGCAAAGGTTAGGCACGAGAATCTTTTCGTTGCTCTACGGAATAGGAAGGATCTAGGCACGAAACCCTGTTTCGCAGTCCTGGTGAATAGGAGGGAATTTAGGCACGAAACCCTGTTTCGCAGTCCTGGTGAATAAGAGGGAATTTAGGCACGAAACCCTGTTTCGCAGTCCTAATGCGAAGGAAGGTTGTTAAGCACGAAACCCTGTTTCGCAGCCCTAATCGACCAGGGGAGGTTGGGTAATAAGCGCGCACCCGAGTGACACCCGTTAGGTTATTCGCGAAGGAAAACGGTGGTAGAAAGGCCGGTTATGATTTTAAACGTTTGAGTAATAGAACCACTATTTATTGGTAAGCGAGTGAAATAGCAGTGTGCTTCCGATGATATAGCAGTTTACAATAATGCATGAACATAGAGCATTGGGACAAACATTTATATAACGGTGATTGAGAATATAATAAACATGTGACAACTTAGTAACGCTAATAATGATTTAGTATAACTAATGAAATTAAGCAATGGTATAATTAGGCAGTAAGCAATTGAAAGTTAAAGAGAAAGCAATACAATTGAGCGATGTACATATAAAGTAATAAGCAAAATCAAAGCGAATAATATAAAGTAATAAGCAAAATCAAAGCGAATAATATAAAGTAATAAGCAAAATCAAAGCGAATAATATAAATATAAAGAGTTAAACAATAATGTTGCACGTGAGCAAAAGAAAATAGGATAATGAAAGTTATAATAGTTAAATGCTTACAGTGATATAGAAGAGGTGAAATCCTTATAGCACTTCACTAACAATACAGACACGTGGTGTCGCGAAAGATATAGTAATGGAATGGTCGATAGCAACTGACTGAACGATTGTAACAGACTGATGATGCGCGGTCCATGTGGCGCTTGTATTTATACGAAATCAATGGAATGTCTGGTATGCGAGGAATTTACGTTATGCGTGGAATCTGTGGTATGCGTGATGAGTCATACGTGTTATGTAATCGACGCGTGCCAATGACTCATGCGTAAGGTATGCGTGGAATAGCGGATTTCGGCGGTTCTTTCGGGGTTTTTAGAGATGGGTATTCCACCCGTTGGATGGATTTAGAGGATTTTGATTGGGGTTTTAAGGTGGAGGCTTGAGTATGTTTGTAGGAAAAAAGGGGGGGGGAAGAGGGGGTACATGGTCTCGAGATGAGCGAGCTTTGGCGAGGGGCTTGTGTTAGATTTGAATGGGGAAGAGTTCGCGCCTCTAAGGCCGAAGAGGGGAAGGGGATTCGAAATTTGGGCGTCTGGAGATGGGGACCGCTAGGGTACATCGTCCAAACAACCCGGAGGTTGGAAAAAGGGGTTTAGCATATGTGGTTTCGAGAATAGTTGAGTGGATTTATATGGAGGATGCCATTTAGGACCGGCGAAAAATTATCGGGACGTCACAATATTCACTTCGATTCCTTTGGATTTTCAAAAGATTTTTAGTAGGAGGAGCTGAAATTGAAAAAATTTTGCTGAAATTAAATTAAATCTTTTTGAATTTTTTTCATGATTTTTAGGTACAGATGCAGAGTTTGAGTAAATTTAGTTGATATTCACTTCGATTCCTTTTGGATTTTCATAAGATTTTTAGTAGAAGCAGCTGAAATTGATAATATTTTGGTGAAATTAAATTAAATATCTTTGCATTTTTTTATGATTTTTAGTTACAGATGCAGAATTTGATAAAATTTAGTTGATATTCACTTCGATTCCTTTGGATTTTCATAAGATTTTTAGTAGAAGGAGCTGAAATTGAAGGAAATTTGGTGAAGTTAAATTAAATCTTTCTGAATTTTTTTATGATTTTTAGATACAGATGCAGAATTTGAGTAAATTTAGTTGATATTCACTTCGATTCCTTTGAATTTTCTTAAGATTTTTTGTAGCAGGAGCTGAAATTGAAAAAAATTTGGTGAAGTTAAATTAAATCTTTTTGAATTTTTTTATGATTTTTAGTTACAGATGCAGAATTTGAGTAAATTTAGTTGATATTCACTTAGATTCTATTGGATTTTCAAAAGATTTTTAGTAGGAGGAGCTGAAATTGAAAAAATTTTGGTGAAATTAAATTAAATCTTTTGGAATTTTTTTTATGATTTTTAGGTACAGATGCAGAGTTTGAGTAAATTTAGTTGATATTCACTTCGATTCCTTTTGTATTTTCATAAGATTTTTAGTAGAAGGAGCTGAAATTGATGAAATTTTGGTGAAATTAAATTAAATATCTTTGCATTTTTTAATGATTTTTAGTTAAAGGTGCAGAATTTGAGAAAATATTGTTGAAATTCACTTCGATTCTTTTGCATTTTCTTAAGCTTTTTAGTAGGAGGTGCTGAAATTGAAAAAATTTTGGTGATATTAAATTAAATCTTTTTTAATTTTTTTATGATTTTTAGTTACAGATGCAGAGTTTGAGTAAATTTAGTTGATATTCACTTCGATTCCTTCTGGATTTTCATAAGATTTTTAGTAGAAGCAGCTGAAATTGATAATATTTTGGTGAAATTAAATTAAATTTCTTTGCATTTTTTTATGATTTTTAGTTACAGATGCAGAATTTGATAAAATTTAGTTGATATTCACTTCGATTCCTTTGGATTTTCATAAGATTTTTAGTAGAAGGAGCTGAAATTGAAGGAAATTGTGGAACAATTAAATTAAATCTTTCTGAATTTTTTTATGATTTTTAGTTACAGATGCAGAATTTGAGTAAATTTAGTTGATATTCACTTCGATTCCTTTGAATTTTCTTAAGATTTTTTGTAGCAGGAGCTGAAATTGAAAAAAATTGGATGAAGTTAAACTAAATCTTTTTGAATTTTTTTATGATTTTTAGTTACAGATGCAGAATTTGAGAAAATTTAGTTGATATTCACTTAGATTCTATTGGATTTTCAAAAGATTTTTAGTAGGAGGAGCTGAAATTGAAAAAATTTTGGTGAAATTAAATTAAATCTTTTTGAATTTTTTTTTATGATTTTTAGGTACAGATGCAGAGTTTGAGTAAATTTAGTTGATATTCACTTCGATTCTTTTGAATTTTCTTAAGATTTTTAGTAGGAGGTGCTGAAATTGAAGAAATGTCGGTAAAATTAAATTAAATCTTTTTGATTTTTTTTATGATTTTTAGTGAAAGGTGCAGAATTTGAGTAAGTTTACTTGATATTCACTTCGATTCCTTTGAATTTTCTTAAGATTTTTAGTAGAAGGAGCTGAAATTGATGATATTTTGGTCAAATTAAATTAAATTTCTTTGCATTTTTTTATGATTTTTAGTTACAGATGCAGAATTTGATAAAATTTAGTTGATATTCACTTCGATTCCTTTGGATTTTCATAAGATTTTTAGTAGAAGGAGCTGAAATTGAAGGAAATTGTGGAACAATTAAATTAAATCTTTCTGAATTTTTTTATGATTTTTAGTTACAGATGCAGAATTTGAGTAAATTTAGTTGATATTCACTTCGATTCCTTTGAATTTTCTTAAGATTTTTTGTAGCAGGAGCTGAAATTGAAAAAAATTTGGTGAAGTTAAATTAAATCTTTTTGAATTTTTTTATGATTTTTAGTTACAGATGCAGAATTTGAGTAAATTTAGTTGATATTCACTTAGATTCTATTGGATTTTCAAAAGATTTTTAGTAGGAGGAGCTGAAATTGAAAAAATTTTGGTGAAATTAAATTAAATCTTTTTGAATTTTTTTTATGATTTTTAGGTACAGATGCAGAGTTTGAGTAAATTTAGTTGATATTCACTTCGATTCCTTTGTATTTTCATAAGATTTTTAGTAGAAGGAGCTGAAATTGATGATATTTTGGTGAAATTAAATTAAATTTCTTTGCATTTTTTAATGATTTTTAGTTAAAGGTGCAGAATTTGAGAAAATAATGTTGAAATTCACTTCGATTCTTTTGCATTTTCTTAAGCTTTTTATTAGGAGGTGCTGAAATTGAAAAAATTTTGGTGATATTAAATTAAATCTTTTTGAATTTTTTTATGATTTTTAGATACAGATGCAGAATTTGAGTAAATTTAGTTGATATTCACTTCGATTCTTTTGAATTTTCTTAAGATTTTTAGTAGGAGGTGCTGAAATTGAAGAAATGTCGGTAAAATTAAATTAAATCTTTTTGATTTTTTTTATGATTTTTAGTGAAAGGTGCAGAATTTGAGTAAGTTTACTTGATATTCACTTCGATTCCTTTGAATTTTCTTAAGATTTTTAGTAGAAGGAGCTGAAATTGATGATATTTTGGTCAAATTAAATTAAATTTCTTTGCATTTTTTTATGATTTTTAGTTACAGATGCAGAATTTGAGTAAATTTAGTTGATATTCACTTCGATTCCTTTGGATTTTCAAAAGATTTTTAGTAGGAGGAGCTGAAATTGAAAAAATTTTGCTGAAATTAAATTAAATCTTTTTGAATTTTTTTTATGATTTTTAGGTACAGATGCAGAGTTTGAGTAAATTTAGTTGATATTCACTTCGATTCCTTTTGGATTTTCATAAGATTTTTAGTAGAAGCAGCTGAAATTGATAATATTTTGGTGAAATTAAATTAAATTTCTTTGCATTTTTTTATGATTTTTAGTTACAGATGCAGAATTTGATAAAATTTAGTTGATATTCACTTCGATTCCTTTGGATTTTCATAAGATTTTTAGTAGGAGGAGCTGAAATTGAAGGAAATTGTGGAACAATTAAATTAAATCTTTCTGAATTTTTTTATGATTTTTAGTTACAGATGCAGAATTTGAGTAAATTTAGTTGATATTCACTTCGATTCCTTTGAATTTTCTTAAGATTTTTTGTAGCAGGAGCTGAAATTGAAAAAAATTTGGTGAAGTTAAATTAAATCTTTTTGAATTTTTTTATGATTTTTAGTTACAGATGCAGAATTTGAGTAAATTTAGTTGATATTCACTTAGATTCTATTGGATTTTCAAAAGATTTTTAGTAGGAGGAGCTGAAATTGAAAAAATTTTGGTGAAATTAAATTAAATTTCTTTGCATTTTTTAATGATTTTTAGTTAAAGGTGCAGAATTTGAGAAAATATTGTTGAAATTCACTTCGATTCTTTTGCATTTTCTTAAGCTTTTTAGTAGGAGGTGCTGAAATTGAAAAAATTTTGGTGATATTAAATTAAATCTTTTTGAATTTTTTTATGATTTTTAGTTACAGATGCAGAGTTTGAGTAAATTTAGTTGATATTCACTTCGATTCCTTTTGGATTTTCATAAGATTTTTAGTAGAAGGAGCTGAAATTGATGAAATTTTAGTGAAATTAAATTAAATTTCTTTGCATTTTTTAATGATTTTTAGTTAAAGGTGCAGAATTTGAGAAAATATTGTTGAAATTCACTTCGATTCTTTTGCATTTTCTTAAGCTTTTTAGTAGGAGGTGGTGAAATTGAAGGAAATTGTGGTAAAATTAAATCAAATCTTTCTGAATTTTTTTATGATTTTTAGTTACAGATGCAGAATTTGAGTAAATTTAGTTGATATTCACTTCGATTCCTTTGAATTTTCTTAAGATTTTTTGTAGGAGGAGCTGAAATTGAAAAAAATTTGGTGAAGTTAAATTAAATCTTTTTGAATTTTTTTATGATTTTTACATACAGATGCAGAATTTGAGTAAATTTAGTTGATATTCACTTCGATTCCTTTGGATTTTCATAAGATTTTTAGTAGAAGGAGCTGAAATTGATGATATTTTGGTGAAATTAAATTAAATTTCTTTGCATTTTTTTATGATTTTTAGTTAAAGGTGCAGACTTTGAGTAAATTTAGTTGATATTCACTTCGATTCCTTTGAATTTTCTTAAGATTTTTTGTAGGAGGAGCTGAAATTGAAAAAATTTTGGTGAAGTTAAATTAAATCTTTTTGAATTTTTTTATGATTTTTACTTACAGATGCAGAATTTGAGTAATTTTTGTTGATATTCACTTAGATTCTATTGGATTTTCAAAAGATTTTTAGTAGGAGGAGCTGAAATTGAAAAAATTTTGGTGATATTAAATTAAATCTTTTTGAATTTTTTTATGATTTTTAGTTACAGATGCAGAATTTGTGTAAATTTAGTTGATATTCACTTCGATTCTTTTGAATTTTCTTAAGATTTTTAGTAGGAGGTGCTGAAATTGAAGAAATGTTGGTAAAATTAAATTAAATCTTTTTGATTTTTTTTATGATTTTTAGTTACAGATGCAGAATTTGAGTAAATTTAGTTGATATTCACTTAGATTCCTTTGGATTTTCATAAGATTTTTAGTAGAAGGAGCTGAAATTGAAGGAAATTGTGGTAAAATTAAATTAAATCTTTCTGAATTTTTTTATGATTTTTAGTTACAGATGCAGAATTTGTGTAAATTTAGTTGATATTCACTTCGAATCTTTTGAATTTTCTTAAGATTTTTAGTAGGAGGTGCTGAAATTGAAGAAATGTTGGTAAAATTAAATTAAATCTTTTTTATTTTTTTTATGATTTTTAGTTACAGATGCAGAATTTGAGTAAATTTAGTTGATATTCACTTCGATTCTTTTGAATTTTCTTAAGATTTTTAGTAGGAGGTGCTGAAATTGAAGAAATGTCGGTAAAATTAAATTAAATCTTTTTGATTTTTTTTATGATTTTTAGTTACAGATGCAGAATTTGAGTAAATTTAGTTGATATTCACTTCGATTCTTTTGAATTTTCTTAAGATTTTTAGTAGGAGGTGCTGAAATTGAAGAAATGTCGGTAAAATTAAATTAAATCTTTTTGATTTTTTTTATGATTTTTAGTGAAACGTGCAGAATTTGAGTAAATTTAGTTGATATTCACTTCGATTCCTTTGGATTTTCATAAGATTTTTAGTAGAAGGAGCTCAAATTGATGATGTTTTGGTAAAATTAAATTAAATTTCTTTGCATTTTTTTATGATTTTTAGTTACAGATGCAGAATTTGAGTAAATTTAGTTGATATTCACTTAGATTCCTTTGGATTTTCATAAGATTTTTAGTAGAAGGAGCTGAAATTGAAGGAAATTGTGGTAAAATTAAATTAAATCTTTCTGAATTTTTTTATGATTTTTAGTTACAGATGCAGACTTTGAGCAAATTTAGTTGATATTCACTTAGATTCTATTGGATTTTCATAAGATTTTTAGTAGGAGAAGCTGAAATTGAAGAAATGTTGGTAAAATTAAATTAAATCTTTTTAATTTTTTTTATGATTTTTAGTGAAAGGTGCAGAATTTGAGTAAGTTTACTTGATATTCACTTCGATTCCTTTGAATTTTCTTAAGATTTTTAGTAGAAGGAGCTGAAATTGATGATATTTTGGTCAAATTAAATTAAATTTCTTTGCATTTTTTTATGATTTTTAGTTACAGATGCAGAATTTGAGTAAATTTAGTTGATATTCACTTCGATTCCTTTGGATTTTCAAAAGATTTTTAGTAGGAGGAGCTGAAATTGAAAAAATTTTGGTGAAATTAAATTAAATCTTTTTGAATTTTTTTTATGATTTTTAGGTACAGATGCAGAGTTTGAGTAAATTTAGTTGATATTCACTTCGATTCCTTTGGATTTTCATAAGATTTTTAGTAGAAGGAGCTGAAATTGATGATATTTTGGTGAAATTAAATTAAATTTCTTTGCATTTTTTTATGATTTTTAGTTAAAGGTGCAGAATTTGAGTAAATTTTGTTGATATTCACTTAGATTCTATTGGATTTTCAAAAGATTTTTAGTAGGAGGAGCTGAAATTGAAAAAATTTTGGTGTTATTAAATTAAATCTTTTTTAATTTTTTTATGATTTTTAGTTACAGATGCAGAATTTGTGTAAATTTAGTTGATATTCACTTCGAATCTTTTGAATTTTCATAAGATTTTTAGTAGGAGGTGCTGAAATTGAAGAAATGTTGGTAAAATTAAATTAAATCTTTTTGAATTTTTTTATGATTTTTAGTTACAGATGCAGAATTTGAGTAAATTTAGTTGATATTCACTTCGATTCTTTTGAATTTTCTTAAGATTTTTAGTAGGAGGTGCTGAAATTGAAGAAATGTCGGTAAAATTAAATTAAATCTTTTTGATTTTTTTTATGATTTTTAGTGAAAGGTGCAGAATTTGAGTAAATTTAGTTGATATTCACTTCGATTCCTTTGGATTTTCATAAGATTTTTAGTAGAAGGAGCTGAAATTGATGATGTTTTGGTAAAATTAAATTAAATTTCTTTGCATTTTTTTATGATTTTTAGTTACAGATGCAGAATTTGAGTAAATTTAGTTGATATTCACTTAGATTCCTTTGGATTTTCATAAGATTTTTAGTAGAAGGAGCTGAAATTGAAGGAAATTGTGGTAAAATTAAATTAAATCTTTCTGAATTTTTTTATGATTTTTAGTTACAGATGCAGACTTTGAGCAAATTTAGTTGATATTCACTTAGATTCTATTGGATTTTCATAAGATTTTTAGTAGGAGAAGCTGAAATTGAAGAAATGTTGGTAAAATTAAATTAAATCTTTTAATTTTTTTTATGATTTTTAGTGAAAGGTGCAGAATTTGAGTAAGTTTACTTGATATTCACTTCGATTCCTTTGAATTTTCTTAAGATTTTTAGTAGAAAGAGCTGAAATTGATGATATTTTGGTCAAATTAAATTAAATTTCTTTGCATTTTTTTATGATTTTTAGTTACAGATGCAGAATTTGAGTAAATTTAGTTGATATTCACTTCGATTCCTTTGGATTTTTAAAAGATTTTTAGTAGGAGGAGCTGAAATTGAAAAAATTTTGCTGAAATTAAATTAAATCTTTTTGAATTTTTTTTATGATTTTTAGGTACAGATGCAGAGTTTGAGTAAATTTAGTTGATATTCACTTCGATTCCTTTTGGATTTTCATAAGATTTTTAGTAGAAGCAGCTGAAATTGATAATATTTTGGTGAAATTAAATTAAATTTCTTTGCATTTTTTTATGATTTTTAGTTACAGATGCAGAATTTGATAAAATTTAGTTGATATTCACTTCGTTTCCTTTGGATTTTCATAAGATTTTTAGTAGAAGGAGCTGAAATTGAAGGAAATTGTGGAACAATTAAATTAAATCTTTCTGAATTTTTTATGATTTTTAGTTACAGATGCAGAATTTGAGTAAATTTAGTTGATATTCACTTCGATTCCTTTGAATTTTCTTAAGATTTTTTGTAGCAGGAGCTGAAATTGAAAAAAATTTGGTGAAGTTAAATTAAATCTTTTTGAATTTTTTTATGATTTTTAGTGACAGATGCAGAATTTGAGTAAATTTAGTTGATATTCACTTAGATTCTATTGGATTTTCAAAAGATTTTTAGTAGGAGGAGCTGAAATTGAAAAAATTTTGGTGAAATTAAATTAAATTTCTTTGCATTTTTTAATGATTTTTAGTTAAAGGTGCAGAGTTTGAGTTAATTTAGTTGATATTCACTTCGATTCCTTTTGTATTTTCATAAGATTTTTAGTAGAAGGAGCTGAAATTGATGAAATTTTGGTGAAATTAAATTAAATTTCTTTGCATTTTTTAATGATTTTTAGTTAAAGGTGCAGAATTTGAGAAAATATTGTTGAAATTCACTTCGATTCTTTTGCATTTTCTTAAGCTTTTTATTAGGAGGTGCTGAAATTGAAAAAATTTTGGTGATATTAAATTAAATCTTTTTGAATTTTTTTATGATTTTTAGATACAGATGCAGAATTTGAGTAAATTTAGTTGATATTCACTTCGATTCTTTTGAATTTTCTTAAGATTTTTAGTAGGAGGTGCTGAAATTGAAGAAATGTCGGTAAAATTAAATTAAATCTTTTTGATTTTTTTTATGATTTTTAGTTACAGATGCAGAATTTGAGTAAATTTAGTTGATATTGTCACGTCCTGGGTGGCGGGATTTAGGACAGTGACATTGTGGAAGGGTAACGGGAGTCGAACGCGAAATCCTGTTTCGCCGCTCCGAGAGGTAAGGAGGATTTTATGCCCGAAATTTTGTTTCGCTGCTCTAAGCGATTGCAAGGTTCAGGCACGGAATCCTGTTTCGCTGCCCCAAACGGTTTGCAAAGGTTAGGCACGAGAATCTTTTCGTTGCTCTACGGAATAGGAAGGATCTAGGCACGAAACCCTGTTTCGCAGTCCTGGTGAATAGGAGGGAATTTAGGCACGAAACCCTGTTTCGCAGTCCTGGTGAATAAGAGGGAATTTAGGCACGAAACCCTGTTTCGCAGTCCTAATGCGAAGGAAGGTTGTTAAGCACGAAACCCTGTTTCGCAGCCCTAATCGACCAGGGGAGGTTGGGTAATAAGCGCGCACCCGAGTGACACCCGTTAGGTTATTCGCGAAGGAAAACGGTGGTAGAAAGGCCGGTTATGATTTTAAACGTTTGAGTAATAGAACCACTATTTATTGGTAAGCGAGTGAAATAGCAGTGTGCTTCCGATGATATAGCAGTTTACAATAATGCATGAACATAGAGCATTGGGACAAACATTTATATAACGGTGATTGAGAATATAATAAACATGTGACAACTTAGTAACGCTAATAATGATTTAGTATAACTAATGAAATTAAGCAATGGTATAATTAGGCAGTAAGCAATTGAAAGTTAAAGAGAAAGCAATACAATTGAGCGATGTACATATAAAGTAATAAGCAAAATCAAAGCGAATAATATAAAGTAATAAGCAAAATCAAAGCGAATAATATAAAGTAATAAGCAAAATCAAAGCGAATAATATAAATATAAAGAGTTAAACAATAATGTTGCACGTGAGCAAAAGAAAATAGGATAATGAAAGTTATAATAGTTAAATGCTTACAGTGATATAGAAGAGGTGAAATCCTTATAGCACTTCACTAACAATACAGACACGTGGTGTCGCGAAAGATATAGTAATGGAATGGTCGATAGCAACTGACTGAACGATTGTAACAGACTGATGATGCGCGGTCCATGTGGCGCTTGTATTTATACGAAATCAATGGAATGTCTGGTATGCGAGGAATTTACGTTATGCGTGGAATCTGTGGTATGCGTGATGAGTCATACGTGTTATGTAATCGACGCGTGCCAATGACTCATGCGTAAGGTATGCGTGGAATAGCGGATTTCGGCGGTTCTTTCGGGGTTTTTAGAGATGGGTATTCCACCCGTTGGATGGATTTAGAGGATTTTGATTGGGGTTTTAAGGTGGAGGCTTGAGTATGTTTGTAGGAAAAAAGGGGGGGGGGGAAGAGGGGGTACATGGTCTCGAGATGAGCGAGCTTTGGCGAGGGGCTTGTGTTAGATTTGAATGGGGAAGAGTTCGCGCCTCTAAGGCCGAAGAGGGGAAGGGGATTCGAAATTTGGGCGTCTGGAGATGGGGACCGCTAGGGTACATCGTCCAAACAACCCGAAGGTTGGAAAAAGGGGTTTAGCATATGTGGTTTCGAGAATAGTTGAGTGGATTTATATGGAGGATGCCATTTAGGACCGGCGAAAAATTATCGGGACGTCACAATATTCACTTCGATTCCTTTGGATTTTCAAAAGATTTTTAGTAGGAGGAGCTGAAATTGAAAAAATTTTGCTGAAATTAAATTAAATCTTTTTGAATTTTTTTCATGATTTTTAGGTACAGATGCAGAGTTTGAGTAAATTTAGTTGATATTCACTTCGATTCCTTTTGGATTTTCATAAGATTTTTAGTAGAAGCAGCTGAAATTGATAATATTTTGGTGAAATTAAATTAAATTTCTTTGCATTTTTTTATGATTTTTAGTTACAGATGCAGAATTTGATAAAATTTAGTTGATATTCACTTCGATTCCTTTGGATTTTCATAAGATTTTTAGTAGAAGGAGCTGAAATTGAAGGAAATTTGGTGAAGTTAAATTAAATCTTTCTGAATTTTTTTATGATTTTTAGATACAGATGCAGAATTTGAGTAAATTTAGTTGATATTCACTTCGATTCCTTTGAATTTTCTTAAGATTTTTTGTAGCAGGAGCTGAAATTGAAAAAAATTTGGTGAAGTTAAATTAAATCTTTTTGAATTTTTTTATGATTTTTAGTTACAGATGCAGAATTTGAGTAAATTTAGTTGATATTCACTTAGATTCTATTGGATTTTCAAAAGATTTTTAGTAGGAGGAGCTGAAATTGAAAAAATTTTGGTGAAATTAAATTAAATCTTTTTGAATTTTTTTTATGATTTTTAGGTACAGATGCAGAGTTTGAGTAAATTTAGTTGATATTCACTTCGATTCCTTTTGTATTTTCATAAGATTTTTAGTAGAAGGAGCTGAAATTGATGAAATTTTGGTGAAATTAAATTAAATATCTTTGCATTTTTTAATGATTTTTAGTTAAAGGTGCAGAATTTGAGAAAATATTGTTGAAATTCACTTCGATTCTTTTGCATTTTCTTAAGCTTTTTAGTAGGAGGTGCTGAAATTGAAAAAATTTTGGTGATATTAAATTAAATCTTTTTTAATTTTTTTATGATTTTTAGTTACAGATGCAGAGTTTGAGTAAATTTAGTTGATATTCACTTCGATTCCTTCTGGATTTTCATAAGATTTTTAGTAGAAGCAGCTGAAATTGATAATATTTTGGTGAAATTAAATTAAATTTCTTTGCATTTTTTTATGATTTTTAGTTACAGATGCAGAATTTGATAAAATTTAGTTGATATTCACTTCGATTCCTTTGGATTTTCATAAGATTTTTAGTAGAAGGAGCTGAAATTGAAGGAAATTGTGGAACAATTAAATTAAATCTTTCTGAATTTTTTTATGATTTTTAGTTACAGATGCAGAATTTGAGTAAATTTAGTTGATATTCACTTCGATTCCTTTGAATTTTCTTAAGATTTTTTGTAGCAGGAGCTGAAATTGAAAAAAATTGGATGAAGTTAAATTAAATCTTTTTGAATTTTTTTATGATTTTTAGTTACAGATGCAGAATTTGAGAAAATTTAGTTGATATTCACTTAGATTCTATTGGATTTTCAAAAGATTTTTAGTAGGAGGAGCTGAAATTGAAAAAATTTTGGTGAAATTAAATTAAATCTTTTTGAATTTTTTTTTATGATTTTTAGGTACAGATGCAGAGTTTGAGTAAATTTAGTTGATATTCACTTCGATTCCTTTTGTATTTTCTTAAGATTTTTAGTAGAAGGAGCTGAAATTGATGAAATTTAGTGAAATTAAATTAAATTTCTTTGCATTTTTTAATGATTTTTAGTTAAAGGTGCAGAATTTTAGAAAATATTGTTGAAATTCACTTCGATTCTTTTGCATTTTCTTAAGCTTTTTAGTAGGAGGTGCTGAAATTGAAAAAATTTTGGTGATATTAAATTAAATCTTTTTGAATTTTTTTATGATTTTTAGTTACAGATGCAGAGTTTGAGTAAATTTAGTTGATATTCACTTCGATTCCTTTTGGATTTTCATAAGATTTTTAGTAGAAGGAGCTGAAATTGATGAAATTTTAGTGAAATTAAATTAAATTTCTTTGCATTTTTTAATGATTTTTAGTTAAAGGTGCAGAATTTGAGAAAATATTGTTGAAATTCATTTCGATTCCTTTTGTATTTTCATAAGATTTTTAGTAGAAGGAGCTGAAATTGATGAAATTTTGGTGAAATTAAATTAAATTTCTTTGCATTTTTTAATGATTTTTAGTTAAAGGTGCAGAATTTGAGAAAATATTGTTGAAATTCACTTCGATTCTTTTGCATTTTCTTAAGCTTTTTATTAGGAGGTGCTGAAATTGAAAAAATTTTGGTGATATTAAATTAAATCTTTTTGAATTTTTTTATGATTTTTAGATACAGATGCAGAATTTGTGTAAATTTAGTTGATATTCTCTTCGATTCTTTTGAATTTTCTTAAGATTTTTAGTAGGAGGTGCTGAAATTGAAGAAATGTCGGTAAAATTAAATTAAATCTTTTTGATTTTTTTTATGATTTTTAGTGAAAGGTGCAGAATTTGAGTAAGTTTAGTTGATATTCACTTCGATTCCTTTGAATTTTCTTAAGATTTTTAGTAGAAGGAGCTGAAATTGATGATATTTTGGTCAAATTAAATTAAATTTCTTTGCATTTTTTTATGATTTTTAGTTACAGATGCAGAATTTGAGTAAATTTAGTTGATATTCACTTCGATTCCTTTGGATTTTCAAAAGATTTTTAGTAGGAGGAGCTGAAATTGAAAAAATTTTGCTGAAATTAAATTAAATCTTTTTGAATTTTTTTTATGATTTTTAGGTACAGATGCAGAGTTTGAGTAAATTTAGTTGATATTCACTTCGATTCCTTTTGGATTTTCATAAGATTTTTAGTAGAAGCAGCTGAAATTGATAATATTTTGGTGAAATTAAATTAAATTTCTTTGCATTTTTTTATGATTTTTAGTTACAGATGCAGAATTTGATAAAATTTAGTTGATATTCACTTCGATTCCTTTGGATTTTCATAAGATTTTTAGTAGAAGGAGCTGAGAAATTGAAAAAATTTTGGTGATATTAAATTAAATCTTTTTTAATTTTTTTATGATTTTTAGTTACAGATGCAGAATTTGTGTAAATTTAGTTGATATTCACTTCGAATCTTTTGAATTTTCATAAGATTTTTAGTAGGAGGTGCTGAAATTGAAGAAATGTTGGTAAAATTAAATTAAATCTTTTTGATTTTTTTTATGATTTTTAGTTACAGATGCAGAATTTGAGTAAATTTAGTTGATATTCACTTCGATTCTTTTGAATTTTCTTAAGATTTTTAGTAGGAGGTGCTGAAATTGAAGAAATGTCGGTAAAATTAAATTAAATCTTTTTGATTTTTTTTATGATTTTTAGTGAAAGGTGCAGAATTTGAGTAAATTTAGTTGATATTCACTTCGATTCCTTTGGATTTTCATAAGATTTTTAGTAGAAGGAGCTGAAATTGATGATGTTTTGGTAAAATTAAATTAAATTTCTTTGCATTTTTTTATGATTTTTAGTTACAGATGCAGAATTTGAGTAAATTTAGTTGATATTCACTTAGATTCCTTTGGATTTTCATAAGATTTTTAGTAGAAGGAGCTGAAATTGAAGGAAATTGTGGTAAAATTAAATTAAATCTTTCTGAATTTTTTTATGATTTTTAGTTACAGATGCAGACTTTGAGCAAATTTAGTTGATATTCACTTAGATTCTATTGGATTTTCATAAGATTTTTAGTAGGAGAAGCTGAAATTGAAGAAATGTTGGTAAAATTAAATCAAATCTTTCTGAATTTTTTTATGATTTTTAGTTACAGATGCAGAATTTGAGTAAATTTAGTTGATATTCACTTCGATTCCTTTGAATTTTCTTAAGATTTTTTGTAGGAGGAGCTGAAATTGAAAAAACTTTGGTGAAGTTAAATTAAATCTTTTTGAATTTTTTTATGATTTTTACTTACAGATGCAGAATTTGAGTAAATTTAGTTGATATTCACTTCGATTCCTTTGGATTTTCATAAGATTTTTAGTAGAAGGAGCTGAAATTGATGATATTTTGGTGAAATTAAATTAAATTTCTTTGCATTTTTTTATGATTTTTAGTTAAAGGTGCAGACTTTGAGTAAATTTAGTTGATATTCACTTCGATTCCTTTGAATTTTCTTAAGATTTTTTGTAGGAGGAGCTGAAATTGAAAAAATTTTGGTGAAGTTAAATTAAATCTTTTTGAATTTTTTTATGATTTTTACTTACAGATGCAGAATTTGAGTAAATTTTGTTGATATTCACTTAGATTCTATTGGATTTTCAAAAGATTTTTAGTAGGAGGAGCTGAAATTGAAAAAATTTTGGTGATATTAAATTAAATCTTTTTGAATTTTTTTATGATTTTTAGTTACAGATGCAGAATTTGTGTAAATTTAGTTGATATTAACTTCGATTCTTTTGAATTTTCTTAAGATTTTTAGTAGGAGGTGCTGAAATTGAAGAAATGTTGGTAAAATTAAATTAAATCTTTTTGATTTTTTTTATGATTTTTAGTTACAGATGCAGAATTTGAGTAAATTTAGTTGATATTCACTTAGATTCCTTTGGATTTTCATAAGATTTTTAGTAGAAGGAGCTGAAATTGAAGGAAATTGTGGTAAAATTAAATTAAATCTTTCTGAATTTTTTTATGATTTTTAGTTACAGATGCAGACTTTGAGCAAATTTAGTTGATATTCACTTAGATTCTATTGGATTTTCATAAGATTTTTAGTAGGAGGAGCTGAAATTGAAGAAATGTTGGTAAAATTAAATTAAATCTTTTTAATTTTTTTTATGATTTTTAGTGAAAGGTGCAGAATTTGAGTAAGTTTACTTGATATTCACTTCGATTCCTTTGAATTTTCTTAAGATTTTTAGTAGAAGGAGCTGAAATTGAAAAAATTTTGGTGATATTAAATTAAATCTTTTTGAATTTTTTAATGATTTTTAGTTTAAGGTGCAGAATTTGTAAAAATATTGTTGAAATTCACTTCGATTCTTTTGCATTTTCTTAAGCTTTTTAGTAGGAGGTGCTGAAATTGAAGGAAATTGTGGTAAAATTAAATCAAATCTTTCTGAATTTTTTTATGATTTTTAGTTACAGATGCAGAATTTGAGTAAATTTAGTAGATATTCACTTAGATTCTATTGGATTTTCATAAGATTTTTAGTAGAAGGAGCTGAAATTGATGAAATTTTAGTGAAATTAAATTAAATTTCTTTGCATTTTTTAATGATTTTTAGTTAAAGGTGCAGAATTTGAGAAAATATAGTTGAAATTCACTTCGATTCTTTTGCATTTTCTTAAGATTTTTTGTAGCAGGAGCTGAAATTGAAAAAAATTTGGTGAAGTTAAATTAAATCTTTTTGAATTTTTTTATGATTTTTAGTTAAAGGTGCAGAATTTGAGTAAATTTAGTTGATATTCACTTCGATTGCTTTGAATTCTCTTAAGCTTTTTAGTAGGAGGAGCTGAAATTGAAGAAATGTTGGTAAAATTAAATTAAATCTTTTTGATTTTTTTTATGATTTTTAGTGAAAGGTGCAGAATTTGAGTAAGTTTACTTGATATTCACTTCGATTCCTTTGAATTTTCTTAAGATTTTTAGTAGAAGGAGCTGAAATTGATGATATTTTGGTCAAATTAAATTAAATTTCTTTGCATTTTTTTTATGATTTTTAGTTACAGATGCAGAATTTGAGTAAATTTAGTTGATATTCACTTCGATTCCTTTGAATTTTCATAAGATTTTTAGTAGAAGGAGCTGAAATTGAAGGAAATTGTGGTAAAATTAAATTAAATCTTTCTGAATTTTTTTATGATTTTTAGTTACAGATGCAGACTTTGAGCAAATTTAGTTGATATTCACTTAGATTCTATTGGATTTTCATAAGATTTTTAGTAGGAGAAGCTGAAATTGAAGAAATGTTGGTAAAATTAAATTAAATCTTTTAATTTTTTTTATGATTTTTAGTGAAAGGTGCAGAATTTGAGTAAGTTTACTTGATATTCACTTCGATTCCTTTGAATTTTCTTAAGATTTTTAGTAGAAGGAGCTGAAATTGATGATATTTTGGTCAAATTAAATTAAATTTCTTTGCATTTTTTAATGATTTTTAGTTAAAGGTGCAGAATTTTAGAAAATATTGTTGAAATTCACTTCGATTCTTTTGCATTTTCTTAAGCTTTTTAGTAGGAGGTGCTGAAATTGAAAAAATTTTGGTGATATTAAATTAAATCTTTTTGAATTTTTTTATGATTTTTAGTTACAGATGCAGAGTTTGAGTAAATTTAGTTGATATTCACTTCGATTCCTTTTGGATTTTCATAAGATTTTTAGTAGAAGGAGCTGAAATTGATGAAATTTTAGTGAAATTAAATTAAATTTCTTTGCATTTTTTAATGATTTTTAGTTAAAGGTGCAGAATTTGAGAAAATATTGTTGAAATTCATTTCGATTCCTTTTGTATTTTCATAAGATTTTTAGTAGAAGGAGCTGAAATTGATGAAATTTTGGTGAAATTAAATTAAATTTCTTTGCATTTTTTAATGATTTTTAGTTAAAGGTGCAGAATTTGAGAAAATATTGTTGAAATTCACTTCGATTCTTTTGCATTTTCTTAAGCTTTTTATTAGGAGGTGCTGAAATTGAAAAAATTTTGGTGATATTAAATTAAATCTTTTTGAATTTTTTTATGATTTTTAGATACAGATGCAGAATTTGTGTAAATTTAGTTGATATTCACTTCGATTCTTTTGAATTTTCTTAAGATTTTTAGTAGGAGGTGCTGAAATTGAAGAAATGTCGGTAAAATTAAATTAAATCTTTTTGATTTTTTTTATGATTTTTAGTGAAAGGTGCAGAATTTGAGTAAGTTTACTTGATATTCACTTCGATTCCTTTGAATTTTCTTAAGATTTTTAGTAGAAGGAGCTGAAATTGATGATATTTTGGTCAAATTAAATTAAATTTCTTTGAATTTTTTTATGATTTTTAGTTACAGATGCAGAATTTGAGTAAATTTAGTTGATATTCACTTCGATTCCTTTGGATTTTCAAAAGATTTTTAGTAGGAGGAGCTGAAATTGAAAAAATTTTGCTGAAATTAAATTAAATCTTTTTGAATTTTTTTTAAGATTTTTAGGTACAGATGCAGAGTTTGAGTAAATTTAGTTGATATTCACTTCGATTCCTTTTGGATTTTCATAAGATTTTTAGTAGAAGCAGCTGAAATTGATAATATTTTGGTGAAATTAAATTAAATTTCTTTGCATTTTTTTATGATTTTTAGTTACAGATGCAGAATTTGATAAAATTTAGTTGATATTCACTTCGATTCCTTTGGATTTTCATAAGATTTTTAGTAGAAGGAGCTGAAATTGAAGAAATGTTGGTAAAATTAAATTAAATCTTTTTGATTTTTTTTATGATTTTTAGTTACAGATGCAGAATTTGAGTAAATTTAGTTGATATTCACTTCGATTCCTTTGAATTTTCTTAAGATTTTTTGTAGCAGGAGCTGAAATTGAAAAAAATTTGGTGAAGTTAAATTAAATCTTTTTGAATTTTTTTATGATTTTTAGTTACAGATGCAGAATTTGAGTAAATTTAGTTGATATTCACTTAGATTCTATTGGATTTTCAAAAGATTTTTAGTAGGAGGAGCTGAAATTGAAAAAATTTTGGTGAAATTAAATTAAATTTCTTTGCATTTTTTAATGATTTTTAGTTAAAGGTGCAGAGTTTGAGTAAATTTAGTTGATATTCACTTCGATTCCTTTTGGATTTTCATAAGATTTTTAGTAGAAGCAGCTGAAATTGATAATATTTTGGTGAAATTAAATTAAATTTCTTTGCATTTTTTTATGATTTTTAGTTACAGATGCAGAGTTTGAGTAAATTTAGTTGATATTCACTTCGATTCCTTTTGGATTTTCATAAGATTTTTAGTAGAAGGAGCTGAAATTGATGAAATTTTAGTGAAATTAAATTAAATTTCTTTGCATTTTTTAATGATTTTTAGTTAAAGGTGCAGAATTTGAGAAAATATTGTTGAAATTCACTTCGATTCTTTTGCATTTTCTTAAGCTTTTTAGTAGGAGGTGCTGAAATTGAAGGAAATTGTGGTAAAATTAAATCAAATCTTTCTGAATTTTTTTATGATTTTTAGTTACAGATGCAGAATTTGAGTAAATTTAGTTGATATTCACTTCGATTCCTTTGAATTTTCTTAAGATTTTTTGTAGGAGGAGCTGAAATTGAAAAAACTTTGGTGAAGTTAAATTAAATCTTTTTGAATTTTTTTATGATTTTTACTTACAGATGCAGAATTTGAGTAAATTTAGTTGATATTCACTTCGATTCCTTTGGATTTTCATAAGATTTTTAGTAGAAGGAGCTGAAATTGATGATATTTTGGTGAAATTAAATTAAATTTCTTTGCATTTTTTTATGATTTTTAGTTAAAGGTGCAGACTTTGAGTAAATTTAGTTGATATTCACTTCGATTCCTTTGAATTTTCTTAAGATTTTTTGTAGGAGGAGCTGAAATTGAAAAAATTTTGGTGAAGTTAAATTAAATCTTTTTGAATTTTTTTATGATTTTTACTTACAGATGCAGAATTTGAGTAAATTTTGTTGATATTCACTTAGATTCTATTGGATTTTCAAAAGATTTTTAGTAGGAGGAGCTGAAATTGAAAAAATTTTGGTGATATTAAATTAAATCTTTTTGAATTTTTTTATGATTTTTAGTTACAGATGCAGAATTTGTGTAAATTTAGTTGATATTAACTTCGATTCTTTTGAATTTTCTTAAGATTTTTAGTAGGAGGTGCTGAAATTGAAGAAATGTTGGTAAAATTAAATTAAATCTTTTTGATTTTTTTTATGATTTTTAGTTACAGATGCAGAATTTGAGTAAATTTAGTTGATATTCACTTAGATTCCTTTGGATTTTCATAAGATTTTTAGTAGAAGGAGCTGAAATTGAAGGAAATTGTGGTAAAATTAAATTAAATCTTTCTGAATTTTTTTATGATTTTTAGTTACAGATGCAGACTTTGAGCAAATTTAGTTGATATTCACTTAGATTCTATTGGATTTTCATAAGATTTTTAGTAGGAGGAGCTGAAATTGAAGAAATGTTGGTAAAATTAAATTAAATCTTTTTAATTTTTTTTATGATTTTTAGTGAAAGGTGCAGAATTTGAGTAAGTTTACTTGATATTCACTTCGATTCCTTTGAATTTTCTTAAGATTTTTAGTAGAAGGAGCTGAAATTGAAAAAATTTTGGTGATATTAAATTAAATCTTTTTGAATTTTTTAATGATTTTTAGTTTAAGGTGCAGAATTTGTAAAAATATTGTTGAAATTCACTTCGATTCTTTTGCATTTTCTTAAGCTTTTTAGTAGGAGGTGCTGAAATTGAAGGAAATTGTGGTAAAATTAAATCAAATCTTTCTGAATTTTTTTATGATTTTTAGTTACAGATGCAGAATTTGAGTAAATTTAGTAGATATTCACTTAGATTCTATTGGATTTTCATAAGATTTTTAGTAGAAGGAGCTGAAATTGATGAAATTTTAGTGAAATTAAATTAAATTTCTTTGCATTTTTTAATGATTTTTAGTTAAAGGTGCAGAATTTGAGAAAATATAGTTGAAATTCACTTCGATTCTTTTGCATTTTCTTAAGATTTTTTGTAGCAGGAGCTGAAATTGAAAAAAATTTGGTGAAGTTAAATTAAATCTTTTTGAATTTTTTTATGATTTTTAGTTAAAGGTGCAGAATTTGAGTAAATTTAGTTGATATTCACTTCGATTGCTTTGAATTCTCTTAAGCTTTTTAGTAGGAGGAGCTGAAATTGAAGAAATGTTGGTAAAATTAAATTAAATCTTTTTGATTTTTTTTATGATTTTTAGTGAAAGGTGCAGAATTTGAGTAAGTTTACTTGATATTCACTTCGATTCCTTTGAATTTTCTTAAGATTTTTAGTAGAAGGAGCTGAAATTGATGATATTTTGGTCAAATTAAATTAAATTTCTTTGCATTTTTTTTATGATTTTTAGTTACAGATGCAGAATTTGAGTAAATTTAGTTGATATTCACTTAGATTCCTTTGGATTTTCATAAGATTTTTAGTAGAAGGAGCTGAAATTGAAGGAAATTGTGGTAAAATTAAATTAAATCTTTCTGAATTTTTTTATGATTTTTAGTTACAGATGCAGACTTTGAGCAAATTTAGTTGATATTCACTTAGATTCTATTGGATTTTCATAAGATTTTTAGTAGGAGAAGCTGAAATTGAAGAAATGTTGGTAAAATTAAATTAAATCTTTTAATTTTTTTTATGATTTTTAGTGAAAGGTGCAGAATTTGAGTAAGTTTACTTGATATTCACTTCGATTCCTTTGAATTTTCTTAAGATTTTTAGTAGAAGGAGCTGAAATTGATGATATTTTGGTCAAATTAAATTAAATTTCTTTGCATTTTTGTATGATTTTTAGTTACAGATGCAGAATTTGAGTAAATTTAGTTGATATTCACTTCGATTCCTTTGGATTTTCAAAAGATTTTTAGTAGGAGGAGCTGAAATTGAAAAAATTTTGCTGAAATTAAATTAAATCTTTTTGAATTTTTTTTATGATTTTTAGGTACAGATGCAGAGTTTGAGTAAATTTAGTTGATATTCACTTCGATTCCTTTTGGATTTTCATAAGATTTTTAGTAGAAGCAGCTGAAATTGATAATATTTTGGTGAAATTAAATTAAATTTCTTTGCATTTTTTTATGATTTTTAGTTACAGATGCAGAATTTGATAAAATTTAGTTGATATTCACTTCGATTCCTTTGGATTTTCATAAGATTTTTAGTAGAAGGAGCTGAAATTGAAGGAAATTGTGGAACAATTAAATTAAATCTTTCTGAATTTTTTTATGATTTTTAGTTACAGATGCAGAATTTGAGTAAATTTAGTTGATATTCACTTCGATTCCTTTGAATTTTCTTAAGATTTTTTGTAGCAGGAGCTGAAATTGAAAAAAATTTGGTGAAGTTAAATTAAATCTTTTTTAATTTTTTTATGATTTTTAGTTACAGATGCAGAATTTGAGTAAATTTAGTTGATATTCACTTAGATTCTATTGGATTTTCAAAAGATTTTTAGTAGGAGGAGCTGAAATTGAAAAAATTTTGGTGAAATTAAATTAAATCTTTTTGAAATTTTTTTATGATTTTTAGGTACAGATGCAGAGTTTGAGTTAATTTAGTTGATATTCACTTCGATTCCTTTTGTATTTTCATAAGATTTTTAGTAGAAGGAGCTGAAATTGATGAAATTTTGGTGAAATTAAATTAAATTTCTTTGCATTTTTTAATGATTTTTAGTTAAAGGTGCAGAATTTGAGAAAATATTGTTGAAATTCACTTCGATTCTTTTGCATTTTCTTAAGCTTTTTATTAGGAGGTGCTGAAATTGAAAAAATTTTGGTGATATTAAATTAAATCTTTTTGAATTTTTTTATGATTTTTAGATACAGATGCAGAATTTGAGTAAATTTAGTTGATATTCACTTCGATTCTTTTGAATTTTCTTAAGATTTTTAGTAGGAGGTGCTGAAATTGAAGAAATGTCGGTAAAATTAAATTAAATCTTTTTGATTTTTTTTATGATTTTTAGTGAAAGGTGCAGAATTTGAGTAAGTTTACTTGATATTCACTTCGATTCCTTTGAATTTTCTTAAGATTTTTAGTAGAAGGAGCTGAAATTGATGATATTTTGGTCAAATTAAATTAAATTTCTTTGCATTTTTTTATGATTTTTAGTTACAGATGCAGAATTTGAGTAAATTTAGTTGATATTGTCACGTCCTGGGTGGCGGGTTTTAGGACAGTGACATTGTGGAAGGGTAACGGGAGTCGAACGCGAAATCCTGTTTCGCCGCTCCGAGAGGTAAGGAGGATTTTGTGCCCGAAATTTTGTTTCGCTGCTCTAAGCGATTGCAAGGTTCAGGCGCGGAATCCTGTTTCGCTGCCCCAAACGGTTTGCAAAGGTTAGGCACGAAAATCTTTTCGTTGCTCTACGGAATGGGAAGGATCTAGGCACGAAACCCTGTTTCGCAGTCCTGGTGAATAGGAGGGAATTTAGGCACGAAACCCTGTTTCGCAGTCCTGGTGAATAAGAGGGAATTTAGGCACGAAACCCTGTTTCGCAGTCCTAATGCGAAGGAAGGTTGTTAAGCACGAAACCCTGTTTCGCAGCCCTAATCGACCAGGGGAGGTTGGGTAATAAGCGCGCACCCGAGTGACACCCGTTAGGTTATTCGCGAAGGAAAACGGTGGTAGAAAGGCCGGTTATGATTTTAAACGTTTGAGTAATAGAACCACTATTTATTGGTAAGCGAGTGAAATAGCAGTGTGCTTCCGATGATATAGCAGTTTACAATAATGCATGAACATAGAGCATTGGGACAAACATTTATATAACGGTGATTGAGAATATAATAAACATGTGACAACTTAGTAACGCTAATAATGATTTAGTATAACTAATGAAATTAAGCAATGGTATAATTAGGCAGTAAGCAATTGAAAGTTAAAGAGAAAGCAATACAATTGAGCGATGTACATATAAAGTAATAAGCAAAATCAAAGCGAATAATATAAAGTAATAAGCAAAATCAAAGCGAATAATATAAAGTAATAAGCAAAATCAAAGCGAATAATATAAATATAAAGAGTTAAACAATAATGTTGCACGTGAGCAAAAGAAAATAGGATAATGAAAGTTATAATAGTTAAATGCTTACAGTGATATAGAAGAGGTGAAATCCTTATAGCACTTCACTAACAATACAGACACGTGGTGTCGCGAAAGATATAGTAATGGAATGGTCGATAGCAACTGACTGAACGATTGTAACAGACTGATGATGCGCGGTCCATGTGGCGCTTGTATTTATACGAAATCAATGGAATGTCTGGTATGCGAGGAATTTACGTTATGCGTGGAATCTGTGGTATGCGTGATGAGTCATACGTGTTATGTAATCGACGCGTGCCAATGACTCATGCGTAAGGTATGCGTGGAATAGCGGATTTCGGCGGTTCTTTCGGGGTTTTTAGAGATGGGTATTCCACCCGTTGGATGGATTTAGAGGATTTTGATTGGGGTTTTAAGGTGGAGGCTTGAGTATGTTTGTAGGAAAAAAGGGGGGGGGGGAAGAGGGGGTACATGGTCTCGAGATGAGCGAGCTTTGGCGAGGGGCTTGTGTTAGATTTGAATGGGGAAGAGTTCGCGCCTCTAAGGCCGAAGAGGGGAAGGGGATTCGAAATTTGGGCGTCTGGAGATGGGGACCGCTAGGGTACATCGTCCAAACAACCCGGAGGTTGGAAAAAGGGGTTTAGCATATGTGGTTTCGAGAATAGTTGAGTGGATTTATATGGAGGATGCCATTTAGGACCGGCGAAAAATTATCGGGACGTCACAATATTCACTTCGATTCCTTTGGATTTTCAAAAGATTTTTAGTAGGAGGAGCTGAAATTGAAAAAATTTTGCTGAAATTAAATTAAATCTTTTTGAATTTTTTTCATGATTTTTAGGTACAGATGCAGAGTTTGAGTAAATTTAGTTGATATTCACTTCGATTCCTTTTGGATTTTCATAAGATTTTTAGTAGAAGCAGCTGAAATTGATAATATTTTGGTGAAATTAAATTAAATTTCTTTGCATTTTTTTATGATTTTTAGTTACAGATGCAGAATTTGATAAAATTTAGTTGATATTCACTTCGATTCCTTTGGATTTTCATAAGATTTTTAGTAGAAGGAGCTGAAATTGAAGGAAATTGTGGAACAATTAAATTAAATCTTTCTGAATTTTTTTATGATTTTTAGATACAGATGCAGAATTTGAGTAAATTTAGTTGATATTCACTTCGATTCCTTCGAATTTTCTTAAGATTTTTTGTAGCAGGAGCTGAAATTGAAAAAAATTTGGTGAAGTTAAATTAAATCTTTTTGAATTTTTTTATGATTTTTAGTTACAGATGCAGAATTTGATAAAATTTAGTTGATATTCACTTCGATTCCTTTGGATTTTCATAAGATTTTTAGTAGAAGGAGCTGAAATTGAAGGAAATTGTGGAACAATTAAATTAAATCTTTCTGAATTTTTTTATGATTTTTAGTTACAGATGCAGAATTTGAGTAAATTTAGTTGATATTCACTTCGATTCCTTTGAATTTTCTTAAGATTTTTTGTAGGAGGAGCTGAAATTGAAAAAATTTTGGTGAAGTTAAATTAAATCTTTTTGAATTTTTTTATGATTTTTACTTACAGATGCAGAATTTGAGTAAATTTTGTTGATATTCACTTAGATTCTATTGGATTTTCAAAAGATTTTTAGTAGGAGGAGCTGAAATTGAAAAAATTTTGGTGATATTAAATTAAATCTTTTTGAATTTTTTTATGATTTTTAGTTACAGATGCAGAATTTGTGTAAATTTAGTTGATATTAACTTCGATTCTTTTGAATTTTCTTAAGATTTTTAGTAGGAGGTGCTGAAATTGAAGAAATGTTGGTAAAATTAAATTAAATCTTTTTGATTTTTTTTATGATTTTTAGTTACAGATGCAGAATTTGAGTAAATTTAGTTGATATTCACTTAGATTCCTTTGGATTTTCATAAGATTTTTAGTAGAAGGAGCTGAAATTGAAGGAAATTGTGGTAAAATTAAATTAAATCTTTCTGAATTTTTTTATGATTTTTAGTTACAGATGCAGACTTTGAGCAAATTTAGTTGATATTCACTTAGATTCTATTGGATTTTCATAAGATTTTTAGTAGGAGGAGCTGAAATTGAAGAAATGTTGGTAAAATTAAATTAAATCTTTTTAATTTTTTTTATGATTTTTAGTGAAAGGTGCAGAATTTGAGTAAGTTTACTTGATATTCACTTCGATTCCTTTGAATTTTCTTAAGATTTTTAGTAGAAGGAGCTGAAATTGAAAAAATTTTGGTGATATTAAATTAAATCTTTTTGAATTTTTTAATGATTTTTAGTTTAAGGTGCAGAATTTGTAAAAATATTGTTGAAATTCACTTCGATTCTTTTGCATTTTCTTAAGCTTTTTAGTAGGAGGTGCTGAAATTGAAGGAAATTGTGGTAAAATTAAATCAAATCTTTCTGAATTTTTTTATGATTTTTAGTTACAGATGCAGAATTTGAGTAAATTTAGTAGATATTCACTTAGATTCTATTGGATTTTCATAAGATTTTTAGTAGAAGGAGCTGAAATTGATGAAATTTTAGTGAAATTAAATTAAATTTCTTTGCATTTTTTAATGATTTTTAGTTAAAGGTGCAGAATTTGAGAAAATATAGTTGAAATTCACTTCGATTCTTTTGCATTTTCTTAAGATTTTTTGTAGCAGGAGCTGAAATTGAAAAAAATTTGGTGAAGTTAAATTAAATCTTTTTGAATTTTTTTATGATTTTTAGTTACAGATGCAGAATTTGAGTAAATTTAGTTGGTATTCACTTCGATTGCTTTGAATTCTCTTAAGCTTTTTAGTAGGAGGAGCTGAAATTGAAGAAATGTTGGTAAAATTAAATTAAATCTTTTTGATTTTTTTTATGATTTTTAGTGAAAGGTGCAGAATTTGAGTAAGTTTACTTGATATTCACTTCGATTCCTTTGAATTTTCTTAAGATTTTTAGTAGAAGGAGCTGAAATTGATGATATTTTGGTCAAATTAAATTAAATTTCTTTGCATTTTTTTTATGATTTTTAGTTACAGATGCAGAATTTGAGTAAATTTAGTTGATATTCACTTAGATTCCTTTGGATTTTCATAAGATTTTTAGTAGAAGGAGCTGAAATTGAAGGAAATTGTGGTAAAATTAAATTAAATCTTTCTGAATTTTTTTATGATTTTTAGTTACAGATGCAGACTTTGAGCAAATTTAGTTGATATTCACTTAGATTCTATTGGATTTTCATAAGATTTTTAGTAGGAGAAGCTGAAATTGAAGAAATGTTGGTAAAATTAAATTAAATCTTTTAATTTTTTTTATGATTTTTAGTGAAAGGTGCAGAATTTGAGTAAGTTTACTTGATATTCACTTCGATTCCTTTGAATTTTCTTAAGATTTTTAGTAGAAGGAGCTGAAATTGATGATATTTTGGTCAAATTAAATTAAATTTCTTTGCATTTTTGTATGATTTTTAGTTACAGATGCAGAATTTGAGTAAATTTAGTTGATATTCACTTCGATTCCTTTGGATTTTCAAAAGATTTTTAGTAGGAGGAGCTGAAATTGAAAAAATTTTGCTGAAATTAAATTAAATCTTTTTGAATTTTTTTTATGATTTTTAGGTACAGATGCAGAGTTTGAGTAAATTTAGTTGATATTCACTTCGATTCCTTTTGGATTTTCATAAGATTTTTAGTAGAAGCAGCTGAAATTGATAATATTTTGGTGAAATTAAATTAAATTTCTTTGCATTTTTTTATGATTTTTAGTTACAGATGCAGAATTTGATAAAATTTAGTTGATATTCACTTCGATTCCTTTGGATTTTCATAAGATTTTTAGTAGAAGGAGCTGAAATTGAAGGAAATTGTGGAACAATTAAATTAAATCTTTCTGAATTTTTTTATGATTTTTAGTTACAGATGCAGAATTTGAGTAAATTTAGTTGATATTCACTTCGATTCCTTTGAATTTTCTTAAGATTTTTTGTAGCAGGAGCTGAAATTGAAAAAAATTTGGTGAAGTTAAATTAAATCTTTTTTAATTTTTTTATGATTTTTAGTTACAGATGCAGAATTTGAGTAAATTTAGTTGATATTCACTTAGATTCTATTGGATTTTCAAAAGATTTTTAGTAGGAGGAGCTGAAATTGAAAAAATTTTGGTGAAATTAAATTAAATCTTTTTGAAATTTTTTTATGATTTTTAGGTACAGATGCAGAGTTTGAGTTAATTTAGTTGATATTCACTTCGATTCCTTTTGTATTTTCATAAGATTTTTAGTAGAAGGAGCTGAAATTGATGAAATTTTGGTGAAATTAAATTAAATTTCTTTGCATTTTTTAATGATTTTTAGTTAAAGGTGCAGAATTTGAGAAAATATTGTTGAAATTCACTTCGATTCTTTTGCATTTTCTTAAGCTTTTTATTAGGAGGTGCTGAAATTGAAAAAATTTTGGTGATATTAAATTAAATCTTTTTGAATTTTTTTATGATTTTTAGATACAGATGCAGAATTTGAGTAAATTTAGTTGATATTCACTTCGATTCTTTTGAATTTTCTTAAGATTTTTAGTAGGAGGTGCTGAAATTGAAGAAATGTCGGTAAAATTAAATTAAATCTTTTTGATTTTTTTTATGATTTTTAGTGAAAGGTGCAGAATTTGAGTAAGTTTACTTGATATTCACTTCGATTCCTTTGAATTTTCTTAAGATTTTTAGTAGAAGGAGCTGAAATTGATGATATTTTGGTCAAATTAAATTAAATTTCTTTGCATTTTTTTATGATTTTTAGTTACAGATGCAGAATTTGAGTAAATTTAGTTGATATTGTCACGTCCTGGGTGGCGGGTTTTAGGACAGTGACATTGTGGAAGGGTAACGGGAGTCGAACGCGAAATCCTGTTTCGCCGCTCCGAGAGGTAAGGAGGATTTTGTGCCCGAAATTTTGTTTCGCTGCTCTAAGCGATTGCAAGGTTCAGGCGCGGAATCCTGTTTCGCTGCCCCAAACGGTTTGCAAAGGTTAGGCACGAAAATCTTTTCGTTGCTCTACGGAATGGGAAGGATCTAGGCACGAAACCCTGTTTCGCAGTCCTGGTGAATAGGAGGGAATTTAGGCACGAAACCCTGTTTCGCAGTCCTGGTGAATAAGAGGGAATTTAGGCACGAAACCCTGTTTCGCAGTCCTAATGCGAAGGAAGGTTGTTAAGCACGAAACCCTGTTTCGCAGCCCTAATCGACCAGGGGAGGTTGGGTAATAAGCGCGCACCCGAGTGACACCCGTTAGGTTATTCGCGAAGGAAAACGGTGGTAGAAAGGCCGGTTATGATTTTAAACGTTTGAGTAATAGAACCACTATTTATTGGTAAGCGAGTGAAATAGCAGTGTGCTTCCGATGATATAGCAGTTTACAATAATGCATGAACATAGAGCATTGGGACAAACATTTATATAACGGTGATTGAGAATATAATAAACATGTGACAACTTAGTAACGCTAATAATGATTTAGTATAACTAATGAAATTAAGCAATGGTATAATTAGGCAGTAAGCAATTGAAAGTTAAAGAGAAAGCAATACAATTGAGCGATGTACATATAAAGTAATAAGCAAAATCAAAGCGAATAATATAAAGTAATAAGCAAAATCAAAGCGAATAATATAAAGTAATAAGCAAAATCAAAGCGAATAATATAAATATAAAGAGTTAAACAATAATGTTGCACGTGAGCAAAAGAAAATAGGATAATGAAAGTTATAATAGTTAAATGCTTACAGTGATATAGAAGAGGTGAAATCCTTATAGCACTTCACTAACAATACAGACACGTGGTGTCGCGAAAGATATAGTAATGGAATGGTCGATAGCAACTGACTGAACGATTGTAACAGACTGATGATGCGCGGTCCATGTGGCGCTTGTATTTATACGAAATCAATGGAATGTCTGGTATGCGAGGAATTTACGTTATGCGTGGAATCTGTGGTATGCGTGATGAGTCATACGTGTTATGTAATCGACGCGTGCCAATGACTCATGCGTAAGGTATGCGTGGAATAGCGGATTTCGGCGGTTCTTTCGGGGTTTTTAGAGATGGGTATTCCACCCGTTGGATGGATTTAGAGGATTTTGATTGGGGTTTTAAGGTGGAGGCTTGAGTATGTTTGTAGGAAAAAAGGGGGGGGGAAGAGGGGGTACATGGTCTCGAGATGAGCGAGCTTTGGCGAGGGGCTTGTGTTAGATTTGAATGGGGAAGAGTTCGCGCCTCTAAGGCCGAAGAGGGGAAGGGGATTCGAAATTTGGGCGTCTGGAGATGGGGACCGCTAGGGTACATCGTCCAAACAACCCGGAGGTTGGAAAAAGGGGTTTAGCATATGTGGTTTCGAGAATAGTTGAGTGGATTTATATGGAGGATGCCATTTAGGACCGGCGAAAAATTATCGGGACGTCACAATATTCACTTCGATTCCTTTGGATTTTCAAAAGATTTTTAGTAGGAGGAGCTGAAATTGAAAAAATTTTGCTGAAATTAAATTAAATCTTTTTGAATTTTTTTCATGATTTTTAGGTACAGATGCAGAGTTTGAGTAAATTTAGTTGATATTCACTTCGATTCCTTTTGGATTTTCATAAGATTTTTAGTAGAAGCAGCTGAAATTGATAATATTTTGGTGAAATTAAATTAAATTTCTTTGCATTTTTTTATGATTTTTAGTTACAGATGCAGAATTTGATAAAATTTAGTTGATATTCACTTCGATTCCTTTGGATTTTCATAAGATTTTTAGTAGAAGGAGCTGAAATTGAAGGAAATTGTGGAACAATTAAATTAAATCTTTCTGAATTTTTTTATGATTTTTAGATACAGATGCAGAATTTGAGTAAATTTAGTTGATATTCACTTCGATTCCTTTGAATTTTCTTAAGATTTTTTGTAGCAGGAGCTGAAATTGAAAAAAATTTGGTGAAGTTAAATTAAATCTTTTTGAATTTTTTTATGATTTTTAGTTACAGATGCAGAATTTGAGTAAATTTAGTTGATATTCACTTAGATTCTATTGGATTTTCAAAAGATTTTTAGTAGGAGGAGCTGAAATTGAAAAAATTTTGGTGAAATTAAATTAAATCTTTTGAATTTTTTTTATGATTTTTAGGTACAGATGCAGAGTTTGAGTAAATTTAGTTGATATTCACATCGATTCCTTTTGTATTTTCATAAGATTTTTAGTAGAAGGAGCTGAAATTGATGAAATTTTGGTGAAATTAAATTAAATATCTTTGCATTTTTTAATGATTTTTAGTTAAAGGTGCAGAATTTGAGAAAATATTGTTGAAATTCACTTCGATTCTTTTGCATTTTCTTAAGCTTTTTAGTAGGAGGTGCTGAAATTGAAAAAATTTTGGTGATATTAAATTAAATCTTTTTGAATTTTTTTATGATTTTTAGTTACAGATGCAGAGTTTGAGTAAATTTAGTTGATATTCACTTCGATTCCTTTTGGATTTTCATAAGATTTTTAGTAGAAGGAGCTGAAATTGATGAAATTTTAGTGAAATTAAATTAAATTTCTTTGCATTTTTTAATGATTTTTAGTTAAAGGTGCAGAATTTGAGAAAATATTGTTGAAATTCATTTCGATTCCTTTTGTATTTTCATAAGATTTTTAGTAGAAGGAGCTGAAATTGATGAAATTTTGGTGAAATTAAATTAAATTTCTTTGCATTTTTTAATGATTTTTAGTTAAAGGTGCAGAATTTGAGAAAATATTGTTGAAATTCACTTCGATTCTTTTGCATTTTCTTAAGCTTTTTATTAGGAGGTGCTGAAATTGAAAAAATTTTGGTGATATTAAATTAAATCTTTTTGAATTTTTTTATGATTTTTAGATACAGATGCAGAATTTGAGTAAATTTAGTTGATATTCACTTCGATTCTTTTGAATTTTCTTAAGATTTTTAGTAGGAGGTGCTGAAATTGAAGAAATGTCGGTAAAATTAAATTAAATCTTTTTGATTTTTTTTATGATTTTTAGTGAAAGGTGCAGAATTTGAGTAAGTTTACTTGATATTCACTTCGATTCCTTTGAATTTTCTTAAGATTTTTAGTAGAAGGAGCTGAAATTGATGATATTTTGGTCAAATTAAATTAAATTTCTTTGCATTTTTTTATGATTTTTAGTTACAGATGCAGAATTTGAGTAAATTTAGTTGATATTGTCACGTCCTGGGTGGCGGGTTTTAGGACAGTGACATTGTGGAAGGGTAACGGGAGTCGAACGCGAAATCCTGTTTCGCCGCTCCGAGAGGTAAGGAGGATTTTGTGCCCGAAATTTTGTTTCGCTGCTCTAAGCGATTGCAAGGTTCAGGCGCGGAATCCTGTTTCGCTGCCCCAAACGGTTTGCAAAGGTTAGGCACGAAAATCTTTTCGTTGCTCTACGGAATGGGAAGGATCTAGGCACGAAACCCTGTTTCGCAGTCCTGGTGAATAGGAGGGAATTTAGGCACGAAACCCTGTTTCGCAGTCCTGGTGAATAAGAGGGAATTTAGGCACGAAACCCTGTTTCGCAGTCCTAATGCGAAGGAAGGTTGTTAAGCACGAAACCCTGTTTCGCAGCCCTAATCGACCAGGGGAGGTTGGGTAATAAGCGCGCACCCGAGTGACACCCGTTAGGTTATTCGCGAAGGAAAACGGTGGTAGAAAGGCCGGTTATGATTTTAAACGTTTGAGTAATAGAACCACTATTTATTGGTAAGCGAGTGAAATAGCAGTGTGCTTCCGATGATATAGCAGTTTACAATAATGCATGAACATAGAGCATTGGGACAAACATTTATATAACGGTGATTGAGAATATAATAAACATGTGACAACTTAGTAACGCTAATAATGATTTAGTATAACTAATGAAATTAAGCAATGGTATAATTAGGCAGTAAGCAATTGAAAGTTAAAGAGAAAGCAATACAATTGAGCGATGTACATATAAAGTAATAAGCAAAATCAAAGCGAATAATATAAAGTAATAAGCAAAATCAAAGCGAATAATATAAAGTAATAAGCAAAATCAAAGCGAATAATATAAATATAAAGAGTTAAACAATAATGTTGCACGTGAGCAAAAGAAAATAGGATAATGAAAGTTATAATAGTTAAATGCTTACAGTGATATAGAAGAGGTGAAATCCTTATAGCACTTCACTAACAATACAGACACGTGGTGTCGCGAAAGATATAGTAATGGAATGGTCGATAGCAACTGACTGAACGATTGTAACAGACTGATGATGCGCGGTCCATGTGGCGCTTGTATTTATACGAAATCAATGGAATGTCTGGTATGCGAGGAATTTACGTTATGCGTGGAATCTGTGGTATGCGTGATGAGTCATACGTGTTATGTAATCGACGCGTGCCAATGACTCATGCGTAAGGTATGCGTGGAATAGCGGATTTCGGCGGTTCTTTCGGGGTTTTTAGAGATGGGTATTCCACCCGTTGGATGGATTTAGAGGATTTTGATTGGGGTTTTAAGGTGGAGGCTTGAGTATGTTTGTAGGAAAAAAGGGGGGGGGGAAGAGGGGGTACATGGTCTCGAGATGAGCGAGCTTTGGCGAGGGGCTTGTGTTAGATTTGAATGGGGAAGAGTTCGCGCCTCTAAGGCCGAAGAGGGGAAGGGGATTCGAAATTTGGGCGTCTGGAGATGGGGACCGCTAGGGTACATCGTCCAAACAACCCGGAGGTTGGAAAAAGGGGTTTAGCATATGTGGTTTCGAGAATAGTTGAGTGGATTTATATGGAGGATGCCATTTAGGACCGGCGAAAAATTATCGGGACGTCACAATATTCACTTCGATTCCTTTGGATTTTCAAAAGATTTTTAGTAGGAGGAGCTGAAATTGAAAAAATTTTGCTGAAATTAAATTAAATCTTTTTGAATTTTTTTCATGATTTTTAGGTACAGATGCAGAGTTTGAGTAAATTTAGTTGATATTCACTTCGATTCCTTTTGGATTTTCATAAGATTTTTAGTAGAAGCAGCTGAAATTGATAATATTTTGGTGAAATTAAATTAAATTTCTTTGCATTTTTTTATGATTTTTAGTTACAGATGCAGAATTTGATAAAATTTAGTTGATATTCACTTCGATTCCCTTGGATTTTCATAAGATTTTTAGTAGAAGGAGCTGAAATTGAAGGAAATTGTGGAACAATTAAATTAAATCTTTCTGAATTTTTTTATGATTTTTAGATACAGATGCAGAATTTGAGTAAATTTAGTTGATATTCACTTCGATTCCTTTGAATTTTCTTAAGATTTTTTGTAGCAGGAGCTGAAATTGAAAAAAATTTGGTGAAGTTAAATTAAATCTTTTTGAATTTTTTTATGATTTTTAGTTACAGATGCAGAATTTGAGTAAATTTAGTTGATATTCACTTCGATTCCTTTGGATTTTCAAAAGATTTTTAGTAGGAGGAGCTGAAATTGAAAAAATTTTGCTGAAATTAAATTAAATCTTTTTGAATTTTTTTTATGATTTTTAGGTACAGATGCAGAGTTTGAGTAAATTTAGTTGATATTCACTTCGATTCCTTTTGGATTTTCATAAGATTTTTAGTAGAAGCAGCTGAAATTGATAATATTTTGGTGAAATTAAATTAAATTTCTTTGCATTTTTTTATGATTTTTAGTTACAGATGCAGAATTTGATAAAATTTAGTTGATATTCACTTCGATTCCTTTGGATTTTCATAAGATTTTTAGTAGAAGGAGCTGAAATTGAAGGAAATTGTGGAACAATTAAATTAAATCTTTCTGAATTTTTTTATGATTTTTAGTTACAGATGCAGAATTTGAGTAAATTTAGTTGATATTCACTTCGATTCCTTTGAATTTTCTTAAGATTTTTTGTAGCAGGAGCTGAAATTGAAAAAAATTTGGTGAAGTTAAATTAAATCTTTTTGAATTTTTTTATGATTTTTAGTTACAGATGCAGAATTTGAGTAAATTTAGTTGATATTCACTTAGATTCTATTGGATTTTCAAAAGATTTTTAGTAGGAGGAGCTGAAATTGAAAAAATTTTGGTGAAATTAAATTAAATCTTTTTGAATTTTTTTTATGATTTTTAGGTACAGATGCAGAGTTTGAGTAAATTTAGTTGATATTCACTTCGATTCCTTTTGTATTTTCATAAGATTTTTAGTAGAAGGAGCTGAAATTGATGAAATTTTGGTGAAATTAAATTAAATTTCTTTGCATTTTTTAATGATTTTTAGTTAAAGGTGCAGAATTTGAGAAAATATTGTTGAAATTCACTTCGATTCTTTTGCATTTTCTTAAGCTTTTTATTAGGAGGTGCTGAAATTGAAAAAATTTTGGTGATATTAAATTAAATCTTTTTGAATTTTTTTATGATTTTTAGATACAGATGCAGAATTTGAGTAAATTTAGTTGATATTCACTTCGATTCTTTTGAATTTTCTTAAGATTTTTAGTAGGAGGTGCTGAAATTGAAGAAATGTCGGTAAAATTAAATTAAATCTTTTTGATTTTTTTTATGATTTTTAGTGAAAGGTGCAGAATTTGAGTAAGTTTACTTGATATTCACTTCGATTCCTTTGAATTTTCTTAAGATTTTTAGTATAAGGAGCTGAAATTGATGATATTTTGGTCAAATTAAATTAAATTTCTTTGCATTTTTTTATGATTTTTAGTTACAGATGCAGAATTTGAGTAAATTTAGTTGATATTCACTTCGATTCCTTTGGATTTTCAAAAGATTTTTAGTAGGAGGAGCTGAAATTGAAAAAATTTTGCTGAAATTAAATTAAATCTTTTTGAATTTTTTTTATGATTTTTAGGTACAGATGCAGAGTTTGAGTAAATTTAGTTGATATTCACTTCGATTCCTTTTGGATTTTCATAAGATTTTTAGTAGAAGCAGCTGAAATTGATAATATTTTGGTGAAATTAAATTAAATTTCTTTGCATTTTTTTATGATTTTTAGTTACAGATGCAGAATTTGATAAAATTTAGTTGATATTCACTTCGATTCCTTTGGATTTTCATAAGATTTTTAGTAGAAGGAGCTGAAATTGAAGGAAATTGTGGAACAATTAAATTAAATCTTTCTGAATTTTTTTATGATTTTTAGTTACAGATGCAGAATTTGAGTAAATTTAGTTGATATTCACTTCGATTCCTTTGAATTTTCTTAAGATTTTTTGTAGCAGGAGCTGAAATTGAAAAAAATTTGGTGAAGTTAAATTAAATCTTTTTGAATTTTTTTATGATTTTTAGTTACAGATGCAGAATTTGAGTAAATTTAGTTGATATTCACTTAGATTCTATTGGATTTTCAAAAGATTTTTAGTAGGAGGAGCTGAAATTGAAAAAATTTTGGTGAAATTAAATTAAATTTCTTTGCATTTTTTAATGATTTTTAGTTAAAGGTGCAGAATTTGAGAAAATATTGTTGAAATTCACTTCGATTCTTTTGCATTTTCTTAAGCTTTTTAGTAGGAGGTGCTGAAATTGAAAAAATTTTGGTGATATTAAATTAAATCTTTTTGAATTTTTTTATGATTTTTAGTTACAGATGCAGAGTTTGAGTAAATTTAGTTGATATTCACTTCGATTCCTTTTGGATTTTCATAAGATTTTTAGTAGAAGGAGCTGAAATTGATGAAATTTTAGTGAAATTAAATTAAATTTCTTTGCATTTTTTAATGATTTTTAGTTAAAGGTGCAGAATTTGAGAAAATATTGTTGAAATTCACTTCGATTCTTTTGCATTTTCTTAAGCTTTTTAGTAGGAGGTGCTGAAATTGAAGGAAATTGTAGTAAAATTAAATCAAATCTTTCTGAATTTTTTTATGATTTTTAGTTACAGATGCAGAATTTGAGTAAATTTAGTTGATATTCACTTCGATTCCTTTGAATTTTCTTAAGATTTTTTGTAGGAGGAGCTGAAATTGATGATATTTTGGTGAAATTAAATTAAATTTCTTTGCATTTTTTTATGATTTTTAGTTAAAGGTGCAGACTTTGAGTAAATTTAGTTGATATTCACTTCGATTCCTTTGAATTTTCTTAAGATTTTTTGTAGGAGGAGCTGAAATTGAAAAAATTTTGGTGAAGTTAAATTAAATCTTTTTGAATTTTTTTATGATTTTTACTTACAGATGCAGAATTTGAGTAAATTTTGTTGATATTCACTTAGATTCTATTGGATTTTCAAAAGATTTTTAGTAGGAGGAGCTGAAATTGAAAAAATTTTGGTGATATTAAATTAAATCTTTTTGAATTTTTTTATGATTTTTAGTTACAGATGCAGAATTTGTGTAAATTTAGTTGATATTCACTTCGATTCTTTTGAATTTTCTTAAGATTTTTAGTAGGAGGTGCTGAAATTGAAGAAATGTTGGTAAAATTAAATTAAATCTTTTTGATTTTTTTTATGATTTTTAGTTACAGATGCAGAATTTGAGTAAATTTAGTTGATATTCACTTAGATTCCTTTGGATTTTCATAAGATTTTTAGTAGAAGGAGCTGAAATTGAAGGAAATTGTGGTAAAATTAAATTAAATCTTTCTGAATTTTTTTATGATTTTTAGTTACAGATGCAGACTTTGAGTAAATTTAGTTGATATTCACTTCGATTCCTTTGAATTTTCTTAAGATTTTTTGTAGGAGGAGCTGAAATTGAAAAAAATTTGGTGAAGTTAAATTAAATCTTTTTGAATTTTTTTATGATTTTTAGTTACAGATGCAGAATTTGAGTAAATTTAGTTGATATTCACTTAGATTCTATTGGATTTTCAAAAGATTTTTAGTAGGAGGAGCTGAAATTGAAAAAATTTTGGTGAAATTAAATTAAATCTTTTTGAATTTTTTTTATGATTTTTAGGTACAGATGCAGAGTTTGAGTAAATTTAGTTGATATTCACTTCGATTCCTTTTGTATTTTCATAAGATTTTTAGTAGAAGGAGCTGAAATTGATGAAATTGTGGTGAAATTAAATTAAATTTCTTTGCATTTTTTAATGATTTTTAGTTAAAGGTGCAGAATTTGAGAAAATATTGTTGAAATTCACTTCGATTCTTTTGCATTTTCTTAAGCTTTTTATTAGGAGGTGCTGAAATTGAAAAAATTTTGGTGATATTAAATTAAATCTTTTTGTATTTTTTTATGATTTTTAGATACAGATGCAGAATTTGAGTAAATTTAGTTGATATTCACTTCGATTCTTTTGAATTTTCTTAAGATTTTTAGTAGGAGGTGCTGAAATTGAAGAAATGTCGGTAAAATTAAATTAAATCTTTTTGATTTTTTTTATGATTTTTAGTGAAAGGTGCAGAATTTGAGTAAGTTTACTTGATATTCACTTCGATTCCTTTGAATTTTCTTAAGATTTTTAGTATAAGGAGCTGAAATTGATGATATTTTGGTCAAATTAAATTAAATTTCTTTGCATTTTTTTATGATTTTTAGTTACAGATGCAGAATTTGAGTAAATTTAGTTGATATTCACTTCGATTCCTTTGGATTTTCAAAAGATTTTTAGTAGGAGGAGCTGAAATTGAAAAAATTTTGCTGAAATTAAATTAAATCTTTTTGAATTTTTTTTATGATTTTTAGGTACAGATGCAGAGTTTGAGTAAATTTAGTTGATATTCACTTCGATTCCTTTTGGATTTTCATAAGATTTTTAGTAGAAGCAGCTGAAATTGATAATATTTTGGTGAAATTAAATTAAATTTCTTTGCATTTTTTTATGATTTTTAGTTACAGATGCAGAATTTGATAAAATTTAGTTGATATTCACTTCGATTCCTTTGGATTTTCATAAGATTTTTAGTAGAAGGAGCTGAAATTGAAGGAAATTGTGGAACAATTAAATTAAATCTTTCTGAATTTTTTTATGATTTTTAGTTACAGATGCAGAATTTGAGTAAATTTAGTTGATATTCACTTCGATTCCTTTGAATTTTCTTAAGATTTTTTGTAGCAGGAGCTGAAATTGAAAAAAATTTGGTGAAGTTAAATTAAATCTTTTTGAATTTTTTTATGATTTTTAGTTACAGATGCAGAATTTGAGTAAATTTAGTTGATATTCACTTAGATTCTATTGGATTTTCAAAAGATTTTTAGTAGGAGGAGCTGAAATTGAAAAAATTTTGGTGAAATTAAATTAAATTTCTTTGCATTTTTTAATGATTTTTAGTTAAAGGTGCAGAATTTGAGAAAATATTGTTGAAATTCACTTCGATTCTTTTGCATTTTCTTAAGCTTTTTAGTAGGAGGTGCTGAAATTGAAAAAATTTTGGTGATATTAAATTAAATCTTTTTGAATTTTTTTATGATTTTTAGTTACAGATGCAGAGTTTGAGTAAATTTAGTTGATATTCACTTCGATTCCTTTTGGATTTTCATAAGATTTTTAGTAGAAGGAGCTGAAATTGATGAAATTTTAGTGAAATTAAATTAAATTTCTTTGCATTTTTTAATGATTTTTAGTTAAAGGTGCAGAATTTGAGAAAATATTGTTGAAATTCACTTCGATTCTTTTGCATTTTCTTAAGCTTTTTAGTAGGAGGTGCTGAAATTGAAGGAAATTGTGGTAAAATTAAATCAAATCTTTCTGAATTTTTTTATGATTTTTAGTTACAGATGCAGAATTTGAGTAAATTTAGTTGATATTCACTTCGATTCCTTTGAATTTTCTTAAGATTTTTTGTAGGAGGAGCTGAAATTGATGATATTTTGGTGAAATTAAATTAAATTTCTTTGCATTTTTTTATGATTTTTAGTTAAAGGTGCAGACTTTGAGTAAATTTAGTTGATATTCACTTCGATTCCTTTGAATTTTCTTAAGATTTTTTGTAGGAGGAGCTGAAATTGAAAAAATTTTGGTGAAGTTAAATTAAATCTTTTTGAATTTTTTTATGATTTTTACTTACAGATGCAGAATTTGAGTAAATTTTGTTGATATTCACTTAGATTCTATTGGATTTTCAAAAGATTTTTAGTAGGAGGAGCTGAAATTGAAAAAATTTTGGTGATATTAAATTAAATCTTTTTGAATTTTTTTATGATTTTTAGTTACAGATGCAGAATTTGTGTAAATTTAGTTGATATTCACTTCGATTCTTTTGAATTTTCTTAAGATTTTTAGTAGGAGGTGCTGAAATTGAAGAAATGTTGGTAAAATTAAATTAAATCTTTTTGATTTTTTTTATGATTTTTAGTTACAGATGCAGAATTTGAGTAAATTTAGTTGATATTCACTTAGATTCCTTTGGATTTTCATAAGATTTTTAGTAGAAGGAGCTGAAATTGAAGGAAATTGTGGTAAAATTAAATTAAATCTTTCTGAATTTTTTTATGATTTTTAGTTACAGATGCAGAATTTGAGCAAATTTAGTTGATATTCACTTAGATTCTATTGGATTTTCATAAGATTTTTAGTAGGAGGAGCTGAAATTGAAGAAATGTTGGTAAAATTAAATTAAATCTTTCTGAATTTTTTTATGATTTTTAGTTACAGATGCAGAATTTGAGTAAATTTAGTAGATATTCACTTAGATTCTATTGGATTTTCATAAGATTTTTAGTAGAAGGAGCTGAAATTGATGAAATTTTAGTGAAATTAAATTAAATTTCTTTGCATTTTTTAATGATTTTTAGTTAAAGGTGCAGAATTTGAGAAAATATAGTTGAAATTCACTTCGATTCTTTTGCATTTTCTAAAGATTTTTTGTAGCAGGAGCTGAAATTGAAAAAAATTTGGTGAAGTTAAATTAAATCTTTTTGAATTTTTTTATGATTTTTAGTTACAGATGCAGAATTTGAGTAAATTTAGTTGATATTCACTTAGATTCTATTGGATTTTCAAAAGATTTTTAGTAGGAGGAGCTGAAATTGAAAAAATTTTGGTGAAATTAAATTAAATCTTTTTGAATTTTTTTTATGATTTTTAGGTACAGATGCAGAGTTTGAGTAAATTTAGTTGATATTCACTTCGATTCCTTTTGTATTTTCATAAGATTTTTAGTAGAAGGAGCTGAAATTGATGAAATTTTGGTGAAATTAAATTAAATTTCTTTGCATTTTTTAATGATTTTTAGTTAAAGGTGCAGAATTTGAGAAAATATTGTTGAAATTCACTTCGATTCTTTTGCATTTTCTTAAGCTTTTTATTAGGAGGTGCTGAAATTGAAAAAATTTTGGTGATATTAAATTAAATCTTTTTGAATTTTTTTATGATTTTTAGATACAGATGCAGAATTTGAGTAAATTTAGTTGATATTCACTTCGATTCTTTTGAATTTTCTTAAGATTTTTAGTAGGAGGTGCTGAAATTGAAGAAATGTCGGTAAAATTAAATTAAATCTTTTTGATTTTTTTTATGATTTTTAGTGAAAGGTGCAGAATTTGAGTAAGTTTACTTGATATTCACTTCGATTCCTTTGAATTTTCTTAAGATTTTTAGTAGAAGGAGCTGAAATTGATGATATTTTGGTCAAATTAAATTAAATTTCTTTGCATTTTTTTATGATTTTTAGTTACAGATGCAGAATTTGAGTAAATTTAGTTGATATTCACTTCGATTCCTTTGGATTTTCAAAAGATTTTTAGTAGGAGGAGCTGAAATTGAAAAAATTTTGCTGAAATTAAATTAAATCTTTTTGAATTTTTTTTATGATTTTTAGGAACAGATGCAGAGTTTGAGTAAATTTAGTTGATATTCACTTCGATTCCTTTTGGATTTTCATAAGATTTTTAGTAGAAGCAGCTGAAATTGATAATATTTTGGTGAAATTAAATTAAATTTCTTTGCATTTTTTTATGATTTATAGTTACAGATGCAGAATTTGATAAAATTTAGTTGATATTCACTTCGATTCCTTTGGATTTTCATAAGATTTTTAGTAGAAGGAGCTGAAATTGAAGGAAATTGTGGAACAATTAAATTAAATCTTTCTGAATTTTTTTATGATTTTTAGTTACAGATGCAGAATTTGAGTAAATTTAGTTGATATTCACTTCGATTCCTTTGAATTTTCTTAAGATTTTTTGTAGCAGGAGCTGAAATTGATGAAATTTTAGTGAAATTAAATTAAATTTCTTTGCATTTTTTAATGATTTTTAGTTAAAGGTGCAGAATTTGAGAAAATATTGTTGAAATTCACTTCGATTCTTTTGCATTTTCTTAAGCTTTTTAGTAGGAGGTGCTGAAATTGAAGGAAATTGTGGTAAAATTAAATCAAATCTTTCTGAATTTTTTTATGATTTTTAGTTACAGATGCAGAATTTGAGTAAATTTAGTTGATATTCACTTCGATTCCTTTGAATTTTCTTAAGATTTTTTGTAGGAGGAGCTGAAATTGAAAAAACTTTGGTGAAGTTAAATTAAATCTTTTTGAATTTTTTTATGATTTTTACTTACAGATGCAGAATTTGAGTAAATTTAGTTGATATTCACTTCGATTCCTTTGGATTTTCATAAGATTTTTAGTAGAAGGAGCTGAAATTGATGATATTTTGGTGAAATTAAATTAAATTTCTTTGCATTTTTTTATGATTTTTAGTTAAAGGTGCAGACTTTGAGTAAATTTAGTTGATATTCACTTCGATTCCTTTGAATTTTCTTAAGATTTTTTGTAGGAGGAGCTGAAATTGAAAAAATTTTGGTGAAGTTAAATTAAATCTTTTTGAATTTTTTTATGATTTTTACTTACAGATGCAGAATTTGAGTAAATTTTGTTGATATTCACTTAGATTCTATTGGATTTTCAAAAGATTTTTAGTAGGAGGAGCTGAAATTGAAAAAATTTTGGTGATATTAAATTAAATCTTTTTGAATTTTTTTATGATTTTTAGTTACAGATGCAGAATTTGTGTAAATTTAGTTGATATTCACTTCGATTCTTTTGAATTTTCTTAAGATTTTTAGTAGGAGGTGCTGAAATTGAAGAAATGTTGGTAAAATTAAATTAAATCTTTTTGATTTTTTTTATGATTTTTAGTTACAGATGCAGAATTTGAGTAAATTTAGTTGATATTCACTTAGATTCCTTTGGATTTTCATAAGATTTTTAGTAGAAGGAGCTGAAATTGAAGGAAATTGTGGTAAAATTAAATTAAATCTTTCTGAATTTTTTTATGATTTTTAGTTACAGATGCAGACTTTGAGCAAATTTAGTTGATATTCACTTAGATTCTATTGGATTTTCATAAGATTTTTAGTAGGAGGAGCTGAAATTGAAGAAATGTTGGTAAAATTAAATTAAATCTTTTTAATTTTTTTTATGATTTTTAGTGAAAGGTGCAGAATTTGAGTAAGTTTACTTGATATTCACTTCGATTCCTTTGAATTTTCTTAAGATTTTTAGTAGAAGGAGCTGAAATTGAAAAAATTTTGGTGATATTAAATTAAATTTTTTGAATTTTTTAATGATTTTTAGTTTAAGGTGCAGAATTTGTAAAAATATTGTTGAAATTCACTTCGATTCTTTTGCATTTTCTTAAGCTTTTTAGTAGGAGGTGCTGAAATTGAAGGAAATTGTGGTAAAATTAAATCAAATCTTTCTGAATTTTTTTATGATTTTTAGTTACAGATGCAGAATTTGAGTAAATTTAGTAGATATTCACTTAGATTCTATTGGATTTTCATAAGATTTTTAGTAGAAGGAGCTGAAATTGATGAAATTTTAGTGAAATTAAATTAAATTTCTTTGCATTTTTTAATGATTTTTAGTTAAAGGTGCAGAATTTGAGAAAATTTAGTTGAAATTCACTTCGATTCTTTTGCATTTTCTTAAGCTTTTTAGTAGGAGGTGCTGAAATTGAAAAAATTTTGGTGATATTAAATTAAATCTTTTTGAATTTTTTTATGATTTTTAGTTACAGATGCAGAATTTGAGTAAATTTAGTTGATATTCACTTCGATTGCTTTGAATTCTCTTAAGCTTTTTAGTAGGAGGAGCTGAAATTGAAGAAATGTTGGTAAAATTAAATTAAATCTTTTTGATTTTTTTTATGATTTTTAGTGAAAGGTGCAGAATTTGAGTAAGTTTACTTGATATTCACTTCGATTCCTTTGAATTTTCTTAAGATTTTTAGTAGAAGGAGCTGAAATTGATGATATTTTGGTCAAATTAAATTAAATTTCTTTGCATTTTTTTATGATTTTTAGTTACAGATGCAGAATTTGAGTAAATTTAGTTGATATTCACTTAGATTCCTTTGGATTTTCATAAGATTTTTAGTAGAAGGAGCTGAAATTGAAGGAAATTGTGGTAAAATTAAATTAAATCTTTCTGAATTTTTTTATGATTTTTAGTTACAGATGCAGACTTTGAGCAAATTTAGTTGATATTCACTTAGATTCTATTGGATTTTCATAAGATTTTTAGTAGGAGAAGCTGAAATTGAAGAAATGTTGGTAAAATTAAATTAAATCTTTTAATTTTTTTTATGATTTTTAGTGAAAGGTGCAGAATTTGAGTAAGTTTACTTGATATTCACTTCGATTCCTTTGAATTTTCTTAAGATTTTTAGTAGAAGGAGCTGAAATTGATGATATTTTGGTCAAATTAAATTAAATTTCTTTGCATTTTTTTATGATTTTTAGTTACAGATGCAGAATTTGAGTAAATTTAGTTGATATTCACTTCGATTCCTTTGGATTTTCAAAAGATTTTTAGTAGGAGGAGCTGAAATTGAAAAAATTTTGCTGAAATTAAATTAAATCTTTTTGAATTTTTTTTATGATTTTTAGGTACAGATGCAGAGTTTGAGTAAATTTAGTTGATATTCACTTCGATTCCTTTTGGATTTTCATAAGATTTTTAGTAGAAGCAGCTGAAATTGATAATATTTTGGTGAAATTAAATTAAATCTTTTTGAATTTTTTTTTGATTTTTAGTTACAGATGCAGAATTTGAGTAAATTTAGTTGATATTCACTTCGATTCCTTTGAATTTTCTTAAGATTTTTTGTAGCAGGAGCTGAAATTGAAAAAAATTTGGTGAAGTTAAATTAAATCTTTTTGAATTTTTTTATGATTTTTAGTTACAGATGCAGAATTTGAGTAAATTTAGTTGATATTCACTTAGATTCTATTGGATTTTCAAAAGATTTTTAGTAGGAGGAGCTGAAATTGAAAAAATTTTGGTGAAATTAAATTAAATCTTTTTGAATTTTTTTTATGATTTTTAGGTACAGATGCAGAGTTTGAGTTAATTTAGTTGATATTCACTTCGATTCCTTTTGTATTTTCATAAGATTTTTAGTAGAAGGAGCTGAAATTGATGAAATTTTGGTGAAATTAAATTAAATTTCTTTGCATTTTTTAATGATTTTTAGTTAAAGGTGCAGAATTTGAGAAAATATTGTTGAAATTCACTTCGATTCTTTTGCATTTTCTTAAGCTTTTTATTAGGAGGTGCTGAAATTGAAAAAATTTTGGTGATATTAAATTAAATCTTTTTGAATTTTTTTATGATTTTTAGATACAGATGCAGAATTTGAGTAAATTTAGTTGATATTCACTGCGATTCTTTTGAATTTTCTTAAGATTTTTAGTAGGAGGTGCTGAAATTGAAGAAATGTCGGTAAAATTAAATTAAATCTTTTTGATTTTTTTTATGATTTTTAGTGAAAGGTGCAGAATTTGAGTAAATTTAGTTGATATTCACTTCGATTCCTTTGGATTTTCATAAGATTTTTAGTAGAAGGAGCTGAAATTGATGATGTTTTGGTAAAATTAAATTAAATTTCTTTGCATTTTTTTATGATTTTTAGTTACAGATGCAGAATTTGAGTAAATTTAGTTGATATTCACTTAGATTCCTTTGGATTTTCATAAGATTTTTAGTAGAAGGAGCTGAAATTGAAGGAAATTGTGGTAAAATTAAATTAAATCTTTCTGAATTTTTTTATGATTTTTAGTTACAGATGCAGACTTTGAGCAAATTTAGTTGATATTCACTTAGATTCTATTGGATTTTCATAAGATTTTTAGTAGGAGAAGCTGAAATTGAAGAAATGTTGGTAAAATTAAATTAAATCTTTTTAATTTTTTTTATGATTTTTAGTGAAAGGTGCAGAATTTGAGTAAGTTTACTTGATATTCACTTCGATTCCTTTGAATTTTCTTAAGATTTTTAGTAGAAGGAGCTGAAATTGATGATATTTTGGTGAAATTAAATTAAATTTCTTTGCATTTTTTTATGATTTTTAGTTAAAGGTGCAGACTTTGAGTAAATTTAGTTGATATTCACTTCGATTCCTTTGAATTTTCTTAAGATTTTTTGTAGGAGGAGCTGAAATTGAAAAAATTTTGGTGAAGTTAAATTAAATCTTTTTGAATTTTTTTATGATTTTTACTTACTGATGCAGAATTTGAGTAAATTTTGTTGATATTCACTTAGATTCTATTGGATTTTCAAAAGATTTTTAGTAGGAGGAGCTGAAATTGAAAAAATTTTGGTGATATTAAATTAAATCTTTTTGAATTTTTTTATGATTTTTAGTTACAGATGCAGAATTTGTGTAAATTTAGTTGATATTCACTTCGATTCTTTTGAATTTTCTTAAGATTTTTAGTAGGAGGTGCTGAAATTGAAGAAATGTCGGTAAAATTAAATTAAATCTTTTTGATTTTTTTTATGATTTTTAGTTACAGATGCAGAATTTGAGTAAATTTAGTTGATATTCACTTAGATTCCTTTGGATTTTCATAAGATTTTTAGTAGAAGGAGCTGAAATTGAAGGAAATTGTGGTAAAATTAAATTAAATCTTTCTGAATTTTTTTATGATTTTTAGTTACAGATGCAGAATTTGTGTAAATTTAGTTGATATTCACTTCGAATCTTTTGAATTTTCTTAAGATTTTTAGTAGGAGGTGCTGAAATTGAAGAAATGTTGGTAAAATTAAATTAAATCTTTTTTATTTTTTTTATGATTTTTAGTTACAGATGCAGAATTTGAGTAAATTTAGTTGATATTCACTTCGATTCTTTTGAATTTTCTTAAGATTTTTAGTAGGAGGTGCTGAAATTGAAGAAATGTCGGTAAAATTAAATTAAATCTTTTTGATTTTTTTATGATTTTTAGTTACAGATGCAGAATTTGAGTAAATTTAGTTGATATTCACTTCGATTCTTTTGAATTTTCATAAGATTTTTAGTAGGAGGTGCTGAAATTGAAGAAATGTCGGTAAAATTAAATTAAATCTTTTTGATTTTTTTTATGATTTTTAGTGAAAGGTGCAGAATTTGAGTAAATTTAGTTGATATTCACTTCGATTCCTTTGGATTTTCATAAGATTTTTAGTAGAAGGAGCTGAAATTGATGATGTTTTGGTAAAATTAAATTAAATTTCTTTGCATTTTTTTATGATTTTTAGTTACAGATGCAGAATTTGAGTAAATTTAGTTGATATTCACTTAGATTCCTTTGGATTTTCATAAGATTTTTAGTAGAAGGAGCTGAAATTGAAGGAAATTGTGGTAAAATTAAATTAAATCTTTCTGAATTTTTTTATGATTTTTAGTTACAGATGCAGACTTTGAGCAAATTTAGTTGATATTCACTTAGATTCTATTGGATTTTCATAAGATTTTTAGTAGGAGAAGCTGAAATTGAAGAAATGTTGGTAAAATTAAATTAAATCTTTTTAATTTTTTTTATGATTTTTAGTGAAAGGTGCAGAATTTGAGTAAGTTTACTTGATATTCACTTCGATTCCTTTGAATTTTCTTAAGATTTTTAGTAGAAGGAGCTGAAATTGATGAAATTTTTGTGAAATTAAATTAAATTTCTTTGCATTTTTTAATGATTTTTAGTTAAAGGTGCAGAATTTGAGAAAATATTGTTGAAATTCACTTCGATTCTTTTGCATTTTCTTAAGCTTTTTAGTAGGAGGTGCTGAAATTGAAAAAATTTTGGTGATATTAAATTAAATCTTTTTGAATTTTTTTATGATTTTTAGATACAGATGCAGAATTTGAGTAAATTTAGTTGATATTCACTGCGATTCTTTTGAATTTTCTTAAGATTTTTAGTAGGAGGTGCTGAAATTGAAGAAATGTCGGTAAAATTAAATTAAATCTTTTTGATTTTTTTTATGATTTTTAGTGAAAGGTGCAGAATTTGAGTAAGTTTACTTGATATTCACTTCGATTCCTTTGAATTTTCTTAAGATTTTTAGTAGAAGGAGCTGAAATTGATGATATTTTGGTCAAATTAAATTAAATTTCTTTGCATTTTTTTATGATTTTTAGTTACAGATGCAGAATTTGAGTAAATTTAGTTGATATTGTCACGTCCTGGGTGGCGGGTTTTAGGACAGTGACATTGTGGAAGGGTAACGGGAGTCGAACGCGAAATCCTGTTTCGCCGCTCCGAGAGGTAAGGAGGATTTTATGCCCGAAATTTTGTTTCGCTGCTCTAAGCGATTGCAAGGTTCAGGCACGGAATCCTGTTTCGCTGCCCCAAACGGTTTGCAAAGGTTAGGCACGAAAATCTTTTCGTTGCTCTACGGAATAGGAAGGATCTAGGCACGAAACCCTGTTTCGCAGTCCTGGTGAATAGGAGGGAATTTAGGCACGAAACCCTGTTTCGCAGTCCTGGTGAATAAGAGGGAATTTAGGCACGAAACCCTGTTTCGCAGTCCTAATGCGAAGGAAGGTTGTTAAGCACGAAACCCTGTTTCGCAGCCCTAATCGACCAGGGGAGGTTGGGTAATAAGCGCGCACCCGAGTGACACCCGTTAGGTTATTCGCGAAGGAAAACGGTGGTAGAAAGGCCGGTTATGATTTTAAACGTTTGAGTAATAGAACCACTATTTATTGGTAAGCGAGTGAAATAGCAGTGTGCTTCCGATGATATAGCAGTTTACAATAATGCATGAACATAGAGCATTGGGACAAACATTTATATAACGGTGATTGAGAATATAATAAACATGTGACAACTTAGTAACGCTAATAATGATTTAGTATAACTAATGAAATTAAGCAATGGTATAATTAGGCAGTAAGCAATTGAAAGTTAAAGAGAAAGCAATACAATTGAGCGATGTACATATAAAGTAATAAGCAAAATCAAAGCGAATAATATAAAGTAATAAGCAAAATCAAAGCGAATAATATAAAGTAATAAGCAAAATCAAAGCGAATAATATAAATATAAAGAGTTAAACAATAATGTTGCACGTGAGCAAAAGAAAATAGGATAATGAAAGTTATAATAGTTAAATGCTTACAGTGATATAGAAGAGGTGAAATCCTTATAGCACTTCACTAACAATACAGACACGTGGTGTCGCGAAAGATATAGTAATGGAATGGTCGATAGCAACTGACTGAACGATTGTAACAGACTGATGATGCGCGGTCCATGTGGCGCTTGTATTTATACGAAATCAATGGAATGTCTGGTATGCGAGGAATTTACGTTATGCGTGGAATCTGTGGTATGCGTGATGAGTCATACGTGTTATGTAATCGACGCGTGCCAATGACTCATGCGTAAGGTATGCGTGGAATAGCGGATTACGGCGGTTCTTTCGGGGTTTTTAGAGATGGGTATTCCACCCGTTGGATGGATTTAGAGGATTTTGATTGGGGTTTTAAGGTGGAGGCTTGAGTATGTTTGTAGGAAAAAAGGGGGGGGGAAGAGGGGGTACATGGTCTCGAGATGAGCGAGCTTTGGCGAGGGGCTTGTGTTAGATTTGAAGGGGGAAGAGTTCGCGCCTCTAAGGCCGAAGAGGGGAAGGGGATTCGAAATTTGGGCGTCTGGAGATGGGGACCGCTAGGGTACATCGTCCAAACAACCCGGAGGTTGGAAAAAGGGGTTTAGCATATGTGGTTTCGAGAATAGTTGAGTGGATTTATATGGAGGATGCCATTTAGGACCGGCGAAAAATTATCGGGACGTCACAATATTCACTTCGATTCCTTTGGATTTTCAAAAGATTTTTAGTAGGAGGAGCTGAAATTGAAAAAATTTTGCTGAAATTAAATTAAATCTTTTTGAATTTTTTTCATGATTTTTAGGTACAGATGCAGAGTTTGAGTAAATTTAGTTGATATTCACTTCGATTCCTTTTGGATTTTCATAAGATTTTTAGTAGAAGCAGCCGAAATTGATAATATTTTGGTGAAATTAAATTAAATTTCTTTGCATTTTTTTATGATTTTTAGTTACAGATGCAGAATTTGATAAAATTTAGTTGATATTCACTTCGATTCCTTTGGATTTTCATAAGATTTTTAGTAGAAGGAGCTGAAATTGAAGGAAATTGTGGAACAATTAAATTAAATCTTTCTGAATTTTTTTATGATTTTTAGATACAGATGCAGAATTTGAGTAAATTTAGTTGATATTCACTTCGATTCCTTTGAATTTTCTTAAGATTTTTTGTAGCAGGAGCTGAAATTGAAAAAAATTTGGTGAAGTTAAATTAAATCTTTTTGAATTTTTTTATTATTTTTAGTTACAGATGCAGAATTTGAGTAAATTTAGTTGATATTCACTTAGATTCTATTGGATTTTCAAAAGATTTTTAGTAGGAGGAGCTGAAATTGAAAAAATTTTGGTGAAATTAAATTAAATCTTTTTGAATTTTTTTTATGATTTTTAGGTACAGATGCAGAGTTTGAGTAAATTTAGTTGATATTCACTTCGATTCCTTTTGTATTTTCTTAAGATTTTTAGTAGAAGGAGCTGAAATTGATGAAATTTAGTGAAATTAAATTAAATTTCTTTGCATTTTTTAATGATTTTTAGTTAAAGGTGCAGAATTTGAGAAAATATTGTTGAAATTCACTTCGATTCTTTTGCATTTTCTTAAGCTTTTTAGTAGGAGGTGCTGAAATTGAAAAATTTTTGGTGATATTAAATTAAATCTTTTTGAATTTTTTTATGATTTTTAGTTACAGATGCAGAGTTTGAGTAAATTTAGTTGATATTCACTTCGATTCCTTTTGGATTTTCATAAGATTTTTAGTAGAAGGAGCTGAAATTGATGAAATTTTAGTGAAATTAAATTAAATTTCTTTGCATTTTTTAATGATTTTTAGTTAAAGGTGCAGAATTTGAGAAAATATTGTTGAAATTCATTTCGATTCCTTTTGTATTTTCATAAGATTTTTAGTAGAAGGAGCTGAAATTGATGAAATTTTGGTGAAATTAAATTAAATTTCTTTGCATTTTTTAATGATTTTTAGTTAAAGGTGCAGAATTTGAGAAAATATTGTTGAAATTCACTTCGATTCTTTTGCATTTTCTTAAGCTTTTTATTAGGAGGTGCTGAAATTGAAAAAATTTTGGTGATATTAAATTAAATCTTTTTGAATTTTTTTATGATTTTTAGATACAGATGCAGAATTTGTGTAAATTTAGTTGATATTCACTTCGATTCTTTTGAATTTTCTTAAGATTTTTAGTAGGAGGTGCTGAAATTGAAGAAATGTCGGTAAAATTAAATTAAATCTTTTTGATTTTTTTTATGATTTTTAGTGAAAGGTGCAGAATTTGAGTAAGTTTACTTGATATTCACTTCGATTCCTTTGAATTTTCTTAAGATTTTTAGTAGAAGGAGCTGAAATTGATGATATTTTGGTCAAATTAAATTAAATTTCTTTGCATTTTTTTATGATTTTTAGTTACAGATGCAGAATTTGAGTAAATTTAGTTGATATTCACTTCGATTCCTTTGGATTTTCAAAAGATTTTTAGTAGGAGGAGCTGAAATTGAAAAAATTTTGCTGAAATTAAATTAAATCTTTTTGAATTTTTTTTATGATTTTTAGGTACAGATGCAGAGTTTGAGTAAATTTAGTTGATATTCACTTCGATTCCTTTTGGATTTTCATAAGATTTTTAGTAGAAGCAGCTGAAATTGATAATATTTTGGTGAAATTAAATTAAATTTCTTTGCATTTTTTTATGATTTTTAGTTACAGATGCAGAATTTGATAAAATTTAGTTGATATTCACTTCGATTCCTTTGGATTTTCATAAGATTTTTAGTAGAAGGAGCTGAAATTGAAGGAAATTGTGGAACAATTAAATTAAATCTTTCTGAATTTTTTTATGATTTTTAGTTACAGATGCAGAATTTGAGTAAATTTAGTTGATATTCACTTCGATTCCTTTGAATTTTCTTAAGATTTTTTGTAGCAGGAGCTGAAATTGAAAAAAATTTGGTGAAGTTAAATTAAATCTTTTTGAATTTTTTTATGATTTTTAGTTACAGATGCAGAATTTGACTAAATTTAGTTGATATTCACTTAGATTCTATTGGATTTTCAAAAGATTTTTAGTAGGAGGAGCTGAAATTGAAAAAATTTTGCTGAAATTAAATTAAATCTTTTTGAATTTTTTTTATGATTTTTAGGTACAGATGCAGAGTTTGAGTAAATTTAGTTGATATTCACTTCGATTCCTTTTGGATTTTCATAAGATTTTTAGTAGAAGCAGCTGAAATTGATAATATTTTGGTGAAATTAAATTAAATTTCTTTGCATTTTTTTATGATTTTTAGTTACAGATGCAGAATTTGATAAAATTTAGTTGATATTCACTTCGATTCCTTTGGATTTTCATAAGATTTTTAGTAGGAGGAGCTGAAATTGAAGGAAATTGTGGAACAATTAAATTAAATCTTTCTGAATTTTTTTATGATTTTTAGTTACAGATGCAGAATTTGAGTAAATTTAGTTGATATTCACTTCGATTCCTTTGAGTTTTCTTAAGATTTTTTGTAGCAGGAGCTGAAATTGAAAAAAATTTGGTGAAGTTAAATTAAATCTTTTTGAATTTTTTTATGATTTTTAGTTACAGATGCAGAATTTGAGTAAATTTAGTTGATATTCACTTAGATTCTATTGGATTTTCAAAAGATTTTTAGTAGGAGGAGCTGAAATTGAAAAAATTTTGGTGAAATTAAATTAAATTTCTTTGCATTTTTTAATGATTTTTAGTTAAAGGTGCAGAATTTGAGAAAATATTGTTGAAATTCACTTCGATTCTTTTGCATTTTCTTAAGCTTTTTAGTAGGAGGTGCTGAAATTGAAAAAATTTTGGTGATATTAAATTAAATCTTTTTGAATTTTTTTATGATTTTTAGTTACAGATGCAGAGTTTGAGTAAATTTAGTTGATATTCACTTCGATTCCTTTTGGATTTTCATAAGATTTTTAGTAGAAGGAGCTGAAATTGATGAAATTTTAGTGAAATTAAATTAAATTTCTTTGCATTTTTTAATGATTTTTAGTTAAAGGTGCAGAATTTGAGAAAATATTGTTGAAATTCACTTCGATTCTTTTGCATTTTCTTAAGCTTTTTAGTAGGAGGTGCTGAAATTGAAGGAAATTGTGGTAAAATTAAATCAAATCTTTCTGAATCTTTTTATGATTTTTAGTTACAGATGCAGAATTTGAGTAAATTTAGTTGATATTCACTTCGATTCCTTTGAATTTTCTTAAGATTTTTTGTAGGAGGAGCTGAAATTGAAAAAACTTTGGTGAAGTTAAATTAAATCTTTTTGAATTTTTTTATGATTTTTACTTACAGATGCAGAATTTGAGTAAATTTAGTTGATATTCACTTCGATTCCTTTGGATTTTCATAAGATTTTTAGTAGAAGGAGCTGAAATTGATGATATTTTGGTGAAATTAAATTAAATTTCTTTGCATTTTTTTATGATTTTTAGTTAAAGGTGCAGACTTTGAGTAAATTTAGTTGATATTCACTTCGATTCCTTTGAATTTTCTTAAGATTTTTTGTAGGAGGAGCTGAAATTGAAAAAATTTTGGTGAAGTTAAATTAAATCTTTTTGAATTTTTTTATGATTTTTACTTACAGATGCAGAATTTGAGTAAATTTTGTTGATATTCACTTAGATTCTATTGGATTTTCAAAAGATTTTTAGTAGGAGGAGCTGAAATTGAAAAAATTTTGGTGATATTAAATTAAATCTTTTTGAATTTTTTTATGATTTTTAGTTACAGATGCAGAATTTGTGTAAATTTAGTTGATATTCACTTCGATTCTTTTGAATTTTCTTAAGATTTTTAGTAGGAGGTGCTGAAATTGAAGAAATGTTGGTAAAATTAAATTAAATCTTTTTGATTTTTTTTATGATTTTTAGTTACAGATGCAGAATTTGAGTAAATTTAGTTGATATTCACTTAGATTCCTTTGGATTTTCATAAGATTTTTAGTAGAAGGAGCTGAAATTGAAGGAAATTGTGGTAAAATTAAATTAAATCTTTCTGAATTTTTTTATGATTTTTAGTTACAGATGCAGAATTTGTGTAAATTTAGTTGATATTCACTTCGAATCTTTTGAATTTTCTTAAGATTTTTAGTAGGAGGTGCTGAAATTGAAGAAATGTTGGTAAAATTAAATTAAATCTTTTTTATTTTTTTTATGATTTTTAGTTACAGATGCAGAATTTGAGTAAATTTAGTTGATATTCACTTCGATTCTTTTGAATTTTCTTAAGATTTTTAGTAGGAGGTGCTGAAATTGAAGAAATGTCGGTAAAATTAAATTAAATCTTTTTGATTTTTTTTATGATTTTTAGTTACAGATGCAGAATTTGAGTAAATTTAGTTGATATTCACTTCGATTCTTTTGAATTTTCTTAAGATTTTTAGTAGGAGGTGCTGAAATTGAAGAAATGTCGGTAAAATTAAATTAAATCTTTTTGATTTTTTTTATGATTTTTAGTGAAAGGTGCAGAATTTGAGTAAATTTAGTTGATATTCACTTCGATTCCTTTGGATTTTCATAAGATTTTTAGTAGAAGGAGCTGAAATTGATGATGTTTTGGTAAAATTAAATTAAATTTCTTTGCATTTTTTTATGATTTTTAGTTACAGATGCAGAATTTGAGTAAATTTAGTTGATATTCACTTAGATTCCTTTGGATTTTCATAAGATTTTTAGTAGAAGGAGCTGAAATTGAAGGAAATTGTGGTAAAATTAAATTAAATCTTTCTGAATTTTTTTATGATTTTTAGTTACAGATGCAGACTTTGAGCAAATTTAGTTGATATTCACTTAGATTCTATTGGATTTTCATAAGATTTTTAGTAGGAGAAGCTGAAATTGAAGAAATGTTGGTAAAATTAAATTAAATCTTTTTAATATTTTTTATGATTTTTAGTGAAAGGTGCAGAATTTGAGTAAGTTTACTTGATATTCACTTCGATTCCTTTGAATTTTCTTAAGATTTTTAGTAGAAGGAGCTGAAATTGATGATATTTTGGTGAAATTAAATTAAATTTCTTTGCATTTTTTTATGATTTTTAGTTAAAGGTGCAGACTTTGAGTAAATTTAGTTGATATTCACTTCGATTCCTTTGAATTTTCTTAAGATTTTTTGTAGGAGGAGCTGAAATTGAAAAAATTTTGGTGAAGTTAAATTAAATCTTTTTGAATTTTTTTATGATTTTTACTTACAGATGCAGAATTTGAGTAAATTTTGTTGATATTCACTTAGATTCTATTGGATTTTCAAAAGATTTTTAGTAGGAGGAGCTGAAATTGAAAAAATTTTGGTGATATTAAATTAAATCTTTTTGAATTTTTTTATGATTTTTAGTTACAGATGCAGAATTTGAGTAAATTTAGTTGATATTCACTTCGATTCTTTTGAATTTTCATAAGATTTTTAGTAGGAGGTGCTGAAATTGAAGAAATGTCGGTAAAATTAAATTAAATCTTTTTGATTTTTTTTATGATTTTTAGTGAAAGGTGCAGAATTTGAGTAAATTTAGTTGATATTCACTTCGATTCCTTTGGATTTTCATAAGATTTTTAGTAGAAGGAGCTGAAATTGATGATATTTTGGTAAAATTAAATTAAATTTCTTTTCATTTTTTTATGATTTTTAGTTACAGATGCAGAATTTGAGTAAATTTAGTTGATATTCACTTAGATTCCTTTGGATTTTCATAAGATTTTTAGTAGAAGGAGCTGAAATTGAAGGAAATTGTGGTAAAATTAAATTAAATCTTTCTGAATTTTTTTATGATTTTTAGTTACAGATGCAGACTTTGAGCAAATTTAGTTGATATTCACTTAGATTCTATTGGATTTTCATAAGATTTTTAGTAGGAGAAGCTGAAATTGAAAAAAATTTGGTGAAATTAAATTAAATCTTTTTAATTTTTTTTATGATTTTTAGTGAAAGGTGCAGAATTTGAGTAAGTTTACTTGATATTCACTTCGATTCCTTTGAATTTTCTTAAGATTTTTAGTAGAAGGAGCTGAAATTGATGATATTTTGGTCAAATTAAATTAAATTTCTTTGCATTTTTTTATGATTTTTAGTTACAGATGCAGAATTTGAGTAAATTTAGTTGATATTCACTTCGATTCCTTTGGATTTTCAAAAGATTTTTAGTAGGAGGAGCTGAAATTGAAAAAATTTTGGTGAAATTAAATTAAATCTTTTTGAATTTTTTTTATGATTTTTAGGTACAGATGCAGAGTTTGAGTAAATTTAGTTGATATTCACTTCGATTCCTTTGGATTTTCATAAGATTTTTAGTAGAAGGAGCTGAAATTGATGATATTTTGGTGAAATTAAATTAAATTTCTTTGCATTTTTTTATGATTTTTAGTGAAAGGTGCAGAATTTGAGTAAATTTAGTTGATATTCACTTCGATTCCTTTGGATTTTCATAAGATTTTTAGTAGAAGGAGCTGAAATTGATGATGTTTTGGTAAAATTAAATTAAATTTCTTTGCATTTTTTTATGATTTTTAGTTACAGATGCAGAATTTGAGTAAATTTAGTTGATATTCACTTAGATTCCTTTGGATTTTCATAAGATTTTTAGTAGGAGGAGCTGAAATTGAAGAAATGTTGGTAAAATTAAATTAAATCTTTTAATTTTTTTTATGATTTTTAGTGAAAGGTGCAGAATTTGAGTAAGTTTACTTGATATTCACTTCGATTCCTTTGAATTTTCTTAAGATTTTTAGTAGAAGGAGCTGAAATTGATGATATTTTGGTAAAATTAAATTAAATTTCTTTGCATTTTTTTATGATTTTTAGTTACAGATGCAGAATTTGAGTAAATTTAGTTGATATTCACTTCGATTCCTTTGGATTTTCATAAGATTTTTAGTAGAAGGAGCTGAAATTGAAGGAAATTGTGGTAAAATTAAATTAAATCTTTCTGAATTTTTTTATGATTTTTAGTTACAGATGCAGACTTTGAGCAAATTTAGTTGATATTCACTTAGATTCTATTGGATTTTCATAAGATTTTTAGTAGGAGAAGCTGAAATTGAAGAAATGTTGGTAAAATTAAATTAAATCTTTTTAATTTTTTTTATGATTTTTAGTGAAAGGTGCAGAATTTGAGTAAGTTTACTTGATATTCACTTCGATTCCTTTGAATTTTCTTAAGATTATTAGTAGAAGGAGCTGAAATTGATGATATTTTGGTCAAATTAAATTAAATTTCTTTGCATTTTTTTATGATTTTTAGTTACAGATGCAGAATTTGAGTAAATTTAGTTGATATTCACTTCGATTCCTTTGGATTTTCAAAAGATTTTTAGTAGGAGGAGCTGAAATTGAAAAAATTTTGGTGAAATTAAATTAAATCTTTTTGAATTTTTTTTAAGATTTTTAGGTACAGATGCAGAGTTTGAGTAAATTTAGTTGATATTCACTTCGATTCCTTTGGATTTTCATAAGATTTTTAGTAGAAGGAGCTGAAATTGATGATATTTTGGTGAAATTAAATTAAATTTCTTTGCATTTTTTTATGATTTTTAGTGAAAGGTGCAGAATTTGAGTAAATTTAGTTGATATTCACTTCGATTCCTTTGGATTTTCATAAGATTTTTAGTAGAAGGAGCTGAAATTGATGATGTTTTGGTAAAATTAAATTAAATTTCTTTGCATTTTTTTATGATTTTTAGTTACAGATGCAGAATTTGAGTAAATTTAGTTGATATTCACTTAGATTCCTTTGGATTTTCATAAGATTTTTAGTAGGAGAAGCTGAAATTGAAGAAATGTTGGTAAAATTAAATTAAATCTTTTAATTTTTTTATGATTTTTAGTGAAAGGTGCAGAATTTGAGTAAGTTTACTTGATATTCACTTCGATTCCTTTGAATTTTCTTAAGATTTTTAGTAGAAAGAGCTGAAATTGATGATATTTTGGTCAAATTAAATTAAATTTCTTTGCATTTTTTTATGATTTTTAGTTACAGATGCAGAATTTGAGTAAATTTAGTTGATATTCACTTCGATTCCTTTGGATTTTTAAAAGATTTTTAGTAGGAGGAGCTGAAATTGAAAAAATTTTGCTGAAATTAAATTAAATCTTTTTGATTTTTTTTATGATTTTTAGTGAAAGGTGCAGAATTTGAGTAAATTTAGTTGATATTCACTTCGATTCCTTTGGATTTTCATAAGATTTTTAGTAGAAGGAGCTGAAATTGATGATGTTTTGGTAAAATTAAATTAAATTTCTTTGCATTTTTTTATGATTTTTAGTTACAGATGCAGAATTTGAGTAAATTTAGTTGATATTCACTTAGATTCCTTTGGATTTTCATAAGATTTTTAGTAGAAGGAGCTGAAATTGAAGGAAATTGTGGTAAAATTAAATTAAATCTTTCTGAATTTTTTTATGATTTTTAGTTACAGATGCAGACTTTGAGCAAATTTAGTTGATATTCACTTAGATTCTATTGGATTTTCATAAGATTTTTAGTAGGAGAAGCTGAAATTGAAGAAATGTTGGTAAAATTAAATTAAATCTTTTTAATTTTTTTTATGATTTTTAGTGAAAGGTGCAGAATTTGAGTAAGTTTACTTGATATTCACTTCGATTCCTTTGAATTTTCTTAAGATTTTTAGTAGAAGGAGCTGAAATTGATGATATTTTGGTGAAATTAAATTAAATTTCTTTGCATTTTTTTATGATTTTTAGTTAAAGGTGCAGACTTTGAGTAAATTTAGTTGATATTCACTTCGATTCCTTTGAATTTTCTTAAGATTTTTTGTAGGAGGAGCTGAAATTGAAAAAATTTTGGTGAAGTTAAATTAAATCTTTTTGAATTTTTTTATGATTTTTACTTACAGATGCAGAATTTGAGTAAATTTTGTTGATATTCACTTAGATTCTATTGGATTTTCAAAAGATTTTTAGTAGGAGGAGCTGAAATTGAAAAAATTTTGGTGATATTAAATTAAATCTTTTTGAATTTTTTTATGATTTTTAGTTACAGATGCAGAATTTGTGTAAATTTAGTTGATATTCACTTCGATTCTTTTGAATTTTCTTAAGATTTTTAGTAGGAGGTGCTGAAATTGAAGAAATGTTGGTAAAATTAAATTAAATCTTTTTGATTTTTTTTATGATTTTTAGTTACAGATGCAGAATTTGAGTAAATTTAGTTGATATTCACTTAGATTCCTTTGGATTTTCATAAGATTTTTAGTAGAAGGAGCTGAAATTGAAGGAAATTGTGGTAAAATTAAATTAAATCTTTCTGAATTTTTTTATGATTTTTAGTTACAGATGCAGAATTTGTGTAAATTTAGTTGATATTCACTTCGAATCTTTTGAATTTTCTTAAGATTTTTAGTAGGAGGTGCTGAAATTGAAGAAATGTTGGTAAAATTAAATTAAATCTTTTTTATTTTTTTTATGATTTTTAGTTACAGATGCAGAATTTGAGTAAATTTAGTTGATATTCACTTCGATTCTTTTGAATTTTCTTAAGATTTTTAGTAGGAGGTGCTGAAATTGAAGAAATGTCGGTAAAATTAAATTAAATCTTTTTGATTTTTTTTATGATTTTTAGTTACAGATGCAGAATTTGAGTAAATTTAGTTGATATTCACTTCGATTCTTTTGAATTTTCATAAGATTTTTAGTAGGAGGTGCTGAAATTGAAGAAATGTCGGTAAAATTAAATTAAATCTTTTTGATTTTTTTTATGATTTTTAGTGAAAGGTGCAGAATTTGAGTAAATTTAGTTGATATTCACTTCGATTCCTTTGGATTTTCATAAGATTTTTAGTAGAAGGAGCTGAAATTGATGATGTTTTGGTAAAATTAAATTAAATTTCTTTGCATTTTTTTATGATTTTTAGTTACAGATGCAGAATTTGAGTAAATTTAGTTGATATTCACTTAGATTCCTTTGGATTTTCATAAGATTTTTAGTAGAAGGAGCTGAAATTGAAGGAAATTGTGGTAAAATTAAATTAAATCTTTCTGAATTTTTTTATGATTTTTAGTTACAGATGCAGACTTTGAGCAAATTTAGTTGATATTCACTTAGATTCTATTGGATTTTCATAAGATTTTTAGTAGGAGAAGCTGAAATTGAAGAAATGTTGGTAAAATTAAATTAAATCTTTTTAATTTTTTTTATGATTTTTAGTGAAAGGTGCAGAATTTGAGTAAGTTTACTTGATATTCACTTCGATTCCCTTGAATTTTCTTAAGATTTTTAGTAGAAGGAGCTGAAATTGATGATATTTTGGTCAAATTAAATTAAATTTCTTTGCATTTTTTTATGATTTTTAGTTACAGATGCAGAATTTGAGTAAATTTAGTTGATATTCACTTCGATTCCTTTGGATTTTCAAAAGATTTTTAGTAGGAGGAGCTGAAATTGAAAAAATTTTGGTGAAATTAAATTAAATCTTTTTGAATTTTTTTTATGATTTTTAGGTACAGATGCAGAGTTTGAGTAAATTTAGTTGATATTCACTTCGATTCCTTTGGATTTTCATAAGATTTTTAGTAGAAGGAGCTGAAATTGATGATATTTTGGTGAAATTAAATTAAATTTCTTTGCATTTTTTTATGATTTTTAGTGAAAGGTGCAGAATTTGAGTAAATTTAGTTGATATTCACTTCGATTCCTTTGGATTTTCATAAGATTTTTAGTAGAAGGAGCTGAAATTGATGATGTTTTGGTAAAATTAAATTAAATTTCTTTGCATTTTTTTATGATTTTTAGTTACAGATGCAGAATTTGAGTAAATTTAGTTGATATTCACTTAGATTCCTTTGGATTTTCATAAGATTTTTAGTAGAAGGAGCTGAAATTGAAGGAAATTGTGGTAAAATTAAATTAAATCTTTCTGAATTTTTTTATGATTTTTAGTTACAGATGCAGACTTTGAGCAAATTTAGTTGATATTCACTTAGATTCTATTGGATTTTCATAAGATTTTTAGTAGGAGAAGCTGAAATTGAAGAAATGTTGGTAAAATTAAATTAAATCTTTTAATTTTTTTTATGATTTTTAGTGAAAGGTGCAGAATTTGAGTAAGTTTACTTGATATTCACTTCGATTCCTTTGAATTTTCTTAAGATTTTTAGTAGAAAGAGCTGAAATTGATGATATTTTGGTCAAATTAAATTAAATTTCTTTGCATTTTTTTATGATTTTTAGTTACAGATGCAGAATTTGAGTAAATTTAGTTGATATTCACTTCGATTCCTTTGGATTTTTAAAAGATTTTTAGTAGGAGGAGCTGAAATTGAAAAAATTTTGCTGAAATTAAATTAAATCTTTTTGAATTTTTTTTATGATTTTTAGGTACAGATGCAGAGTTTGAGTAAATTTAGTTGATATTCACTTCGATTCCTTTTGGATTTTCATAAGATTTTTAGTAGAAGCAGCTGAAATTGATAATATTTTGGTGAAATTAAATTAAATTTCTTTGCATTTTTTTATGATTTTTAGTTACAGATGCAGAATTTGATAAAATTTAGTTGATATTCACTTCGATTCCTTTGGATTTTCATAAGATTTTTAGTAGAAGGAGCTGAAATTGAAGGAAATTGTGGAACAATTAAATTAAATCTTTCTGAATTTTTTTATGATTTTTAGTTACAGATGCAGAATTTGAGTAAATTTAGTTGATATTCACTTAGATTCTATTGGATTTTCAAAAGATTTTTAGTAGGAGGAGCTGAAATTGAAAAAATTTTGGTGAAATTAAATTAAATCTTTTTGAATTTTTTTTATGATTTTTAGGTACAGATGCAGAGTTTGAGTTAATTTAGTTGATATTCACTTCGATTCCTTTTTTATTTTCTTAATATTTTTAGTAGAAGGAGCTGAAATTGATGAAATTTTGGTGAAATTAAATTAAATTTCTTTGCATTTTTTAATGATTTTTAGTTAAAGGTGCAGAATTTGAGAAAATATTGTTGAAATTCACTTCGATTCTTTTGCATTTTCTTAAGCTTTTTATTAGGAGGTGCTGAAATTGAAAAAATTTTGGTGATATTAAATTAAATCTTTTTGAATTTTTTTATGATTTTTAGATACAGATGCAGAATTTGAGTAAATTTAGTTGATATTCACTTCGATTCTTTTGAATTTTCTTAAGATTTTTAGTAGGAGGTGCTGAAATTGAAGAAATGTCGGTAAAATTAAATTAAATCTTTTTGATTTTTTTTATGATTTTTAGTTACAGATGCAGAATTTGAGTAAATTTAGTTGATATTGTCACGTCCTGGGTGGCGGGTTTTAGGACAGTGACATTGTGGAAGGGTAACGGGAGTCGAACGCGAAATCCTGTTTCGCCGCTCCGAGAGGTAAGGAGGATTTTATGCCCGAAATTTTGTTTCGCTGCTCTAAGCGATTGCAAGGTTCAGGCACGGAATCCTGTTTCGCTGCCCCAAACGGTTTGCAAAGGTTAGGCACGAAAATCTTTTCGTTGCTCTACGGAATAGGAAGGATCTAGGCACGAAACCCTGTTTCGCAGTCCTGGTGAATAGGAGGGAATTTAGGCACGAAACCCTGTTTCGCAGTCCTGGTGAATAAGAGGGAATTTAGGCACGAAACCCTGTTTCGCAGTCCTAATGCGAAGGAAGGTTGTTAAGCACGAAACCCTGTTTCGCAGCCCTAATCGACCAGGGGAGGTTGGGTAATAAGCGCGCACCCGAGTGACACCCGTTAGGTTATTCGCGAAGGAAAACGGTGGTAGAAAGGCCGGTTATGATTTTAAACGTTTGAGTAATAGAACCACTATTTATTGGTAAGCGAGTGAAATAGCAGTGTGCTTCCGATGATATAGCAGTTTACAATAATGCATGAACATAGAGCATTGGGACAAACATTTATATAACGGTGATTGAGAATATAATAAACATGTGACAACTTAGTAACGCTAATAATGATTTAGTATAACTAATGAAATTAAGCAATGGTATAATTAGGCAGTAAGCAATTGAAAGTTAAAGAGAAAGCAATACAATTGAGCGATGTACATATAAAGTAATAAGCAAAATCAAAGCGAATAATATAAAGTAATAAGCAAAATCAAAGCGAATAATATAAAGTAATAAGCAAAATCAAAGCGAATAATATAAATATAAAGAGTTAAACAATAATGTTGCACGTGAGCAAAAGAAAATAGGATAATGAAAGTTATAATAGTTAAATGCTTACAGTGATATAGAAGAGGTGAAATCCTTATAGCACTTCACTAACAATACAGACACGTGGTGTCGCGAAAGATATAGTAATGGAATGGTCGATAGCAACTGACTGAACGATTGTAACAGACTGATGATGCGCGGTCCATGTGGCGCTTGTATTTATACGAAATCAATGGAATGTCTGGTATGCGAGGAATTTACGTTATGCGTGGAATCTGTGGTATGCGTGATGAGTCATACGTGTTATGTAATCGACGCGTGCCAATGACTCATGCGTAAGGTATGCGTGGAATAGCGGATTTCGGCGGTTCTTTCGGGGTTTTTAGAGATGGGTATTCCACCCGTTGGATGGATTTAGAGGATTTTGATTGGGGTTTTAAGGTGGAGGCTTGAGTATGTTTGTAGGAAAAAAGGGGGGGGGGAAGAGGGGGTACATGGTCTCGAGATGAGCGAGCTTTGGCGAGGGGCTTGTGTTAGATTTGAATGGGGAAGAGTTCGCGCCTCTAAGGCCGAAGAGGGGAAGGGGATTCGAAATTTGGGCGTCTGGAGATGGGGACCGCTAGGGTACATCGTCCAAACAACCCGGAGGTTGGAAAAAGGGGTTTAGCATATGTGGTTTCGAGAATAGTTGAGTGGATTTATATGGAGGATGCCATTTAGGACCGGCGAAAAATTATCGGGACGTCACAATATTCACTTCGATTCCTTTGGATTTTCAAAAGATTTTTAGTAGGAGGAGCTGAAATTGAAAAAATTTTGCTGAAATTAAATTAAATCTTTTTGAATTTTTTTCATGATTTTTAGGTACAGATGCAGAGTTTGAGTAAATTTAGTTGATATTCACTTCGATTCCTTTTGGATTTTCATAAGATTTTTAGTAGAAGCAGCCGAAATTGATAATATTTTGGTGAAATTAAATTAAATTTCTTTGCATTTTTTTATGATTTTTAGTTACAGATGCAGAATTTGATAAAATTTAGTTGATATTCACTTCGATTCCTTTGGATTTTCATAAGATTTTTAGTAGAAGGAGCTGAAATTGAACGAAATTGTGGAACAATTAAATTAAATCTTTCTGAATTTTTTTATGATTTTTAGATACAGATGCAGAATTTGAGTAAATTTAGTTGATATTCACTTCGATTCCTTTGAATTTTCTTAAGATTTTTTGTAGCAGGAGCTGAAATTGAAAAAAATTTGGTGAAGTTAAATTAAATCTTTTTGAATTTTTTTATGATTTTTAGTTACAGATGCAGAATTTGAGTAAATTTAGTTGATATTCACTTAGATTCTATTGGATTTTCAAAAGATTTTTAGTAGGAGGAGCTGAAATTGAAAAAATTTTGGTGAAATTAAATTAAATCTTTTTGAATTTTTTTTATGATTTTTAGGTACAGATGCAGAGTTTGAGTAAATTTAGTTGATATTCACTTCGATTCCTTTTGTATTTTCTTAAGATTTTTAGTAGAAGGAGCTGAAATTGATGAAATTTAGTGAAATTAAATTAAATTTCTTTGCATTTTTTAATGATTTTTAGTTAAAGGTGCAGAATTTGAGAAAATATTGTTGAAATTCACTTCGATTCTTTTGCATTTTCTTAAGCTTTTTAGTAGGAGGTGCTGAAATTGAAAAAATTTTGGTGATATTAAATTAAATCTTTTTGAATTTTTTTATGATTTTTAGTTACAGATGCAGAGTTTGAGTAAATTTAGTTGATATTCACTTCGATTCCTTTTGGATTTTCATAAGATTTTTAGTAGAAGGAGCTGAAATTGATGAAATTTTAGTGAAATTAAATTAAATTTCTTTGCATTTTTTAATGATTTTTAGTTAAAGGTGCAGAATTTGAGAAAATATTGTTGAAATTCATTTCGATTCCTTTTGTATTTTCATAAGATTTTTAGTAGAAGGAGCTGAAATTGATGAAATTTTGGTGAAATTAAATTAAATTTCTTTGCATTTTTTAATGATTTTTAGTTAAAGGTGCAGAATTTGAGAAAATATTGTTGAAATTCACTTCGATTCTTTTGCATTTTCTTAAGCTTTTTATTAGGAGGTGCTGAAATTGAAAAAATTTTGGTGATATTAAATTAAATCTTTTTGAATTTTTTTATGATTTTTAGATACAGATGCAGAATTTGTGTAAATTTAGTTGATATTCACTTCGATTCTTTTGAATTTTCTTAAGATTTTTAGTAGGAGGTGCTGAAATTGAAGAAATGTCGGTAAAATTAAATTAAATCTTTTTGATTTTTTTTATGATTTTTAGTGAAAGGTGCAGAATTTGAGTAAGTTTACTTGATATTCACTTCGATTCCTTTGAATTTTCTTAAGATTTTTAGTAGAAGGAGCTGAAATTGATGATATTTTGGTCAAATTAAATTAAATTTCTTTGCATTTTTTTATGATTTTTAGTTACAGATGCAGAATTTGAGTAAATTTAGTTGATATTCACTTCGATTCCTTTGGATTTTCAAAAGATTTTTAGTAGGAGGAGCTGAAATTGAAAAAATTTTGCTGAAATTAAATTAAATCTTTTTGAATTTTTTTTATGATTTTTAGGTACAGATGCAGAGTTTGAGTAAATTTAGTTGATATTCACTTCGATTCCTTTTGGATTTTCATAAGATTTTTAGTAGAAGCAGCTGAAATTGATAATATTTTGGTGAAATTAAATTAAATTTCTTTGCATTTTTTTATGATTTTTAGTTACAGATGCAGAATTTGATAAAATTTAGTTGATATTCACTTCGATTCCTTTGGATTTTCATAAGATTTTTAGTAGAAGGAGCTGAAATTGAAGGAAATTGTGGAACAATTAAATTAAATCTTTCTGAATTTTTTTATGATTTTTAGTTACAGATGCAGAATTTGAGTAAATTTAGTTGATATTCACTTCGATTCCTTTGAATTTTCTTAAGATTTTTTGTAGCAGGAGCTGAAATTGAAAAAAATTTGGTGAAGTTAAATTAAATCTTTTTGAATTTTTTTATGATTTTTAGTTACAGATGCAGAATTTGACTAAATTTAGTTGATATTCACTTAGATTCTATTGGATTTTCAAAAGATTTTTAGTAGGAGGAGCTGAAATTGAAAAAATTTTGCTGAAATTAAATTAAATCTTTTTGAATTTTTTTTATGATTTTTAGGTACAGATGCAGAGTTTGAGTAAATTTAGTTGATATTCACTTCGATTCCTTTTGGATTTTCATAAGATTTTTAGTAGAAGCAGCTGAAATTGAAAATATTTTGTTGAAATTAAATTAAATCTTTTTGAATTTTTTTATGATTTTTAGTTACAGATGCAGAATTTGAGTAAACTTAGTTGATATTCACTTCGATTCTTTTGAATTTTCTTAAGATTTTTAGTAGCAGGTGCTGAAATTGAAAAAAATTTGGTGAAGTTAAATTAAATCTTTTTGAATTTTTTTATGATTTTTAGTTACAGATGCAGAATTTGAGTAAATTTAGTTGATATTCACTTAGATTCTATTGGATTTTCAAAAGATTTTTAGTAGGAGGAGCTGAAATTGAAAAAATTTTGGTGAAATTAAATTAAATCTTTTTGAATTTTTTTTATGATTTTTAGGTACAGATGCAGAGTTTGAGTAAATTTAGTTGATATTCACTTCGATTCCTTTTGTATTTTCATAAGATTTTTAGTAGAAGGAGCTGAAATTGATGAAATTTTGGTGAAATTAAATTAAATTTCTTTGCATTTTTTAATGATTTTTAGTTAAAGGTGCAGAATTTGAGAAAATATTGTTGAAATTCACTTCGATTCTTTTGCATTTTCTTAAGCTTTTTATTAGGAGGTGCTGAAATTGAAAAAATTTTGGTGATATTAAATTAAATCTTTTTGAATTTTTTTATGATTTTTAGATACAGATGCAGAATTTGAGTAAATTTAGTTGATATTCACTTCGATTCTTTTGAATTTTCTTAAGATTTTTAGTAGGAGGTGCTGAAATTGAAGAAATGTCGGTAAAATTAAATTAAATCTTTTTGATTTTTTTTATGATTTTTAGTGAAAGGTGCAGAATTTGAGTAAGTTTACTTGATATTCACTTCGATTCCTTTGAATTTTCTTAAGATTTTTAGTATAAGGAGCTGAAATTGATGATATTTTGGTCAAATTAAATTAAATTTCTTTGCATTTTTTTATGATTTTTAGTTACAGATGCAGAATTTGAGTAAATTTAGTTGATATTCACTTCGATTCCTTTGGATTTTCAAAAGATTTTTAGTAGGAGGAGCTGAAATTGAAAAAATTTTGCTGAAATTAAATTAAATCTTTTTGAATTTTTTTTATGATTTTTAGGTACAGATGCAGAGTTTGAGTAAATTTAGTTGATATTCACTTCGATTCCTTTTGGATTTTCATAAGATTTTTAGTAGAAGCAGCTGAAATTGATAATATTTTGGTGAAATTAAATTAAATTTCTTTGCATTTTTTTATGATTTTTAGTTACAGATGCAGAATTTGATAAAATTTAGTTGATATTCACTTCGATTCCTTTGGATTTTCATAAGATTTTTAGTAGAAGGAGCTGAAATTGAAGGAAATTGTGGAACAATTAAATTAAATCTTTCTGAATTTTTTTATGATTTTTAGTTACAGATGCAGAATTTGAGTAAATTTAGTTGATATTCACTTCGATTCCTTTGAATTTTCTTAAGATTTTTTGTAGCAGGAGCTGAAATTGAAAAAAATTTGGTGAAGTTAAATTAAATCTTTTTGAATTTTTTTATGATTTTTAGTTACAGATGCAGAATTTGAGTAAATTTAGTTGATATTCACTTAGATTCTATTGGATTTTCAAAAGATTTTTAGTAGGAGGAGCTGAAATTGAAAAAATTTTGGTGAAATTAAATTAAATTTCTTTGCATTTTTTAATGATTTTTAGTTAAAGGTGCAGAATTTGAGAAAATATTGTTGAAATTCACTTCGATTCTTTTGCATTTTCTTAAGCTTTTTAGTAGGAGGTGCTGAAATTGAAAAAATTTTGGTGATATTAAATTAAATCTTTTTGAATTTTTTTATGATTTTTAGTTACAGATGCAGAGTTTGAGTAAATTTAGTTGATATTCACTTCGATTCCTTTTGGATTTTCATAAGATTTTTAGTAGAAGGAGCTGAAATTGATGAAATTTTAGTGAAATTAAATTAAATTTCTTTGCATTTTTTAATGATTTTTAGTTAAAGGTGCAGAATTTGAGAAAATATTGTTGAAATTCACTTCGATTCTTTTGCATTTTCTTAAGCTTTTTAGTAGGAGGTGCTGAAATTGAAGGAAATTGTAGTAAAATTAAATCAAATCTTTCTGAATTTTTTTATGATTTTTAGTTACAGATGCAGAATTTGAGTAAATTTAGTTGATATTCACTTCGATTCCTTTGAATTTTCTTAAGATTTTTTGTAGGAGGAGCTGAAATTGATGATATTTTGGTGAAATTAAATTAAATTTCTTTGCATTTTTTTATGATTTTTAGTTAAAGGTGCAGACTTTGAGTAAATTTAGTTGATATTCACTTCGATTCCTTTGAATTTTCTTAAGATTTTTTGTAGGAGGAGCTGAAATTGAAAAAATTTTGGTGAAGTTAAATTAAATCTTTTTGAATTTTTTTATGATTTTTACTTACAGATGCAGAATTTGAGTAAATTTTGTTGATATTCACTTAGATTCTATTGGATTTTCAAAAGATTTTTAGTAGGAGGAGCTGAAATTGAAAAAATTTTGGTGATATTAAATTAAATCTTTTTGAATTTTTTTATGATTTTTAGTTACAGATGCAGAATTTGTGTAAATTTAGTTGATATTCACTTCGATTCTTTTGAATTTTCTTAAGATTTTTAGTAGGAGGTGCTGAAATTGAAGAAATGTTGGTAAAATTAAATTAAATCTTTTTGATTTTTTTTATGATTTTTAGTTACAGATGCAGAATTTGAGTAAATTTAGTTGATATTCACTTAGATTCCTTTGGATTTTCATAAGATTTTTAGTAGAAGGAGCTGAAATTGAAGGAAATTGTGGTAAAATTAAATTAAATCTTTCTGAATTTTTTTATGATTTTTAGTTACAGATGCAGACTTTGAGTAAATTTAGTTGATATTCACTTCGATTCCTTTGAATTTTCTTAAGATTTTTTGTAGCAGGAGCTGAAATTGAAAAAAATTTGGTGAAGTTAAATTAAATCTTTTTGAATTTTTTTATGATTTTTAGTTACAGATGCAGAATTTGAGTAAATTTAGTTGATATTCACTTCGATTCCTTTGGATTTTTAAAAGATTTTTAGTAGGAGGAGCTGAAATTGAAAAAATTTTGCTGAAATTAAATTAAATCTTTTTGAATTTTTTTTATGATTTTTAGGTACAGATGCAGAGTTTGAGTAAATTTAGTTGATATTCACTTCGATTCCTTTTGGATTTTCATAAGATTTTTAGTAGAAGCAGCTGAAATTGATAATATTTTGGTGAAATTAAATTAAATTTCTTTGCATTTTTTTATGATTTTTAGTTACAGATGCAGAATTTGATAAAATTTAGTTGATATTCACTTCGATTCCTTTGGATTTTCATAAGATTTTTAGTAGAAGGAGCTGAAATTGAAGGAAATTGTGGAACAATTAAATTAAATCTTTCTGAATTTTTTTATGATTTTTAGTTACAGATGCAGAATTTGAGTAAATTTAGTTGATATTCACTTAGATTCTATTGGATTTTCAAAAGATTTTTAGTAGGAGGAGCTGAAATTGAAAAAATTTTGGTGAAATTAAATTAAATCTTTTTGAATTTTTTTTATGATTTTTAGGTACAGATGCAGAGTTTGAGTTAATTTAGTTGATATTCACTTCGATTCCTTTTGTATTTTCATAAGATTTTTAGTAGAAGGAGCTGAAATTGATGAAATTTTGGTGAAATTAAATTAAATTTCTTTGCATTTTTTAATGATTTTTAGTTAAAGGTGCAGAATTTGAGAAAATATTGTTGAAATTCACTTCGATTCTTTTGCATTTTCTTAAGCTTTTTATTAGGAGGTGCTGAAATTGAAAAAATTTTGGTGATATTAAATTAAATCTTTTTGAATTTTTTTATGATTTTTAGATACAGATGCAGAATTTGAGTAAATTTAGTTGATATTCACTTCGATTCTTTTGAATTTTCTTAAGATTTTTAGTAGGAGGTGCTGAAATTGAAGAAATGTCGGTAAAATTAAATTAAATCTTTTTGATTTTTTTTATGATTTTTAGTTACAGATGCAGAATTTGAGTAAATTTAGTTGATATTGTCACGTCCTGGGTGGCGGGTTTTAGGACAGTGACATTGTGGAAGGGTAACGGGAGTCGAACGCGAAATCCTGTTTCGCCGCTCCGAGAGGTAAGGAGGATTTTATGCCCGAAATTTTGTTTCGCTGCTCTAAGCGATTGCAAGGTTCAGGCACGGAATCCTGTTTCGCTGCCCCAAACGGTTTGCAAAGGTTAGGCACGAAAATCTTTTCGTTGCTCTACGGAATAGGAAGGATCTAGGCACGAAACCCTGTTTCGCAGTCCTGGTGAATAGGAGGGAATTTAGGCACGAAACCCTGTTTCGCAGTCCTGGTGAATAAGAGGGAATTTAGGCACGAAACCCTGTTTCGCAGTCCTAATGCGAAGGAAGGTTGTTAAGCACGAAACCCTGTTTCGCAGCCCTAATCGACCAGGGGAGGTTGGGTAATAAGCGCGCACCCGAGTGACACCCGTTAGGTTATTCGCGAAGGAAAACGGTGGTAGAAAGGCCGGTTATGATTTTAAACGTTTGAGTAATAGAACCACTATTTATTGGTAAGCGAGTGAAATAGCAGTGTGCTTCCGATGATATAGCAGTTTACAATAATGCATGAACATAGAGCATTGGGACAAACATTTATATAACGGTGATTGAGAATATAATAAACATGTGACAACTTAGTAACGCTAATAATGATTTAGTATAACTAATGAAATTAAGCAATGGTATAATTAGGCAGTAAGCAATTGAAAGTTAAAGAGAAAGCAATACAATTGAGCGATGTACATATAAAGTAATAAGCAAAATCAAAGCGAATAATATAAAGTAATAAGCAAAATCAAAGCGAATAATATAAAGTAATAAGCAAAATCAAAGCGAATAATATAAATATAAAGAGTTAAACAATAATGTTGCACGTGAGCAAAAGAAAATAGGATAATGAAAGTTATAATAGTTAAATGCTTACAGTGATATAGAAGAGGTGAAATCCTTATAGCACTTCACTAACAATACAGACACGTGGTGTCGCGAAAGATATAGTAATGGAATGGTCGATAGCAACTGACTGAACGATTGTAACAGACTGATGATGCGCGGTCCATGTGGCGCTTGTATTTATACGAAATCAATGGAATGTCTGGTATGCGAGGAATTTACGTTATGCGTGGAATCTGTGGTATGCGTGATGAGTCATACGTGTTATGTAATCGACGCGTGCCAATGACTCATGCGTAAGGTATGCGTGGAATAGCGGATTTCGGCGGTTCTTTCGGGGTTTTTAGAGATGGGTATTCCACCCGTTGGATGGATTTAGAGGATTTTGATTGGGGTTTTAAGGTGGAGGCTTGAGTATGTTTGTAGGAAAAAAGGGGGGGGGGAAGAGGGGGTACATGGTCTCGAGATGAGCGAGCTTTGGCGAGGGGCTTGTGTTAGATTTGAATGGGGAAGAGTTCGCGCCTCTAAGGCCGAAGAGGGGAAGGGGATTCGAAATTTGGGCGTCTGGAGATGGGGACCGCTAGGGTACATCGTCCAAACAACCCGGAGGTTGGAAAAAGGGGTTTAGCATATGTGGTTTCGAGAATAGTTGAGTGGATTTATATGGAGGATGCCATTTAGGACCGGCGAAAAATTATCGGGACGTCACAATATTCACTTCGATTCCTTTGGATTTTCAAAAGATTTTTAGTAGGAGGAGCTGAAATTGAAAAAATTTTGCTGAAATTAAATTAAATCTTTTTGAATTTTTTTCATGATTTTTAGGTACAGATGCAGAGTTTGAGTAAATTTAGTTGATATTCACTTCGATTCCTTTTGGATTTTCATAAGATTTTTAGTAGAAGCAGCCGAAATTGATAATATTTTGGTGAAATTAAATTAAATTTCTTTGCATTTTTTTATGATTTTTAGTTACAGATGCAGAATTTGATAAAATTTAGTTGATATTCACTTCGATTCCTTTGGATTTTCATAAGATTTTTAGTAGAAGGAGCTGAAATTGAACGAAATTGTGGAACAATTAAATTAAATCTTTCTGAATTTTTTTATGATTTTTAGATACAGATGCAGAATTTGAGTAAATTTAGTTGATATTCACTTCGATTCCTTTGAATTTTCTTAAGATTTTTTGTAGCAGGAGCTGAAATTGAAAAAAATTTGGTGAAGTTAAATTAAATCTTTTTGAATTTTTTTATGATTTTTAGTTACAGATGCAGAATTTGAGTAAATTTAGTTGATATTCACTTAGATTCTATTGGATTTTCAAAAGATTTTTAGTAGGAGGAGCTGAAATTGAAAAAATTTTGGTGAAATTAAATTAAATCTTTTTGAATTTTTTTTATGATTTTTAGGTACAGATGCAGAGTTTGAGTAAATTTAGTTGATATTCACTTCGATTCCTTTTGTATTTTCTTAAGATTTTTAGTAGAAGGAGCTGAAATTGATGAAATTTAGTGAAATTAAATTAAATTTCTTTGCATTTTTTAATGATTTTTAGTTAAAGGTGCAGAATTTGAGAAAATATTGTTGAAATTCACTTCGATTCTTTTGCATTTTCTTAAGCTTTTTAGTAGGAGGTGCTGAAATTGAAAAAATTTTGGTGATATTAAATTAAATCTTTTTGAATTTTTTTATGATTTTTAGTTACAGATGCAGAGTTTGAGTAAATTTAGTTGATATTCACTTCGATTCCTTTTGGATTTTCATAAGATTTTTAGTAGAAGGAGCTGAAATTGATGAAATTTTAGTGAAATTAAATTAAATTTCTTTGCATTTTTTAATGATTTTTAGTTAAAGGTGCAGAATTTGAGAAAATATTGTTGAAATTCATTTCGATTCCTTTTGTATTTTCATAAGATTTTTAGTAGAAGGAGCTGAAATTGATGAAATTTTGGTGAAATTAAATTAAATTTCTTTGCATTTTTTAATGATTTTTAGTTAAAGGTGCAGAATTTGAGAAAATATTGTTGAAATTCACTTCGATTCTTTTGCATTTTCTTAAGCTTTTTATTAGGAGGTGCTGAAATTGAAAAAATTTTGGTGATATTAAATTAAATCTTTTTGAATTTTTTTATGATTTTTAGATACAGATGCAGAATTTGTGTAAATTTAGTTGATATTCACTTCGATTCTTTTGAATTTTCTTAAGATTTTTAGTAGGAGGTGCTGAAATTGAAGAAATGTCGGTAAAATTAAATTAAATCTTTTTGATTTTTTTTATGATTTTTAGTGAAAGGTGCAGAATTTGAGTAAGTTTACTTGATATTCACTTCGATTCCTTTGAATTTTCTTAAGATTTTTAGTAGAAGGAGCTGAAATTGATGATATTTTGGTCAAATTAAATTAAATTTCTTTGCATTTTTTTATGATTTTTAGTTACAGATGCAGAATTTGAGTAAATTTAGTTGATATTCACTTCGATTCCTTTGGATTTTCAAAAGATTTTTAGTAGGAGGAGCTGAAATTGAAAAAATTTTGCTGAAATTAAATTAAATCTTTTTGAATTTTTTTTATGATTTTTAGGTACAGATGCAGAGTTTGAGTAAATTTAGTTGATATTCACTTCGATTCCTTTTGGATTTTCATAAGATTTTTAGTAGAAGCAGCTGAAATTGATAATATTTTGGTGAAATTAAATTAAATTTCTTTGCATTTTTTTATGATTTTTAGTTACAGATGCAGAATTTGATAAAATTTAGTTGATATTCACTTCGATTCCTTTGGATTTTCATAAGATTTTTAGTAGAAGGAGCTGAAATTGAAGGAAATTGTGGAACAATTAAATTAAATCTTTCTGAATTTTTTTATGATTTTTAGTTACAGATGCAGAATTTGAGTAAATTTAGTTGATATTCACTTCGATTCCTTTGAATTTTCTTAAGATTTTTTGTAGCAGGAGCTGAAATTGAAAAAAATTTGGTGAAGTTAAATTAAATCTTTTTGAATTTTTTTATGATTTTTAGTTACAGATGCAGAATTTGACTAAATTTAGTTGATATTCACTTAGATTCTATTGGATTTTCAAAAGATTTTTAGTAGGAGGAGCTGAAATTGAAAAAATTTTGCTGAAATTAAATTAAATCTTTTTGAATTTTTTTTATGATTTTTAGGTACAGATGCAGAGTTTGAGTAAATTTAGTTGATATTCACTTCGATTCCTTTTGGATTTTCATAAGATTTTTAGTAGAAGCAGCTGAAATTGATAATATTTTGGTGAAATTAAATTAAATCTTTTTGAATTTTTTTATGATTTTTAGTTACAGATGCAGAATTTGAGTAAATTTAGTTGATATTCACTTCGATTCCTTTGAATTTTCTTAAGATTTTTTGTAGCAGGAGCTGAAATTGAAAAAAATTTGGTGAAGTTAAATTAAATCTTTTTGAATTTTTTTATGATTTTTAGTTACAGATGCAGAATTTGAGTAAATTTAGTTGATATTCACTTAGATTCTATTGGATTTTCAAAAGATTTTTAGTAGGAGGAGCTGAAATTGAAAAAATTTTGGTGAAATTAAATTAAATCTTTTTGAATTTTTTTTATGATTTTTAGGTACAGATGCAGAGTTTGAGTAAATTTAGTTGATATTCACTTCGATTCCTTTTGTATTTTCATAAGATTTTTAGTAGAAGGAGCTGAAATTGATGAAATTTTGGTGAAATTAAATTAAATTTCTTTGCATTTTTTAATGATTTTTAGTTAAAGGTGCAGAATTTGAGAAAATATTGTTGAAATTCACTTCGATTCTTTTGCATTTTCTTAAGCTTTTTATTAGGAGGTGCTGAAATTGAAAAAATTTTGGTGATATTAAATTAAATCTTTTTGAATTTTTTTATGATTTTTAGATACAGATGCAGAATTTGAGTAAATTTAGTTGATATTCACTTCGATTCTTTTGAATTTTCTTAAGATTTTTAGTAGGAGGTGCTGAAATTGAAGAAATGTCGGTAAAATTAAATTAAATCTTTTTGATTTTTTTTATGATTTTTAGTGAAAGGTGCAGAATTTGAGTAAGTTTACTTGATATTCACTTCGATTCCTTTGAATTTTCTTAAGATTTTTAGTATAAGGAGCTGAAATTGATGATATTTTGGTCAAATTAAATTAAATTTCTTTGCATTTTTTTATGATTTTTAGTTACAGATGCAGAATTTGAGTAAATTTAGTTGATATTCACTTCGATTCCTTTGGATTTTCAAAAGATTTTTAGTAGGAGGAGCTGAAATTGAAAAAATTTTGCTGAAATTAAATTAAATCTTTTTGAATTTTTTTTATGATTTTTAGGTACAGATGCAGAGTTTGAGTAAATTTAGTTGATATTCACTTCGATTCCTTTTGGATTTTCATAAGATTTTTAGTAGAAGCAGCTGAAATTGATAATATTTTGGTGAAATTAAATTAAATTTCTTTGCATTTTTTTATGATTTTTAGTTACAGATGCAGAATTTGATAAAATTTAGTTGATATTCACTTCGATTCCTTTGGATTTTCATAAGATTTTTAGTAGAAGGAGCTGAAATTGAAGGAAATTGTGGAACAATTAAATTAAATCTTTCTGAATTTTTTTATGATTTTTAGTTACAGATGCAGAATTTGAGTAAATTTAGTTGATATTCACTTCGATTCCTTTGAATTTTCTTAAGATTTTTTGTAGCAGGAGCTGAAATTGAAAAAAATTTGGTGAAGTTAAATTAAATCTTTTTGAATTTTTTTATGATTTTTAGTTACAGATGCAGAATTTGAGTAAATTTAGTTGATATTCACTTAGATTCTATTGGATTTTCAAAAGATTTTTAGTAGGAGGAGCTGAAATTGAAAAAATTTTGGTGAAATTAAATTAAATTTCTTTGCATTTTTTAATGATTTTTAGTTAAAGGTGCAGAATTTGAGAAAATATTGTTGAAATTCACTTCGATTCTTTTGCATTTTCTTAAGCTTTTTAGTAGGAGGTGCTGAAATTGAAAAAATTTTGGTGATATTAAATTAAATCTTTTTGAATTTTTTTATGATTTTTAGTTACAGATGCAGAGTTTGAGTAAATTTAGTTGATATTCACTTCGATTCCTTTTGGATTTTCATAAGATTTTTAGTAGAAGGAGCTGAAATTGATGAAATTTTAGTGAAATTAAATTAAATTTCTTTGCATTTTTTAATGATTTTTAGTTAAAGGTGCAGAATTTGAGAAAATATTGTTGAAATTCACTTCGATTCTTTTGCATTTTCTTAAGCTTTTTAGTAGGAGGTGCTGAAATTGAAGGAAATTGTAGTAAAATTAAATCAAATCTTTCTGAATTTTTTTATGATTTTTAGTTACAGATGCAGAATTTGAGTAAATTTAGTTGATATTCACTTCGATTCCTTTGAATTTTCTTAAGATTTTTTGTAGGAGGAGCTGAAATTGATGATATTTTGGTGAAATTAAATTAAATTTCTTTGCATTTTTTTATGATTTTTAGTTAAAGGTGCAGACTTTGAGTAAATTTAGTTGATATTCACTTCGATTCCTTTGAATTTTCTTAAGATTTTTTGTAGGAGGAGCTGAAATTGAAAAAATTTTGGTGAAGTTAAATTAAATCTTTTTGAATTTTTTTATGATTTTTACTTACAGATGCAGAATTTGAGTAAATTTTGTTGATATTCACTTAGATTCTATTGGATTTTCAAAAGATTTTTAGTAGGAGGAGCTGAAATTGAAAAAATTTTGGTGATATTAAATTAAATCTTTTTGAATTTTTTTATGATTTTTAGTTACAGATGCAGAATTTGTGTAAATTTAGTTGATATTCACTTCGATTCTTTTGAATTTTCTTAAGATTTTTAGTAGGAGGTGCTGAAATTGAAGAAATGTTGGTAAAATTAAATTAAATCTTTTTGATTTTTTTTATGATTTTTAGTTACAGATGCAGAATTTGAGTAAATTTAGTTGATATTCACTTAGATTCCTTTGGATTTTCATAAGATTTTTAGTAGTAGGAGCTGAAATTGAAGGAAATTGTGGTAAAATTAAATTAAATCTTTCTGAATTTTTTTATGATTTTTAGTTACAGATGCAGACTTTGAGTAAATTTAGTTGATATTCACTTCGATTCCTTTGAATTTTCTTAAGATTTTTTGTAGCAGGAGCTGAAATTGAAAAAAATTTGGTGAAGTTAAATTAAATCTTTTTGAATTTTTTTATGATTTTTAGTTACAGATGCAGAATTTGAGTAAATTTAGTTGATATTCACTTAGATTCTATTGGATTTTCAAAAGATTTTTAGTAGGAGGAGCTGAAATTGAAAAAATTTTGGTGAAATTAAATTAAATCTTTTTGAATTTTTTTTATGATTTTTAGGTACAGATGCAGAGTTTGAGTAAATTTAGTTGATATTCACTTCGATTCCTTTTGTATTTTCATAAGATTTTTAGTAGAAGGAGCTGAAATTGATGAAATTTTGGTGAAATTAAATTAAATTTCTTTGCATTTTTTAATGATTTTTAGTTAAAGGTGCAGAATTTGAGAAAATATTGTTGAAATTCACTTCGATTCTTTTGCATTTTCTTAAGCTTTTTATTAGGAGGTGCTGAAATTGAAAAAATTTTGGTGATATTAAATTAAATCTTTTTGAATTTTTTTATGATTTTTAGGTACAGATGCAGAGTTTGAGTAAATTTAGTTGATATTCACTTCGATTCCTTTTGGATTTTCATAAGATTTTTAGTAGAAGGAGCTGAAATTGATGAAATTTTAGTGAAATTAAATTAAATTTCTTTGCATTTTTTAATGATTTTTAGTTAAAGGTGCAGAATTTGAGAAAATATTGTTGAAATTCACTTCGATTCTTTTGCATTTTCTTAAGCTTTTTAGTAGGAGGTGCTGACATTGAAGGAAATTGTGGTAAAATTAAATCAAATCTTTCTGAATTTTTTTATGATTTTTAGTTACAGATGCAGAATTTGAGTAAATTTAGTTGATATTCACTTCGATTCCTTTGAATTTTCTTAAGATTTTTTGTAGGAGGAGCTGAAATTGATGATATTTTGGTGAAATTAAATTAAATTTCTTTGCATTTTTTTATGATTTTTAGTTAAAGGTGCAGACTTTGAGTAAATTTAGTTGATATTCACTTCGATTCCTTTGAATTTTCTTAAGATTTTTTGTAGGAGGAGCTGAAATTGAAAAAATTTTGGTGAAGTTAAATTAAATCTTTTTGAATTTTTTTATGATTTTTACTTACAGATGCAGAATTTGAGTAAATTTTGTTGATATTCACTTAGATTCTATTGGATTTTCAAAAGATTTTTAGTAGGAGGAGCTGAAATTGAAAAAATTTTGGTGATATTAAATTAAATCTTTTTGAATTTTTTTATGATTTTTAGTTACAGATGCAGAATTTGTGTAAATTTAGTTGATATTCACTTCGATTCTTTTGAATTTTCTTAAGATTTTTAGTAGGAGGTGCTGAAATTGAAGAAATGTTGGTAAAATTAAATTAAATCTTTTTGATTTTTTTTATGATTTTTAGTTACAGATGCAGAATTTGAGTAAATTTAGTTGATATTCACTTAGATTCCTTTGGATTTTCATAAGATTTTTAGTAGAAGGAGCTGAAATTGAAGGAAATTGTGGTAAAATTAAATTAAATCTTTCTGAATTTTTTTATGATTTTTAGTTACAGATGCAGACTTTGAGCAAATTTAGTTGATATTCACTTAGATTCTATTGGATTTTCATAAGATTTTTAGTAGGAGGAGCTGAAATTGATGATATTTTGGTCAAATTAAATTAAATTTCTTTGCATTTTTTTATGATTTTTAGTTACAGATGCAGAATTTGAGTAAATTTAGTTGATATTCACTTCGATTCCTTTGGATTTTCAAAAGATTTTTAGTAGGAGGAGCTGAAATTGAAAAAATTTTGCTGAAATTAAATTAAATCTTTTTGAATTTTTTTTATGATTTTTAGGTACAGATGCAGAGTTTGAGTAAATTTAGTTGATATTCACTTCGATTCCTTTTGGATTTTCATAAGATTTTTAGTAGAAGCAGCTGAAATTGATAATATTTTGGTGAAATTAAATTAAATTTCTTTGCATTTTTTTATGATTTTTAGTTACAGATGCAGAATTTGATAAAATTTAGTTGATATTCACTTCGATTCCTTTGGATTTTCATAAGATTTTTAGTAGAAGGAGCTGAAATTGAAGGAAATTGTGGAACAATTAAATTAAATCTTTCTGAATTTTTTTATGATTTTTAGTTACAGATGCAGAATTTGAGTAAATTTAGTTGATATTCACTTCGATTCCTTTGAATTTTCTTAAGATTTTTTGTAGCAGGAGCTGAAATTGAAAAAAATTTGGTGAAGTTAAATTAAATCTTTTTGAATTTTTTTATGATTTTTAGTTACAGATGCAGAATTTGACTAAATTTAGTTGATATTCACTTAGATTCTATTGGATTTTCAAAAGATTTTTAGTAGGAGGAGCTGAAATTGAAAAAATTTTGCTGAAATTAAATTAAATCTTTTTGAATTTTTTTTATGATTTTTAGGTACAGATGCAGAGTTTGAGTAAATTTAGTTGATATTCACTTCGATTCCTTTTGGATTTTCATAAGATTTTTAGTAGAAGCAGCTGAAATTGATAATATTTTGGTGAAATTAAATTAAATCTTTTTGAATTTTTTTATGATTTTTAGTTACAGATGCAGAATTTGAGTAAATTTAGTTGATATTCACTTCGATTCCTTTGAATTTTCTTAAGATTTTTTGTAGCAGGAGCTGAAATTGAAAAAAATTTGGTGAAGTTAAATTAAATCTTTTTGAATTTTTTTATGATTTTTAGTTACAGATGCAGAATTTGAGTAAATTTAGTTGATATTCACTTAGATTCTATTGGATTTTCAAAAGATTTTTAGTAGGAGGAGCTGAAATTGAAAAAATTTTGGTGAAATTAAATTAAATCTTTTTGAATTTTTTTTATGATTTTTAGGTACAGATGCAGAGTTTGAGTAAATTTAGTTGATATTCACTTCGATTCCTTTTGTATTTTCATAAGATTTTTAGTAGAAGGAGCTGAAATTGATGAAATTTTGGTGAAATTAAATTAAATTTCTTTGCATTTTTTAATGATTTTTAGTTAAAGGTGCAGAATTTGAGAAAATATTGTTGAAATTCACTTCGATTCTTTTGCATTTTCTTAAGCTTTTTATTAGGAGGTGCTGAAATTGAAAAAATTTTGGTGATATTAAATTAAATCTTTTTGAATTTTTTTATGATTTTTAGATACAGATGCAGAATTTGAGTAAATTTAGTTGATATTCACTTCGATTCTTTTGAATTTTCTTAAGATTTTTAGTAGGAGGTGCTGAAATTGAAGAAATGTCGGTAAAATTAAATTAAATCTTTTTGATTTTTTTTATGATTTTTAGTGAAAGGTGCAGAATTTGAGTAAGTTTACTTGATATTCACTTCGATTCCTTTGAATTTTCTTAAGATTTTTAGTATAAGGAGCTGAAATTGATGATATTTTGGTCAAATTAAATTAAATTTCTTTGCATTTTTTTATGATTTTTAGTTACAGATGCAGAATTTGAGTAAATTTAGTTGATATTCACTTCGATTCCTTTGGATTTTCAAAAGATTTTTAGTAGGAGGAGCTGAAATTGAAAAAATTTTGCTGAAATTAAATTAAATCTTTTTGAATTTTTTTTATGATTTTTAGGTACAGATGCAGAGTTTGAGTAAATTTAGTTGATATTCACTTCGATTCCTTTTGGATTTTCATAAGATTTTTAGTAGAAGCAGCTGAAATTGATAATATTTTGGTGAAATTAAATTAAATTTCTTTGCATTTTTTTATGATTTTTAGTTACAGATGCAGAATTTGATAAAATTTAGTTGATATTCACTTCGATTCCTTTGGATTTTCATAAGATTTTTAGTAGAAGGAGCTGAAATTGAAGGAAATTGTGGAACAATTAAATTAAATCTTTCTGAATTTTTTTATGATTTTTAGTTACAGATGCAGAATTTGAGTAAATTTAGTTGATATTCACTTCGATTCCTTTGAATTTTCTTAAGATTTTTTGTAGCAGGAGCTGAAATTGAAAAAAATTTGGTGAAGTTAAATTAAATCTTTTTGAATTTTTTTATGATTTTTAGTTACAGATGCAGAATTTGAGTAAATTTAGTTGATATTCACTTAGATTCTATTGGATTTTCAAAAGATTTTTAGTAGGAGGAGCTGAAATTGAAAAAATTTTGGTGAAATTAAATTAAATTTCTTTGCATTTTTTAATGATTTTTAGTTAAAGGTGCAGAATTTGAGAAAATATTGTTGAAATTCACTTCGATTCTTTTGCATTTTCTTAAGCTTTTTAGTAGGAGGTGCTGAAATTGAAAAAATTTTGGTGATATTAAATTAAATCTTTTTGAATTTTTTTATGATTTTTAGTTACAGATGCAGAGTTTGAGTAAATTTAGTTGATATTCACTTCGATTCCTTTTGGATTTTCATAAGATTTTTAGTAGAAGGAGCTGAAATTGATGAAATTTTAGTGAAATTAAATTAAATTTCTTTGCATTTTTTAATGATTTTTAGTTAAAGGTGCAGAATTTGAGAAAATATTGTTGAAATTCACTTCGATTCTTTTGCATTTTCTTAAGCTTTTTAGTAGGAGGTGCTGAAATTGAAGGAAATTGTAGTAAAATTAAATCAAATCTTTCTGAATTTTTTTATGATTTTTAGTTACAGATGCAGAATTTGAGTAAATTTAGTTGATATTCACTTCGATTCCTTTGAATTTTCTTAAGATTTTTTGTAGGAGGAGCTGAAATTGATGATATTTTGGTGAAATTAAATTAAATTTCTTTGCATTTTTTTATGATTTTTAGTTAAAGGTGCAGACTTTGAGTAAATTTAGTTGATATTCACTTCGATTCCTTTGAATTTTCTTAAGATTTTTTGTAGGAGGAGCTGAAATTGAAAAAATTTTGGTGAAGTTAAATTAAATCTTTTTGAATTTTTTTATGATTTTTACTTACAGATGCAGAATTTGAGTAAATTTTGTTGATATTCACTTAGATTCTATTGGATTTTCAAAAGATTTTTAGTAGGAGGAGCTGAAATTGAAAAAATTTTGGTGATATTAAATTAAATCTTTTTGAATTTTTTTATGATTTTTAGTTACAGATGCAGAATTTGTGTAAATTTAGTTGATATTCACTTCGATTCTTTTGAATTTTCTTAAGATTTTTAGTAGGAGGTGCTGAAATTGAAGAAATGTTGGTAAAATTAAATTAAATCTTTTTGAATTTTTTTATGATTTTTAGTTACAGATGCAGAATTTGAGTAAATTTAGTTGATATTCACTTAGATTCCTTTGGATTTTCATAAGATTTTTAGTAGAAGGAGCTGAAATTGAAGGAAATTGTGGTAAAATTAAATTAAATCTTTCTGAATTTTTTTATGATTTTTAGTTACAGATGCAGACTTTGAGTAAATTTAGTTGATATTCACTTCGATTCCTTTGAATTTTCTTAAGATTTTTTGTAGCAGGAGCTGAAATTGAAAAAAATTTGGTGAAGTTAAATTAAATCTTTTTGAATTTTTTTATGATTTTTAGTTACAGATGCAGAATTTGAGTAAATTTAGTTGATATTCACTTAGATTCTATTGGATTTTCAAAAGATTTTTAGTAGGAGGAGCTGAAATTGAAAAAATTTTGGTGAAATTAAATTAAATCTTTTTGAATTTTTTTTATGATTTTTAGGTACAGATGCAGAGTTTGAGTAAATTTAGTTGATATTCACTTCGATTCCTTTTGTATTTTCATAAGATTTTTAGTAGAAGGAGCTGAAATTGATGAAATTTTGGTGAAATTAAATTAAATTTCTTTGCATTTTTTAATGATTTTTAGTTAAAGGTGCAGAATTTGAGAAAATATTGTTGAAATTCACTTCGATTCTTTTGCATTTTCTTAAGCTTTTTATTAGGAGGTGCTGAAATTGAAAAAATTTTGGTGATATTAAATTAAATCTTTTTGTATTTTTTTATGATTTTTAGATACAGATGCAGAATTTGAGTAAATTTAGTTGATATTCACTTCGATTCTTTTGAATTTTCTTAAGATTTTTAGTAGGAGGTGCTGAAATTGAAGAAATGTCGGTAAAATTAAATTAAATCTTTTTGATTTTTTTTATGATTTTTAGTGAAAGGTGCAGAATTTGAGTAAGTTTACTTGATATTCACTTCGATTCCTTTGAATTTTCTTAAGATTTTTAGTATAAGGAGCTGAAATTGATGATATTTTGGTCAAATTAAATTAAATTTCTTTGCATTTTTTTATGATTTTTAGTTACAGATGCAGAATTTGAGTAAATTTAGTTGATATTCACTTCGATTCCTTTGGATTTTCAAAAGATTTTTAGTAGGAGGAGCTGAAATTGAAAAAATTTTGCTGAAATTAAATTAAATCTTTTTGAATTTTTTTTATGATTTTTAGGTACAGATGCAGAGTTTGAGTAAATTTAGTTGATATTCACTTCGATTCCTTTTGGATTTTCATAAGATTTTTAGTAGAAGGAGCTGAAATTGATGAAATTTTAGTGAAATTAAATTAAATTTCTTTGCATTTTTTAATGATTTTTAGTTAAAGGTGCAGAATTTGAGAAAATATTGTTGAAATTCACTTCGATTCTTTTGCATTTTCTTAAGCTTTTTAGTAGGAGGTGCTGACATTGAAGGAAATTGTGGTAAAATTAAATCAAATCTTTCTGAATTTTTTTATGATTTTTAGTTACAGATGCAGAATTTGAGTAAATTTAGTTGATATTCACTTCGATTCCTTTGAATTTTCTTAAGATTTTTTGTAGGAGGAGCTGAAATTGATGATATTTTGGTGAAATTAAATTAAATTTCTTTGCATTTTTTTATGATTTTTAGTTAAAGGTGCAGACTTTGAGTAAATTTAGTTGATATTCACTTCGATTCCTTTGAATTTTCTTAAGATTTTTTGTAGGAGGAGCTGAAATTGAAAAAATTTTGGTGAAGTTAAATTAAATCTTTTTGAATTTTTTTATGATTTTTACTTACAGATGCAGAATTTGAGTAAATTTTGTTGATATTCACTTAGATTCTATTGGATTTTCAAAAGATTTTTAGTAGGAGGAGCTGAAATTGAAAAAATTTTGGTGATATTAAATTAAATCTTTTTGAATTTTTTTATGATTTTTAGTTACAGATGCAGAATTTGTGTAAATTTAGTTGATATTCACTTCGATTCTTTTGAATTTTCTTAAGATTTTTAGTAGGAGGTGCTGAAATTGAAGAAATGTTGGTAAAATTAAATTAAATCTTTTTGATTTTTTTTATGATTTTTAGTTACAGATGCAGAATTTGAGTAAATTTAGTTGATATTCACTTAGATTCCTTTGGATTTTCATAAGATTTTTAGTAGAAGGAGCTGAAATTGAAGGAAATTGTGGTAAAATTAAATTAAATCTTTCTGAATTTTTTTATGATTTTTAGTTACAGATGCAGACTTTGAGCAAATTTAGTTGATATTCACTTAGATTCTATTGGATTTTCATAAGATTTTTAGTAGGAGGAGCTGAAATTGAAGAAATGTTGGTAAAATTAAATTAAATCTTTTTGAATTTTTTTATGATTTTTAGTTACAGATGCAGAATTTGAGTAAATTTAGTAGATATTCACTTAGATTCTATTGGATTTTCATAAGATTTTTAGTAGAAGGAGCTGAAATTGATGAAATTTTAGTGAAATTAAATTAAATTTCTTTGCATTTTTTAATGATTTTTAGTTAAAGGTGCAGAATTTGAGAAAATATAGTTGAAATTCACTTCGATTCTTTTGCATTTTCTAAAGATTTTTTGTAGGAGGAGCTGAAATTGAAAAAAATTTGGTGAAGTTAAATTAAATCTTTTTGAATTTTTTTATGATTTTTAGTTACAGATGCAGAATTTGAGTAAATTTAGTTGATATTCACTTAGATTCTATTGGATTTTCAAAAGATTTTTAGTAGGAGGAGCTGAAATTGAAAAAATTTTGGTGAAATTAAATTAAATCTTTTTGAATTTTTTTTATGATTTTTAGGTACAGATGCAGAGTTTGAGTAAATTTAGTTGATATTCACTTCGATTCCTTTTGTATTTTCATAAGATTTTTAGTAGAAGGAGCTGAAATTGATGAAATTTTGGTGAAATTAAATTAAATTTCTTTGCATTTTTTAATGATTTTTAGTTAAAGGTGCAGAATTTGAGAAAATATTGTTGAAATTCACTTCGATTCTTTTGCATTTTCTTAAGCTTTTTATTAGGAGGTGCTGAAATTGAAAAAATTTTGGTGATATTAAATTAAATCTTTTTGAATTTTTTTATGATTTTTAGATACAGATGCAGAATTTGAGTAAATTTAGTTGATATTCACTTCGATTCTTTTGAATTTTCTTAAGATTTTTAGTAGGAGGTGCTGAAATTGAAGAAATGTCGGTAAAATTAAATTAAATCTTTTTGATTTTTTTTATGATTTTTAGTGAAAGGTGCAGAATTTGAGTAAGTTTACTTGATATTCACTTCGATTCCTTTGAATTTTCTTAAGATTTTTAGTAGAAGGAGCTGAAATTGATGATATTTTGGTCAAATTAAATTAAATTTCTTTGCATTTTTTTATGATTTTTAGTTACAGATGCAGAATTTGAGTAAATTTAGTTGATATTCACTTCGATTCCTTTGGATTTTCAAAAGATTTTTAGTAGGAGGAGCTGAAATTGAAAAAATTTTGCTGAAATTAAATTAAATCTTTTTGAATTTTTTTTATGATTTTTAGGAACAGATGCAGAGTTTGAGTAAATTTAGTTGATATTCACTTCGATTCCTTTTGGATTTTCATAAGATTTTTAGTAGAAGCAGCTGAAATTGATAATATTTTGGTGAAATTAAATTAAATTTCTTTGCATTTTTTTATGATTTATAGTTACAGATGCAGAATTTGATAAAATTTAGTTGATATTCACTTCGATTCCTTTGGATTTTCATAAGATTTTTAGTAGAAGGAGCTGAAATTGAAGGAAATTGTGGAACAATTAAATTAAATCTTTCTGAATTTTTTTATGATTTTTAGTTACAGATGCAGAATTTGAGTAAATTTAGTTGATATTCACTTCGATTCCTTTGAATTTTCTTAAGATTTTTTGTAGCAGGAGCTGAAATTGATGAAATTTTAGTGAAATTAAATTAAATTTCTTTGCATTTTTTAATGATTTTTAGTTAAAGGTGCAGAATTTGAGAAAATATTGTTGAAATTCACTTCGATTCTTTTGCATTTTCTTAAGCTTTTTAGTAGGAGGTGCTGAAATTGAAGGAAATTGTGGTAAAATTAAATCAAATCTTTCTGAATTTTTTTATGATTTTTAGTTACAGATGCAGAATTTGAGTAAATTTAGTTGATATTCACTTCGATTCCTTTGAATTTTCTTAAGATTTTTTGTAGGAGGAGCTGAAATTGAAAAAACTTTGGTGAAGTTAAATTAAATCTTTTTGAATTTTTTTATGATTTTTACTTACAGATGCAGAATTTGAGTAAATTTAGTTGATATTCACTTCGATTCCTTTGGATTTTCATAAGATTTTTAGTAGGAGGTGCTGAAATTGAAGAAATGTTGGTAAAATTAAATTAAATCTTTTTGATTTTTTTTATGATTTTTAGTTACAGATGCAGAATTTGAGTAAATTTAGTTGATATTCACTTAGATTCCTTTGGATTTTCATAAGATTTTTAGTAGAAGGAGCTGAAATTGAAGGAAATTGTGGTAAAATTAAATTAAATCTTTCTGAATTTTTTTATGATTTTTAGTTACAGATGCAGACTTTGAGCAAATTTAGTTGATATTCACTTAGATTCTATTGGATTTTCATAAGATTTTTAGTAGGAGGAGCTGAAATTGAAGAAATGTTGGTAAAATTAAATTAAACCTTTTTAATTTTTTTTATGATTTTTAGTGAAAGGTGCAGAATTTGAGTAAGTTTACTTGATATTCACTTCGATTCCTTTGAATTTTCTTAAGATTTTTAGTAGAAGGAGCTGAAATTGAAAAAATTTTGGTGATATTAAATTAAATTTTCTGAATTTTTTAATGATTTTTAGTTTAAGGTGCAGAATTTGTAAAAATATTGTTGAAATTCACTTCGATTCTTTTGCATTTTCTTAAGCTTTTTAGTAGGAGGTGCTGAAATTGAAGGAAATTGTGGTAAAATTAAATCAAATCTTTCTGAATTTTTTTATGATTTTTAGTTACAGATGCAGAATTTGAGTAAATTTAGTAGATATTCACTTAGATTCTATTGGATTTTCATAAGATTTTTAGTAGAAGGAGCTGAAATTGATGAAATTTTAGTGAAATTAAATTAAATTTCTTTGCATTTTTTAATGATTTTTAGTTAAAGGTGCAGAATTTGAGAAAATATAGTTGAAATTCACTTCGATTCTTTTGCATTTTCTTAAGCTTTTTAGTAGGAGGTGCTGAAATTGAAAAAATTTTGGTGATATTAAATTAAATCTTTTTGAATTTTTTTATGATTTTTAGTTACAGATGCAGAATTTGATAAAATTTAGTTGATATTCACTTCGATTGCTTTGAATTCTCTTAAGCTTTTTAGTAGGAGGAGCTGAAATTGAAGAAATGTTGGTAAAATTAAATTAAATCTTTTAGATTTTTTTTATGATTTTTAGTGAAAGGTGCAGAATTTGAGTAAGTTTACTTGATATTCACTTCGATTCCTTTGAATTTTCTTAAGATTTTTAGTAGAAGGAGCTGAAATTGATGATATTTTGGTCAAATTAAATTAAATTTCTTTGCATTTTTTTATGATTTTTAGTTACAGATGCAGAATTTGAGTAAATTTAGTTGATATTCACTTAGATTCCTTTGGATTTTCATAAGATTTTTAGTAGAAGGAGCTGAAATTGAAGGAAATTGTGGTAAAATTAAATTAAATCTTTCTGAATTTTTTTATGATTTTTAGTTACAGATGCAGACTTTGAGCAAATTTAGTTGATATTCACTTAGATTCTATTGGATTTTCATAAGATTTTTAGTAGGAGAAGCTGAAATTGAAGAAATGTTGGTAAAATTAAATTAAATCTTTTAATTTTTTTTATGATTTTTAGTGAAAGGTGCAGAATTTGAGTAAGTTTACTTGATATTCACTTCGATTCCTTTGAATTTTCTTAAGATTTTTAGTAGAAGGAGCTGAAATTGATGATATTTTGGTCAAATTAAATTAAATTTCTTTGCATTTTTTTATGATTTTTAGTTACAGATGCAGAATTTGAGTAAATTTAGTTGATATTCACTTCGATTCCTTTGGATTTTCAAAAGATTTTTAGTAGGAGGAGCTGAAATTGAAAAAATTTTGCTGAAATTAAATTAAATCTTTTTGAATTTTTTTTATGATTTTTAGGTACAGATGCAGAGTTTGAGTAAATTTAGTTGATATTCACTTCGATTCCTTTTGGATTTTCATAAGATTTTTAGTAGAAGCAGCTGAAATTGATAATATTTTGGTGAAATTAAATTAAATTTCTTTGCATTTTTTTATGATTTTTAGTTACAGATGCAGAATTTGATAAAATTTAGTTGATATTCACTTCGATTCCTTTGGATTTTCATAAGATTTTTAGTAGAAGGAGCTGAAATTGAAGGAAATTGTGGAACAATTAAATTAAATCTTTCTGAATTTTTTTCTGATTTTTAGTTACAGATGCAGAATTTGAGTAAATTTAGTTGATATTCACTTCGATTCCTTTGAATTTTCTTAAGATTTTTTATAGCAGGAGCTGAAATTGAAAAAAATTTGGTGAAGTTAAATTAAATCTTTTTGAATTTTTTTATGATTTTTAGTTACAGATGCAGAATTTGAGTAAATTTAGTTGATATTCACTTAGATTCTATTGGATTTTCAAAAGATTTTTAGTAGGAGGAGCTGAAATTGAAAAAATTTTGGTGAAATTAAATTAAATCTTTTTGAATTTTTTTTATGATTTTTAGGTACAGATGCAGAGTTTGAGTTAATTTAGTTGATATTCACTTCGATTCCTTTTGTATTTTCATAAGATTTTTAGTAGAAGGAGCTGAAATTGATGAAATTTTGGTGAAATTAAATTAAATTTCTTTGCATTTTTTAATGATTTTTAGTTAAAGGTGCAGAATTTGAGAAAATATTGTTGAAATTCACTTCGATTCTTTTGCATTTTCTTAAGCTTTTTATTAGGAGGTGCTGAAATTGAAAAAATTTTGGTGATATTAAATTAAATCTTTTTGAATTTTTTTATGATTTTTAGATACAGATGCAGAATTTGAGTAAATTTAGTTGATATTCACTGCGATTCTTTTGAATTTTCTTAAGATTTTTAGTAGGAGGTGCTGAAATTGAAGAAATGTCGGTAAAATTAAATTAAATCTTTTTGATTTTTTTTATGATTTTTAGTGAAAGGTGCAGAATTTGAGTAAGTTTACTTGATATTCACTTCGATTCCTTTGAATTTTCTTAAGATTTTTAGTAGAAGGAGCTGAAATTGATGATATTTTGGTCAAATTAAATTAAATTTCTTTGCATTTTTTTATGATTTTTAGTTACAGATGCAGAATTTGAGTAAATTTAGTTGATATTGTCACGTCCTGGGTGGCGGGTTTTAGGACAGTGACATTGTGGAAGGGTAACGGGAGTCGAACGCGAAATCCTGTTTCGCCGCTCCGAGAGGTAAGGAGGATTTTATGCCCGAAATTTTGTTTCGCTGCTCTAAGCGATTGCAAGGTTCAGGCACGGAATCCTGTTTCGCTGCCCCAAACGGTTTGCAAAGGTTAGGCACGAAAATCTTTTCGTTGCTCTACGGAATAGGAAGGATCTAGGCACGAAACCCTGTTTCGCAGTCCTGGTGAATAGGAGGGAATTTAGGCACGAAACCCTGTTTCGCAGTCCTGGTGAATAAGAGGGAATTTAGGCACGAAACCCTGTTTCGCAGTCCTAATGCGAAGGAAGGTTGTTAAGCACGAAACCCTGTTTCGCAGCCCTAATCGACCAGGGGAGGTTGGGTAATAAGCGCGCACCCGAGTGACACCCGTTAGGTTATTCGCGAAGGAAAACGGTGGTAGAAAGGCCGGTTATGATTTTAAACGTTTGAGTAATAGAACCACTATTTATTGGTAAGCGAGTGAAATAGCAGTGTGCTTCCGATGATATAGCAGTTTACAATAATGCATGAACATAGAGCATTGGGACAAACATTTATATAACGGTGATTGAGAATATAATAAACATGTGACAACTTAGTAACGCTAATAATGATTTAGTATAACTAATGAAATTAAGCAATGGTATAATTAGGCAGTAAGCAATTGAAAGTTAAAGAGAAAGCAATACAATTGAGCGATGTACATATAAAGTAATAAGCAAAATCAAAGCGAATAATATAAAGTAATAAGCAAAATCAAAGCGAATAATATAAAGTAATAAGCAAAATCAAAGCGAATAATATAAATATAAAGAGTTAAACAATAATGTTGCACGTGAGCAAAAGAAAATAGGATAATGAAAGTTATAATAGTTAAATGCTTACAGTGATATAGAAGAGGTGAAATCCTTATAGCACTTCACTAACAATACAGACACGTGGTGTCGCGAAAGATATAGTAATGGAATGGTCGATAGCAACTGACTGAACGATTGTAACAGACTGATGATGCGCGGTCCATGTGGCGCTTGTATTTATACGAAATCAATGGAATGTCTGGTATGCGAGGAATTTACGTTATGCGTGGAATCTGTGGTATGCGTGATGAGTCATACGTGTTATGTAATCGACGCGTGCCAATGACTCATGCGTAAGGTATGCGTGGAATAGCGGATTTCGGCGGTTCTTTCGGGGTTTTTAGAGATGGGTATTCCACCCGTTGGATGGATTTAGAGGATTTTGATTGGGGTTTTAAGGTGGAGGCTTGAGTATGTTTGTAGGAAAAAAGGGGGGGGGAAGAGGGGGTACATGGTCTCGAGATGAGCGAGCTTTGGCGAGGGGCTTGTGTTAGATTTGAATGGGGAAGAGTTCGCGCCTCTAAGGCCGAAGAGGGGAAGGGGATTCGAAATTTGGGCGTCTGGAGATGGGGACCGCTAGGGTACATCGTCCAAACAACCCGGAGGTTGGAAAAAGGGGTTTAGCATATGTGGTTTCGAGAATAGTTGAGTGGATTTATATGGAGGATGCCATTTAGGACCGGCGAAAAATTATCGGGACGTCACAATATTCACTTCGATTCCTTTGGATTTTCAAAAGATTTTTAGTAGGAGGAGCTGAAATTGAAAAAATTTTGCTGAAATTAAATTAAATCTTTTTGAATTTTTTTCATGATTTTTAGGTACAGATGCAGAGTTTGAGTAAATTTAGTTGATATTCACTTCGATTCCTTTTGGATTTTCATAAGATTTTTAGTAGAAGCAGCCGAAATTGATAATATTTTGGTGAAATTAAATTAAATTTCTTTGCATTTTTTTATGATTTTTAGTTACAGATGCAGAATTTGATAAAATTTAGTTGATATTCACTTCGATTCCTTTGGATTTTCATAAGATTTTTTGTAGCAGGAGCTGAAATTGAAAAAAATTTGGTGAAGTTAAATTAAATCTTTTTGAATTTTTTTATGATTTTTAGTTACAGATGCAGAATTTGAGTAAATTTAGTTGATATTCACTTAGATTCTATTGGATTTTCAAAAGATTTTTAGTAGGAGGAGCTGAAATTGAAAAAATTTTGGTGAAATTAAATTAAATCTTTTTGAATTTTTTTTATGATTTTTAGGTACAGATGCAGAGTTTGAGTAAATTTAGTTGATATTCACTTCGATTCCTTTTGTATTTTCTTAAGATTTTTAGTAGAAGGAGCTGAAATTGATGAAATTTAGTGAAATTAAATTAAATTTCTTTGCATTTTTTAATGATTTTTAGTTAAAGGTGCAGAATTTGAGAAAATATTGTTGAAATTCACTTCGATTCTTTTGCATTTTCTTAAGCTTTTTAGTAGGAGGTGCTGAAATTGAAAAAATTTTGGTGATATTAAATTAAATCTTTTTGAATTTTTTTATGATTTTTAGTTACAGATGCAGAGTTTGAGTAAATTTAGTTGATATTCACTTCGATTCCTTTTGGATTTTCATAAGATTTTTAGTAGAAGGAGCTGAAATTGATGAAATTTTAGTGAAATTAAATTAAATTTCTTTGCATTTTTTAATGATTTTTAGTTAAAGGTGCAGAATTTGAGAAAATATTGTTGAAATTCATTTCGATTCCTTTTGTATTTTCATAAGATTTTTAGTAGAAGGAGCTGAAATAGATGAAATTTTGGTGAAATTAAATTAAATTTCTTTGCATTTTTTAATGATTTTTAGTTAAAGGTGCAGAATTTGAGAAAATATTGTTGAAATTCACTTCGATTCTTTTGCATTTTCTTAAGCTTTTTATTAGGAGGTGCTGAAATTGAAAAAATTTTGGTGATATTAAATTAAATATTTTTGAATTTTTTTATGATTTTTAGATACAGATGCAGAATTTGTGTAAATTTAGTTGATATTCACTTCGATTCTTTTGAATTTTCTTAAGATTTTTAGTAGGAGGTGCTGAAATTGAAGAAATGTCGGTAAAATTAAATTAAATCTTTTTGATTTTTTTTATGATTTTTAGTGAAAGGTGCAGAATTTGAGTAAGTTTACTTGATATTCACTTCGATTCCTTTGAATTTTCTTAAGATTTTTAGTAGAAGGAGCTGAAATTGATGATATTTTGGTAAAATTAAATTAAATTTCTTTGCATTTTTTTATGATTTTTAGTTACAGATGCAGAATTTGAGTAAATTTAGTTGATATTCACTTCGATTCCTTTGGATTTTCAAAAGATTTTTAGTAGGAGGAGCTGAAATTGAAAAAATTTTGCTGAAATTAAATTAAATCTTTTTGAATTTTTTTTATGATTTTTAGGTACAGATGCAGAGTTTGAGTAAATTTAGTTGATATTCACTTCGATTCCTTTTGGATTTTCATAAGATTTTTAGTAGAAGCAGCTGAAATTGATAATATTTTGGTGAAATTAAATTAAATTTCTTTGCATTTTTTTATGATTTTTAGTTACAGATGCAGAATTTGATAAAATTTAGTTGATATTCACTTCGATTCCTTTGGATTTTCATAAGATTTTTAGTAGAAGGAGCTGAAATTGAAGGAAATTGTGGAACAATTAAATTAAATCTTTCTGAATTTTTTTATGATTTTTAGTTACAGATGCAGAATTTGAGTAAATTTAGTTGATATTCACTTCGATTCCTTTGAATTTTCTTAAGATTTTTTGTAGCAGGAGCTGAAATTGAAAAAAATTTGGTGAAGTTAAATTAAATCTTTTTGAATTTTTTTATGATTTTTAGTTACAGATGCAGAATTTGACTAAATTTAGTTGATATTCACTTAGATTCTATTGGATTTTCAAAAGATTTTTAGTAGGAGGAGCTGAAATTGAAAAAATTTTGGTGAAATTAAATTAAATCTTTTTGAATTTTTTTTATGATTTTTAGGTACAGATGCAGAGTTTGAGTAAATTTAGTTGATATTCACTTCGATTCCTTTTGTATTTTCATAAGATTTTTAGTAGAAGGAGCTGAAATTGATGAAATTTTGGTGAAATTAAATTAAATTTCTTTGCATTTTTTAATGATTTTTAGTTAAAGGTGCAGAATTTGAGAAAATAATGTTGAAATTCACTTCGATTCTTTTGCATTTTCTTAAGCTTTTTAGTAGGAGGTGCTGAAATTGAAAAAATTTTGGTGATATTAAATTAAATCTTTTTGAATTTTTTTATGATTTTTAGATACAGATGCAGAATTTGAGTAAATTTAGTTGATATTCACTTCGATTCTTTTGAATTTTCTTAAGATTTTTAGTAGGAGGTGCTGAAATTGAAGAAATGTCGGTAAAATTAAATTAAATCTTTTTGATTTTTTTTTATGATTTTTAGTGAAAGGTGCAGAATTTGAGTAAATTTAGTTGATATTCACTTCGATTCCTTTGAATTTTCTTAAGATTTTTTGTAGAAGGAGCTGAAATTGATGATATTTTGGTCAAATTAAATTAAATTTCTTTGCATTTTTTTATGATTTTTAGTTACGGATGCAGAATTTGAGTAAATTTAGTTGATATTCACTTCGATTCCTTTGGATTTTCAAAAGATTTTTAGTAGGAGGAGCTGAAATTGAAAAAATTTTGCTGAAATTAAATTAAATCTTTTTGAATTTTTTTTATGATTTTTAGGTACAGATGCAGAGTTTGAGTAAATTTAGTTGATATTCACTTCGATTCCTTTTGGATTTTCATAAGATTTTTAGTAGAAGCAGCTGAAATTGATAATATTTTGGTGAAATTAAATTAAATTTCTTTGCATTTTTTTATGATTTTTAGTTACAGATGCAGAATTTGATAAAATTTAGTTGATATTCACTTCGATTCCTTTGGATTTTCATAAGATTTTTAGTAGGAGGAGCTGAAATTGAAGGAAATTGTGGAACAATTAAATTAAATCTTTCTGAATTTTTTTATGATTTTTAGTTACAGATGCAGAATTTGAGTAAATTTAGTTGATATTCACTTCGATTCCTTTGAATTTTCTTAAGATTTTTTGTAGCAGGAGCTGAAATTGAAAAAAATTTGGTGAAGTTAAATTAAATCTTTTTGAATTTTTTTATGATTTTTAGTTACAGATGCAGAATTTGAGTAAATTTAGTTGATATTCACTTAGATTCTATTGGATTTTCAAAAGATTTTTAGTAGGAGGAGCTGAAATTGAAAAAATTTTGGTGAAATTAAATTAAATTTCTTTGCATTTTTTAATGATTTTTAGTTAAAGGTGCAGAATTTGAGAAAATATTGTTGAAATTCACTTCGATTCTTTTGCATTTTCTTAAGCTTTTTAGTAGGAGGTGCTGAAATTGAAAAAATTTTGGTGATATTAAATTAAATCTTTTTGAATTTTTTTATGATTTTTAGTTACAGATGCAGAGTTTGAGTAAATTTAGTTGATATTCACTTCGATTCCTTTTGGATTTTCATAAGATTTTTAGTAGAAGGAGCTGAAATTGATGAAATTTTAGTGAAATTAAATTAAATTTCTTTGCATTTTTTAATGATTTTTAGTTAAAGGTGCAGAATTTGAGAAAATATTGTTGAAATTCACTTCGATTCTTTTGCATTTTCTTAAGCTTTTTAGTAGGAGGTGCTGAAATTGAAGGAAATTGTGGTAAAATTAAATCAAATCTTTCTGAATCTTTTTATGATTTTTAGTTACAGATGCAGAATTTGAGTAAATTTAGTTGATATTCACTTCGATTCCTTTGAATTTTCTTAAGATTTTTTGTAGGAGGAGCTGAAATTGAAAAAACTTTGGTGAAGTTAAATTAAATCTTTTTGAATTTTTTTATGATTTTTACTTACAGATGCAGAATTTGAGTAAATTTAGTTGATATTCACTTCGATTCCTTTGGATTTTCATAAGATTTTTAGTAGAAGGAGCTGAAATTGATGATATTTTGGTGAAATTAAATTAAATTTCTTTGCATTTTTTTATGATTTTTAGTTAAAGGTGCAGACTTTGAGTAAATTTAGTTGATATTCACTTCGATTCCTTTGAATTTTCTTAAGATTTTTTGTAGGAGGAGCTGAAATTGAAAAAATTTTGGTGAAGTTAAATTAAATCTTTTTGAATTTTTTTATGATTTTTACTTACAGATGCAGAATTTGAGTAAATTTTGTTGATATTCACTTAGATTCTATTGGATTTTCAAAAGATTTTTAGTAGGAGGAGCTGAAATTGAAAAAATTTTGGTGATATTAAATTAAATCTTTTTGAATTTTTTTATGATTTTTAGTTACAGATGCAGAATTTGTGTAAATTTAGTTGATATTCACTTCGATTCTTTTGAATTTTCTTAAGATTTTTAGTAGGAGGTGCTGAAATTGAAGAAATGTTGGTAAAATTAAATTAAATCTTTTTGATTTTTTTTATGATTTTTAGTTACAGATGCAGAATTTGAGTAAATTTAGTTGATATTCACTTAGATTCCTTTGGATTTTCATAAGATTTTTAGTAGAAGGAGCTGAAATTGAAGGAAATTGTGGTAAAATTAAATTAAATCTTTCTGAATTTTTTTATGATTTTTAGTTACAGATGCAGAATTTGTGTAAATTTAGTTGATATTCACTTCGAATCTTTTGAATTTTCTTAAGATTTTTAGTAGGAGGTGCTGAAATTGAAGAAATGTTGGTAAAATTAAATTAAATCTTTTTTATTTTTTTTATGATTTTTAGTTACAGATGCAGAATTTGAGTAAATTTAGTTGATATTCACTTCGATTCTTTTGAATTTTCTTAAGATTTTTAGTAGGAGGTGCTGAAATTGAAGAAATGTCGGTAAAATTAAATTAAATCTTTTTGATTTTTTTTATGATTTTTAGTTACAGATGCAGAATTTGAGTAAATTTAGTTGATATTCACTTCGATTCTTTTGAATTTTCTTAAGATTTTTAGTAGGAGGTGCTGAAATTGAAGAAATGTCGGTAAAATTAAATTAAATCTTTTTGATTTTTTTTATGATTTTTAGTGAAAGGTGCAGAATTTGAGTAAATTTAGTTGATATTCACTTCGATTCCTTTGGATTTTCATAAGATTTTTAGTAGAAGGAGCTGAAATTGATGATGTTTTGGTAAAATTAAATTAAATTTCTTTGCATTTTTTTATGATTTTTAGTTACAGATGCAGAATTTGAGTAAATTTAGTTGATATTCACTTAGATTCCTTTGGATTTTCATAAGATTTTTAGTAGAAGGAGCTGAAATTGAAGGAAATTGTGGTAAAATTAAATTAAATCTTTCTGAATTTTTTTATGATTTTTAGTTACAGATGCAGACTTTGAGCAAATTTAGTTGATATTCACTTAGATTCTATTGGATTTTCATAAGATTTTTAGTAGGAGAAGCTGAAATTGAAGAAATGTTGGTAAAATTAAATTAAATCTTTTTAATTTTTTTTATGATTTTTAGTGAAAGGTGCAGAATTTGAGTAAGTTTACTTGATATTCACTTCGATTCCTTTGAATTTTCTTAAGATTTTTAGTAGAAGGAGCTGAAATTGATGATATTTTGGTGAAATTAAATTAAATTTCTTTGCATTTTTTTATGATTTTTAGTTAAAGGTGCAGACTTTGAGTAAATTTAGTTGATATTCACTTCGATTCCTTTGAATTTTCTTAAGATTTTTTGTAGGAGGAGCTGAAATTGAAAAAATTTTGGTGAAGTTAAATTAAATCTTTTTGAATTTTTTTATGATTTTTACTTACTGATGCAGAATTTGAGTAAATTTTGTTGATATTCACTTAGATTCTATTGGATTTTCAAAAGATTTTTAGTAGGAGGAGCTGAAATTGAAAAAATTTTGGTGATATTAAATTAAATCTTTTTGAATTTTTTTATGATTTTTAGTTACAGATGCAGAATTTGTGTAAATTTAGTTGATATTCACTTCGATTCTTTTGAATTTTCTTAAGATTTTTAGTAGGAGGTGCTGAAATTGAAGAAATGTTGGTAAAATTAAATTAAATCTTTTTGATTTTTTTTATGATTTTTAGTTACAGATGCAGAATTTGAGTAAATTTAGTTGATATTCACTTAGATTCCTTTGGATTTTCATAAGATTTTTAGTAGAAGGAGCTGAAATTGAAGGAAATTGTGGTAAAATTAAATTAAATCTTTCTGAATTTTTTTATGATTTTTAGTTACAGATGCAGAATTTGTGTAAATTTAGTTGATATTCACTTCGAATCTTTTGAATTTTCTTAAGATTTTTAGTAGGAGGTGCTGAAATTGAAGAAATGTTGGTAAAATTAAATTAAATCTTTTTTATTTTTTTTATGATTTTTAGTTACAGATGCAGAATTTGAGTAAATTTAGTTGATATTCACTTCGATTCTTTTGAATTTTCTTAAGATTTTTAGTAGGAGGTGCTGAAATTGAAGAAATGTCGGTAAAATTAAATTAAATCTTTTTGATTTTTTTTATGATTTTTAGTTACAGATGCAGAATTTGAGTAAATTTAGTTGATATTCACTTCGATTCTTTTGAATTTTCATAAGATTTTTAGTAGGAGGTGCTGAAATTGAAGAAATGTCGGTAAAATTAAATTAAATCTTTTTGATTTTTTTTATGATTTTTAGTGAAAGGTGCAGAATTTGAGTAAATTTAGTTGATATTCACTTCGATTCCTTTGGATTTTCATAAGATTTTTAGTAGAAGGAGCTGAAATTGATGATGTTTTGGTAAAATTAAATTAAATTTCTTTGCATTTTTTTATGATTTTTAGTTACAGATGCAGAATTTGAGTAAATTTAGTTGATATTCACTTAGATTCCTTTGGATTTTCATAAGATTTTTAGTAGAAGGAGCTGAAATTGAAGGAAATTGTGGTAAAATTAAATTAAATCTTTCTGAATTTTTTTATGATTTTTAGTTACAGATGCAGACTTTGAGCAAATTTAGTTGATATTCACTTAGATTCTATTGGATTTTCATAAGATTTTTAGTAGGAGAAGCTGAAATTGAAGAAATGTTGGTAAAATTAAATTAAATCTTTTTAATTTTTTTTATGATTTTTAGTGAAAGGTGCAGAATTTGAGTAAGTTTACTTGATATTCACTTCGATTCCTTTGAATTTTCTTAAGATTTTTAGTAGAAGGAGCTGAAATTGATGAAATTTTGGTGAAATTAAATTAAATTTCTTTGCATTTTTTAATGATTTTTAGTTAAAGGTGCAGAATTTGAGAAAATATTGTTGAAATTCACTTCGATTCTTTTGCATTTTCTTAAGCTTTTTATTAGGAGGTGCTGAAATTGAAAAAATTTTGGTGATATTAAATTAAATCTTTTTGAATTTTTTTATGATTTTTAGATACAGATGCAGAATTTGAGTAAATTTAGTTGATATTCACTGCGATTCTTTTGAATTTTCTTAAGATTTTTAGTAGGAGGTGCTGAAATTGAAGAAATGTCGGTAAAATTAAATTAAATCTTTTTGATTTTTTTTATGATTTTTAGTGAAAGGTGCAGAATTTGAGTAAGTTTACTTGATATTCACTTCGATTCCTTTGAATTTTCTTAAGATTTTTAGTAGAAGGAGCTGAAATTGATGATATTTTGGTCAAATTAAATTAAATTTCTTTGCATTTTTTTATGATTTTTAGTTACAGATGCAGAATTTGAGTAAATTTAGTTGATATTGTCACGTCCTGGGTGGCGGGTTTTAGGACAGTGACATTGTGGAAGGGTAACGGGAGTCGAACGCGAAATCCTGTTTCGCCGCTCCGAGAGGTAAGGAGGATTTTATGCCCGAAATTTTGTTTCGCTGCTCTAAGCGATTGCAAGGTTCAGGCACGGAATCCTGTTTCGCTGCCCCAAACGGTTTGCAAAGGTTAGGCACGAAAATCTTTTCGTTGCTCTACGGAATAGGAAGGATCTAGGCACGAAACCCTGTTTCGCAGTCCTGGTGAATAGGAGGGAATTTAGGCACGAAACCCTGTTTCGCAGTCCTGGTGAATAAGAGGGAATTTAGGCACGAAACCCTGTTTCGCAGTCCTAATGCGAAGGAAGGTTGTTAAGCACGAAACCCTGTTTCGCAGCCCTAATCGACCAGGGGAGGTTGGGTAATAAGCGCGCACCCGAGTGACACCCGTTAGGTTATTCGCGAAGGAAAACGGTGGTAGAAAGGCCGGTTATGATTTTAAACGTTTGAGTAATAGAACCACTATTTATTGGTAAGCGAGTGAAATAGCAGTGTGCTTCCGATGATATAGCAGTTTACAATAATGCATGAACATAGAGCATTGGGACAAACATTTATATAACGGTGATTGAGAATATAATAAACATGTGACAACTTAGTAACGCTAATAATGATTTAGTATAACTAATGAAATTAAGCAATGGTATAATTAGGCAGTAAGCAATTGAAAGTTAAAGAGAAAGCAATACAATTGAGCGATGTACATATAAAGTAATAAGCAAAATCAAAGCGAATAATATAAAGTAATAAGCAAAATCAAAGCGAATAATATAAAGTAATAAGCAAAATCAAAGCGAATAATATAAATATAAAGAGTTAAACAATAATGTTGCACGTGAGCAAAAGAAAATAGGATAATGAAAGTTATAATAGTTAAATGCTTACAGTGATATAGAAGAGGTGAAATCCTTATAGCACTTCACTAACAATACAGACACGTGGTGTCGCGAAAGATATAGTAATGGAATGGTCGATAGCAACTGACTGAACGATTGTAACAGACTGATGATGCGCGGTCCATGTGGCGCTTGTATTTATACGAAATCAATGGAATGTCTGGTATGCGAGGAATTTACGTTATGCGTGGAATCTGTGGTATGCGTGATGAGTCATACGTGTTATGTAATCGACGCGTGCCAATGACTCATGCGTAAGGTATGCGTGGAATAGCGGATTTCGGCGGTTCTTTCGGGGTTTTTAGAGATGGGTATTCCACCCGTTGGATGGATTTAGAGGATTTTGATTGGGGTTTTAAGGTGGAGGCTTGAGTATGTTTGTAGGAAAAAAGGGGGGGGGGAAGAGGGGGTACATGGTCTCGAGATGAGCGAGCTTTGGCGAGGGGCTTGTGTTAGATTTGAATGGGGAAGAGTTCGCGCCTCTAAGGCCGAAGAGGGGAAGGGGATTCGAAATTTGGGCGTCTGGAGATGGGGACCGCTAGGGTACATCGTCCAAACAACCCGGAGGTTGGAAAAAGGGGTTTAGCATATGTGGTTTCGAGAATAGTTGAGTGGATTTATATGGAGGATGCCATTTAGGACCGGCGAAAAATTATCGGGACGTCACAATATTCACTTCGATTCCTTTGGATTTTCAAAAGATTTTTAGTAGGAGGAGCTGAAATTGAAAAAATTTTGCTGAAATTAAATTAAATCTTTTTGAATTTTTTTTATGATTTTTAGGTACAGATGCAGAGTTTGAGTAAATTTAGTTGATATTCACTTCGATTCCTTTTGGATTTTCATAAGATTTTTAGTAGAAGCAGCTGAAATTGATAATATTTTGGTGAAATTAAATTAAATTTCTTTGCATTTTTTTATGATTTTTAGTTACAGATGCAGAATTTGATAAAATTTAGTTGATATTCACTTCGATTCCTTTGGATTTTCATAAGATTTTTAGTAGAAGGAGCTGAAATTGAAGGAAATTTGGTGAAGTTAAATTAAATCTTTCTGAATTTTTTTATGATTTTTAGATACAGATGCAGAATTTGAGTAAATTTAGTTGATATTCACTTCGATTCCTTTGAATTTTCTTAAGATTTTTTGTAGCAGGAGCTGAAATTGAAAAAAATTTGGTGAAGTTAAATTAAATCTTTTTGAATTTTTTTATGATTTTTAGTTACAGATGCAGAATTTGAGTAAATTTAGTTGATATTCACTTAGATTCTATTGGATTTTCAAAAGATTTTTAGTAGGAGGAGCTGAAATTGAAAAAATTTTGGTGAAATTAAATTAAATCTTTTTGAATTTTTTTTATGATTTTTAGGTACAGATGCAGAGTTTGAGTAAATTTAGTTGATATTCACTTCGATTCCTTTTGTATTTTCATAAGATTTTTAGTAGAAGGAGCTGAAATTGATGAAATTCTGGTGAAATTAAATTAAATATCTTTGCATTTTTTAATGATTTTTAGTTAAAGGTGCAGAATTTGAGAAAATATTGTTGAAATTCACTTCGATTCTTTTGCATTTTCTTAAGCTTTTTAGTAGGAGGTGCTGAAATTGAAAAAATTTTGGTGATATTAAATTAAATCTTTTTTAATTTTTTTATGATTTTTAGTTACAGATGCAGAGTTTGAGTAAATTTAGTTGATATTCACTTCGATTCCTTCTGGATTTTCATAAGATTTTTAGTAGAAGCAGCTGAAATTGATAATATTTTGGTGAAATTAAATTAAATTTCTTTGCATTTTTTTATGATTTTTAGTTACAGATGCAGAATTTGATAAAATTTAGTTGATATTCACTTCGATTCCTTTGGATTTTCATAAGATTTTTAGTAGAAGGAGCTGAAATTGAAGGAAATTGTGGAACAATTAAATTAAATCTTTCTGAATTTTTTTATGATTTTTAGTTACAGATGCAGAATTTGAGTAAATTTAGTTGATATTCACTTCGATTCCTTTGAATTTTCTTAAGATTTTTTGTAGCAGGAGCTGAAATTGAAAAAAATTGGATGAAGTTAAATTAAATCTTTTTGAATTTTTTTATGATTTTTAGTTACAGATGCAGAATTTGAGTAAATTTAGTTGATATTCACTTAGATTCTATTGGATTTTCAAAAGATTTTTAGTAGGAGGAGCTGAAATTGAAAAAATTTTGGTGAAATTAAATTAAATCTTTTTGAATTTTTTTTTATGATTTTTAGGTACAGATGCAGAGTTTGAGTAAATTTAGTTGATATTCACTTCGATTCCTTTTGTATTTTCTTAAGATTTTTAGTAGAAGGAGCTGAAATTGATGAAATTTAGTGAAATTAAATTAAATTTCTTTGCATTTTTTAATGATTTTTAGTTAAAGGTGCAGAATTTGAGAAAATATTGTTGAAATTCACTTCGATTCTTTTGCATTTTCTTAAGATTTTTAGTAGGAGGAGCTGAAATTGAAAAAATTTTGGTGATATTAAATTAAATCTTTTTGAATTTTTTTATGATTTTTAGTTACAGATGCAGAGTTTGAGTAAATTTAGTTGATATTCACTTCGATTCCTTTTGGATTTTCATAAGATTTTTAGTAGAAGGAGCTGAAATTGATGAAATTTTAGTGAAATTAAATTAAATTTCTTTGCATTTTTTAATGATTTTTAGTTAAAGGTGCAGAATTTGAGAAAATATTGTTGAAATTCATTTCGATTCCTTTTGTATTTTCATAAGATTTTTAGTAGAAGGAGCTGAAATTGATGAAATTTTGGTGAAATTAAATTAAATTTCTTTGCATTTTTTAATGATTTTTAGTTAAAGGTGCAGAATTTGAGAAAATATTGTTGAAATTCACTTCGATTCTTTTGCATTTTCTTAAGCTTTTTATTAGGAGGTGCTGAAATTGAAAAAATTTTGGTGATATTAAATTAAATCTTTTTGAATTTTTTTATGATTTTTAGATACAGATGCAGAATTTGTGTAAATTTAGTTGATATTCACTTCGATTCTTTTGAATTTTCTTAAGATTTTTAGTAGGAGGTGCTGAAATTGAAGAAATGTCGGTAAAATTAAATTAAATCTTTTTGATTTTTTTTATGATTTTTAGTGAAAGGTGCAGAATTTGAGTAAGTTTACTTGATATTCACTTCGATTCCTTTGAATTTTCTTAAGATTTTTAGTAGAAGGAGCTGAAATTGATGATATTTTGGTCAAATTAAATTAAATTTCTTTGCATTTTTTTATGATTTTTAGTTACAGATGCAGAATTTGAGTAAATTTAGTTGATATTCACTTCGATTCCTTTGGATTTTCAAAAGATTTTTAGTAGGAGGAGCTGAAATTGAAAAAATTTTGCTGAAATTAAATTAAATCTTTTTGAATTTTTTTTATGATTTTTAGGTACAGATGCAGAGTTTGAGTAAATTTAGTTGATATTCACTTCGATTCCTTTTGGATTTTCATAAGATTTTTAGTAGAAGCAGCTGAAATTGATAATATTTTGGTGAAATTAAATTAAATTTCTTTGCATTTTTTTATGATTTTTAGTTACAGATGCAGAATTTGATAAAATTTAGTTGATATTCACTTCGATTCCTTTGGATTTTCATAAGATTTTTAGTAGAAGGAGCTGAAATTGAAGGAAATTGTGGAACAATTAAATTAAATCTTTCTGAATTTTTTTATGATTTTTAGTTACAGATGCAGAATTTGAGTAAATTTAGTTGATATTCACTTCGATTCCTTTGAATTTTCTTAAGATTTTTTGTAGCAGGAGCTGAAATTGAAAAAAATTTGGTGAAGTTAAATTAAATCTTTTTGAATTTTTTTATGATTTTTAGTTACAGATGCAGAATTTGAGTAAATTTAGTTGATATTCACTTAGATTCTATTGGATTTTCAAAAGATTTTTAGTAGGAGGAGCTGAAATTGAAAAAATTTTGGTGAAATTAAATTAAATCTTTTTGAATTTTTTTTATGATTTTTAGGTACAGATGCAGAGTTTGAGTAAATTTAGTTGATATTCACTTCGATTCCTTTTGTATTTTCATAAGATTTTTAGTAGAAGGAGCTGAAATTGATGAAATTTTGGTGAAATTAAATTAAATTTCTTTGCATTTTTTAATGATTTTTAGTTAAAGGTGCAGAATTTGAGAAAATATTGTTGAAATTCACTTCGATTCTTTTGCATTTTCTTAAGCTTTTTATTAGGAGGTGCTGAAATTGAAAAAATTTTGGTGATATTAAATTAAATCTTTTTGAATTTTTTTATGATTTTTAGATACAGATGCAGAATTTGAGTAAATTTAGTTGATATTCACTTCGATTCTTTTGAATTTTCTTAAGATTTTTAGTAGGAGGTGCTGAAATTGAAGAAATGTCGGTAAAATTAAATTAAATCTTTTTGATTTTTTTTATGATTTTTAGTGAAAGGTGCAGAATTTGAGTAAGTTTACTTGATATTCACTTCGATTCCTTTGAATTTTCTTAAGATTTTTAGTAGAAGGAGCTGAAATTGATGATATTTTGGTCAAATTAAATTAAATTTCTTTGCATTTTTTTATGATTTTTAGTTACAGATGCAGAATTTGAGTAAATTTAGTTGATATTCACTTCGATTCCTTTGGATTTTCAAAAGATTTTTAGTAGGAGGAGCTGAAATTGAAAAAATTTTGCTGAAATTAAATTAAATCTTTTTGAATTTTTTTTATGATTTTTAGGTACAGATGCAGAGTTTGAGTAAATTTAGTTGATATTCACTTCGATTCCTTTTGGATTTTCATAAGATTTTTAGTAGAAGCAGCTGAAATTGATAATATTTTGGTGAAATTAAATTAAATTTCTTTGCATTTTTTTATGATTTTTAGTTACAGATGCAGAATTTGATAAAATTTAGTTGATATTCACTTCGATTCCTTTGGATTTTCATAAGATTTTTAGTAGAAGGAGCTGAAATTGAAGGAAATTGTGGAACAATTAAATTAAATCTTTCTGAATTTTTTTATGATTTTTAGTTACAGATGCAGAATTTGAGTAAATTTAGTTGATATTCACTTTGATTCCTTTGAATTTTCTTAAGATTTTTTGTAGCAGGAGCTGAAATTGAAAAAAATTTGGTGAAGTTAAATTAAATCTTTTTGAATTTTTTTATGATTTTTAGTTACAGATGCAGAATTTGAGTAAATTTAGTTGATATTCACTTAGATTCTATTGGATTTTCAAAAGATTTTTAGTAGGAGGAGCTGAAATTGAAAAAATTTTGGTGAAATTAAATTAAATTTCTTTGCATTTTTTAATGATTTTTAGTTAAAGGTGCAGAATTTGAGAAAATATTGTTGAAATTCACTTCGATTCTTTTGCATTTTCTTAAGCTTTTTAGTAGGAGGTGCTGAAATTGAAAAAATTTTGGTGATATTAAATTAAATCTTTTTGAATTTTTTTATGATTTTTAGTTACAGATGCAGAGTTTGAATAAATTTAGTTGATATTCACTTCGATTCCTTTTGGATTTTCATAAGATTTTTAGTAGAAGGAGCTGAAATTGATGAAATTTTAGTGAAATTAAATTAAATTTCTTTGCATTTTTTAATGATTTTTAGTTAAAGGTGCAGAATTTGAGAAAATATGGTTGAAATTCACTTCGATTCTTTTGCATTTTCTTAAGCTTTTTAGTAGGAGGTGCTGAAATTGAAGGAAATTGTGGTAAAATTAAATCAAATCTTTCTGAATTTTTTTATGATTTTTAGTTACAGATGCAGAATTTGAGTAAATTTAGTTGATATTCACTTCGATTCCTTTGAATTTTCTTAAGATTTTTTGTAGGAGGAGCTGAAATTGAAAAAACTTTGGTGAAGTTAAATTAAATCTTTTTGAATTTTTTTATGATTTTTACTTACAGATGCAGAATTTGAGTAAATTTAGTTGATATTCACTTCGATTCCTTTGGATTTTCATAAGATTTTTAGTAGAAGGAGCTGAAATTGATGATATTTTGGTGAAATTAAATTAAATTTCTTTGCATTTTTTTATGATTTTTAGTTAAAGGTGCAGACTTTGAGTAAATTTAGTTGATATTCACTTCGATTCCTTTGAATTTTCTTAAGATTTTTTGTAGGAGGAGCTGAAATTGAAAAAATTTTGGTGAAGTTAAATTAAATCTTTTTGAATTATTTTATGATTTTTACTTACAGATGCAGAATTTGAGTAAATTTTGTTGATATTCACTTAGATTCTATTGGATTTTCAAAAGATTTTTAGTAGGAGGAGCTGAAATTGAAAAAATTTTGGTGATATTAAATTAAATCTTTTTGAATTTTTTTATGATTTTTAGTTACAGATGCAGAATTTGTGTAAATTTAGTTGATATTCACTTTGATTCCTTTGAATTTTCTTAAGATTTTTTGTAGCAGGAGCTGAAATTGAAAAAAATTTGGTGAAGTTAAATTAAATCTTTTTGAATTATTTTATGATTTTTACTTACAGATGCAGAATTTGAGTAAATTTTGTTGATATTCACTTAGATTCTATTGGATTTTCAAAAGATTTTTAGTAGGAGGAGCTGAAATTGAAAAAATTTTGGTGATATTAAATTAAATCTTTTTGAATTTTTTAATGATTTTTAGTTTAAGGTGCAGAATTTGTAAAAATATTGTTGAAATTCACTTCGATTCTTTTGCATTTTCTTAAGCTTTTTAGTAGGAGGTGCTGAAATTGAAAAAATTTTGGTGATATTAAATTAAATCTTTTTGAATTTTTTTATGATTTTTAGTTACAGATGCAGAGTTTGAGTAAATTTAGTTGATATTCACTTCGATTCCTTTTGGATTTTCATAAGATTTTTAGTAGAAGGAGCTGAAATTGATGAAATTTTAGTGAAATTAAATTAAATTTCTTTGCATTTTTTAATGATTTTTAGTTAAAGGTGCAGAATTTGAGAAAATATTGTTGAAATTCATTTCGATTCCTTTTGTATTTTCATAAGATTTTTAGTAGAAGGAGCTGAAATAGATGAAATTTTGGTGAAATTAAATTAAATTTCTTTGCATTTTTTAATGATTTTTAGTTAAAGGTGCAGAATTTGAGAAAATATTGTTGAAATTCACTTCGATTCTTTTGCATTTTCTTAAGCTTTTTATTAGGAGGTGCTGAAATTGAAAAAATTTTGGTGATATTAAATTAAATATTTTTGAATTTTTTTATGATTTTTAGATACAGATGCAGAATTTGTGTAAATTTAGTTGATATTCACTTCGATTCTTTTGAATTTTCTTAAGATTTTTAGTAGGAGGTGCTGAAATTGAAGAAATGTCGGTAAAATTAAATTAAATCTTTTTGATTTTTTTTATGATTTTTAGTGAAAGGTGCAGAATTTGAGTAAGTTTACTTGATATTCACTTCGATTCCTTTGAATTTTCTTAAGATTTTTAGTAGAAGGAGCTGAAATTGATGATATTTTGGTCAAATTAAATTAAATTTCTTTGCATTTTTTTATGATTTTTAGTTACAGATGCAGAATTTGAGTAAATTTAGTTGATATTCACTTCGATTCCTTTGGATTTTCAAAAGATTTTTAGTAGGAGGAGCTGAAATTGAAAAAATTTTGCTGAAATTAAATTAAATCTTTTTGAATTTTTTTTATGATTTTTAGGTACAGATGCAGAGTTTGAGTAAATTTAGTTGATATTCACTTCGATTCCTTTTGGATTTTCATAAGATTTTTAGTAGAAGCAGCTGAAATTGATAATATTTTGGTGAAATTAAATTAAATTTCTTTGCATTTTTTTATGATTTTTAGTTACAGATGCAGAATTTGATAAAATTTAGTTGATATTCACTTCGATTCCTTTGGATTTTCATAAGATTTTTAGTAGAAGGAGCTGAAATTGAAGGAAATTGTGGAACAATTAAATTAAATCTTTCTGAATTTTTTTATGATTTTTAGTTACAGATGCAGAATTTGAGTAAATTTAGTTGATATTCACTTCGATTCCTTTGAATTTTCTTAAGATTTTTTGTAGCAGGAGCTGAAATTGAAAAAAATTTGGTGAAGTTAAATTAAATCTTTTTGAATTTTTTTATGATTTTTAGTTACAGATGCAGAATTTGACTAAATTTAGTTGATATTCACTTAGATTCTATTGGATTTTCAAAAGATTTTTAGTAGGAGGAGCTGAAATTGAAAAAATTTTGGTGAAATTAAATTAAATCTTTTTGAATTTTTTTTATGATTTTTAGGTACAGATGCAGAGTTTGAGTAAATTTAGTTGATATTCACTTCGATTCCTTTTGTATTTTCATAAGATTTTTAGTAGAAGGAGCTGAAATTGATGAAATTTTGGTGAAATTAAATTAAATTTCTTTGCATTTTTTAATGATTTTTAGTTAAAGGTGCAGAATTTGAGAAAATAATGTTGAAATTCACTTCGATTCTTTTGCATTTTCTTAAGCTTTTTAGTAGGAGGTGCTGAAATTGAAAAAATTTTGGTGATATTAAATTAAATCTTTTTGAATTTTTTTATGATTTTTAGATACAGATGCAGAATTTGAGTAAATTTAGTTGATATTTACTTCGATTCTTTTGAATTTTCTTAAGATTTTTAGTAGGAGGTGCTGAAATTGAAGAAATGTCGGTAAAATTAAATTAAATCTTTTTGATTTTTTTTTATGATTTTTAGTGAAAGGTGCAGAATTTGAGTAAGTTTACTTGATATTCACTTCGATTCCTTTGAATTTTCTTAAGATTTTTAGTAGAAGGAGCTGAAATTGATGATATTTTGGTCAAATTAAATTAAATTTCTTTGCATTTTTTTATGATTTTTAGTTACAGATGCAGAATTTGAGTAAATTTAGTTGATATTCACTTCGATTCCTTTGGATTTTCAAAAGATTTTTAGTAGGAGGAGCTGAAATTGAAAAAATTTTGCTGAAATTAAATTAAATCTTTTTGAATTTTTTTTATGATTTTTAGGTACAGATGCAGAGTTTGAGTAAATTTAGTTGATATTCACTTCGATTCCTTTTGGATTTTCATAAGATTTTTAGTAGAAGCAGCTGAAATTGATAATATTTTGGTGAAATTAAATTAAATTTCTTTGCATTTTTTTATGATTTTTAGTTACAGATGCAGAATTTGATAAAATTTAGTTGATATTCACTTCGATTCCTTTGGATTTTCATAAGATTTTTAGTAGGAGGAGCTGAAATTGAAGGAAATTGTGGAACAATTAAATTAAATCTTTCTGAATTTTTTTATGATTTTTAGTTACAGATGCAGAATTTGAGTAAATTTAGTTGATATTCACTTCGATTCCTTTGAATTTTCTTAAGATTTTTTGTAGCAGGAGCTGAAATTGAAAAAAATTTGGTGAAGTTAAATTAAATCTTTTTGAATTTTTTTATGATTTTTAGTTACAGATGCAGAATTTGAGTAAATTTAGTTGATATTCACTTAGATTCTATTGGATTTTCAAAAGATTTTTAGTAGGAGGAGCTGAAATTGAAAAAATTTTGGTGAAATTAAATTAAATTTCTTTGCATTTTTTAATGATTTTTAGTTAAAGGTGCAGAATTTGAGAAAATATTGTTGAAATTCACTTCGATTCTTTTGCATTTTCTTAAGCTTTTTAGTAGGAGGTGCTGAAATTGAAAAAATTTTGGTGATATTAAATTAAATCTTTTTGAATTTTTTTATGATTTTTAGTTACAGATGCAGAGTTTGAGTAAATTTAGTTGATATTCACTTCGATTCCTTTTGGATTTTCATAAGATTTTTAGTAGAAGGAGCTGAAATTGATGAAATTTTAGTGAAATTAAATTAAATTTCTTTGCATTTTTTAATGATTTTTAGTTAAAGGTGCAGAATTTGAGAAAATATTGTTGAAATTCACTTCGATTCTTTTGCATTTTCTTAAGCTTTTTAGTAGGAGGTGCTGAAATTGAAGGAAATTGTGGTAAAATTAAATCAAATCTTTCTGAATCTTTTTATGATTTTTAGTTACAGATGCAGAATTTGAGTAAATTTAGTTGATATTCACTTCGATTCCTTTGAATTTTCTTAAGATTTTTTGTAGGAGGAGCTGAAATTGAAAAAACTTTGGTGAAGTTAAATTAAATCTTTTTGAATTTTTTTATGATTTTTACTTACAGATGCAGAATTTGAGTAAATTTAGTTGATATTCACTTCGATTCCTTTGGATTTTCATAAGATTTTTAGTAGAAGGAGCTGAAATTGATGATATTTTGGTGAAATTAAATTAAATTTCTTTGCATTTTTTTATGATTTTTAGTTAAAGGTGCAGACTTTGAGTAAATTTAGTTGATATTCACTTCGATTCCTTTGAATTTTCTTAAGATTTTTTGTAGGAGGAGCTGAAATTGAAAAAATTTTGGTGAAGTTAAATTAAATCTTTTTGAATTTTTTTATGATTTTTACTTACAGATGCAGAATTTGAGTAAATTTTGTTGATATTCACTTAGATTCTATTGGATTTTCAAAAGATTTTTAGTAGGAGGAGCTGAAATTGAAAAAATTTTGGTGATATTAAATTAAATCTTTTTGAATTTTTTTATGATTTTTAGTTACAGATGCAGAATTTGTGTAAATTTAGTTGATATTCACTTCGATTCTTTTGAATTTTCTTAAGATTTTTAGTAGGAGGTGCTGAAATTGAAGAAATGTTGGTAAAATTAAATTAAATCTTTTTGATTTTTTTTATGATTTTTAGTTACAGATGCAGAATTTGAGTAAATTTAGTTGATATTCACTTAGATTCCTTTGGATTTTCATAAGATTTTTAGTAGAAGGAGCTGAAATTGAAGGAAATTGTGGTAAAATTAAATTAAATCTTTCTGAATTTTTTTATGATTTTTAGTTACAGATGCAGAATTTGTGTAAATTTAGTTGATATTCACTTCGAATCTTTTGAATTTTCTTAAGATTTTTAGTAGGAGGTGCTGAAATTGAAGAAATGTTGGTAAAATTAAATTAAATCTTTTTTATTTTTTTTATGATTTTTAGTTACAGATGCAGAATTTGAGTAAATTTAGTTGATATTCACTTCGATTCTTTTGAATTTTCTTAAGATTTTTAGTAGGAGGTGCTGAAATTGAAGAAATGTCGGTAAAATTAAATTAAATCTTTTTGATTTTTTTTATGATTTTTAGTTACAGATGCAGAATTTGAGTAAATTTAGTTGATATTCACTTCGATTCTTTTGAATTTTCTTAAGATTTTTAGTAGGAGGTGCTGAAATTGAAGAAATGTCGGTAAAATTAAATTAAATCTTTTTGATTTTTTTTATGATTTTTAGTGAAAGGTGCAGAATTTGAGTAAATTTAGTTGATATTCACTTCGATTCCTTTGGATTTTCATAAGATTTTTAGTAGAAGGAGCTGAAATTGATGATGTTTTGGTAAAATTAAATTAAATTTCTTTGCATTTTTTTATGATTTTTAGTTACAGATGCAGAATTTGAGTAAATTTAGTTGATATTCACTTAGATTCCTTTGGATTTTCATAAGATTTTTAGTAGAAGGAGCTGAAATTGAAGGAAATTGTGGTAAAATTAAATTAAATCTTTCTGAATTTTTTTATGATTTTTAGTTACAGATGCAGACTTTGAGCAAATTTAGTTGATATTCACTTAGATTCTATTGGATTTTCATAAGATTTTTAGTAGGAGAAGCTGAAATTGAAGAAATGTTGGTAAAATTAAATTAAATCTTTTTAATTTTTTTTATGATTTTTAGTGAAAGGTGCAGAATTTGAGTAAGTTTACTTGATATTCACTTCGATTCCTTTGAATTTTCTTAAGATTTTTAGTAGAAGGAGCTGAAATTGATGATATTTTGGTGAAATTAAATTAAATTTCTTTGCATTTTTTTATGATTTTTAGTTAAAGGTGCAGACTTTGAGTAAATTTAGTTGATATTCACTTCGATTCCTTTGAATTTTCTTAAGATTTTTTGTAGGAGGAGCTGAAATTGAAAAAATTTTGGTGAAGTTAAATTAAATCTTTTTGAATTTTTTTATGATTTTTACTTACTGATGCAGAATTTGAGTAAATTTTGTTGATATTCACTTAGATTCTATTGGATTTTCAAAAGATTTTTAGTAGGAGGAGCTGAAATTGAAAAAATTTTGGTGATATTAAATTAAATCTTTTTGAATTTTTTTATGATTTTTAGTTACAGATGCAGAATTTGTGTAAATTTAGTTGATATTCACTTCGATTCTTTTGAATTTTCTTAAGATTTTTAGTAGGAGGTGCTGAAATTGAAGAAATGTTGGTAAAATTAAATTAAATCTTTTTGAATTTTTTTATGATTTTTAGTTACAGATGCAGAATTTGAGTAAATTTAGTTGATATTCACTTAGATTCCTTTGGATTTTCATAAGATTTTTAGTAGAAGGAGCTGAAATTGAAGGAAATTGTGGTAAAATTAAATTAAATCTTTCTGAATTTTTTTATGATTTTTAGTTACAGATGCAGAATTTGTGTAAATTTAGTTGATATTCACTTCGAATCTTTTGAATTTTCTTAAGATTTTTAGTAGGAGGTGCTGAAATTGAAGAAATGTTGGTAAAATTAAATTAAATCTTTTTTATTTTTTTTATGATTTTTAGTTACAGATGCAGAATTTGAGTAAATTTAGTTGATATTCACTTCGATTCTTTTGAATTTTCTTAAGATTTTTAGTAGGAGGTGCTGAAATTGAAGAAATGTCGGTAAAATTAAATTAAATCTTTTTGATTTTTTTTATGATTTTTAGTTACAGATGCAGAATTTGAGTAAATTTAGTTGATATTCACTTCGATTCTTTTGAATTTTCATAAGATTTTTAGTAGGAGGTGCTGAAATTGAAGAAATGTCGGTAAAATTAAATTAAATCTTTTTGATTTTTTTTATGATTTTTAGTGAAAGGTGCAGAATTTGAGTAAATTTAGTTGATATTCACTTCGATTCCTTTGGATTTTCATAAGATTTTTAGTAGAAGGAGCTGAAATTGATGATGTTTTGGTAAAATTAAATTAAATTTCTTTGCATTTTTTTATGATTTTTAGTTACAGATGCAGAATTTGAGTAAATTTAGTTGATATTCACTTAGATTCCTTTGGATTTTCATAAGATTTTTAGTAGAAGGAGCTGAAATTGAAGGAAATTGTGGTAAAATTAAATTAAATCTTTCTGAATTTTTTTATGATTTTTAGTTACAGATGCAGACTTTGAGCAAATTTAGTTGATATTCACTTAGATTCTATTGGATTTTCATAAGATTTTTAGTAGGAGAAGCTGAAATTGAAGAAATGTTGGTAAAATTAAATTAAATCTTTTTAATTTTTTTTATGATTTTTAGTGAAAGGTGCAGAATTTGAGTAAGTTTACTTGATATTCACTTCGATTCCTTTGAATTTTCTTAAGATTTTTAGTAGAAGGAGCTGAAATTGATGATATTTTGGTCAAATTAAATTAAATTTCTTTGCATTTTTTTATGATTTTTAGTTACAGATGCAGAATTTGAGTAAATTTAGTTGATATTCACTTCGATTCCTTTGGATTTTCAAAAGATTTTTAGTAGGAGGAGCTGAAATTGAAAAAATTTTGGTGAAATTAAATTAAATCTTTTTGAATTTTTTTTATGATTTTTAGGTACAGATGCAGAGTTTGAGTAAATTTAGTTGATATTCACTTCGATTCCTTTGGATTTTCATAAGATTTTTAGTAGAAGGAGCTGAAATTGATGATATTTTGGTGAAATTAAATTAAATTTCTTTGCATTTTTTTATGATTTTTAGTGAAATGTGCAGAATTTGAGTAAATTTAGTTGATATTCACTTCGATTCCTTTGGATTTTCATAAGATTTTTAGTAGAAGGAGCTGAAATTGATGATGTTTTGGTAAAATTAAATTAAATTTCTTTGCATTTTTTTATGATTTTTAGTTACAGATGCAGAATTTGAGTAAATTTAGTTGATATTCACTTAGATTCCTTTGGATTTTCATAAGATTTTTAGTAGGAGAAGCTGAAATTGAAGAAATGTTGGTAAAATTAAATTAAATCTTTTAATTTTTTTTATGATTTTTAGTGAAAGGTGCAGAATTTGAGTAAGTTTACTTGATATTCACTTCGATTCCTTTGAATTTTCTTAAGATTTTTAGTAGAAAGAGCTGAAATTGATGATATTTTGGTCAAATTAAATTAAATTTCTTTGCATTTTTTTATGATTTTTAGTTACGGATGCAGAATTTGAGTAAATTTAGTTGATATTCACTTCGATTCCTTTGGATTTTCATAAGATTTTTAGTAGAAGGAGCTGCAATTGAAGGAAATTGTGGTAAAATTAAATTAAATCTTTCTGAATTTTTTTATGATTTTTAGTTACAGATGCAGACTTTGAGCAAATTTAGTTGATATTCACTTAGATTCTATTGGATTTTCATAAGATTTTTAGTAGGAGAAGCTGAAATTGAAGAAATGTTGGTAAAATTAAATTAAATCTTTTTAATTTTTTTTATGATTTTTAGTGAAAGGTGCAGAATTTGAGTAAGTTTACTTGATATTCACTTCGATTCCTTTGAATTTTCTTAAGATTTTTAGTAGAAGGAGCTGAAATTGATGATATTTTGGTCAAATTAAATTAAATTTCTTTGCATTTTTTTATGATTTTTAGTTACAGATGCAGAATTTGAGTAAATTTAGTTGATATTCACTTCGATTCCTTTGGATTTTCAAAAGATTTTTAGTAGGAGGAGCTGAAATTGAAAAAATTTTGGTGAAATTAAATTAAATCTTTTTGAATTTTTTTTATGATTTTTAGGTACAGATGCAGAGTTTGAGTAAATTTAGTTGATATTCACTTCGATTCCTTTGGATTTTCATAAGATTTTTAGTAGAAGGAGCTGAAATTGATGATATTTTGGTGAAATTAAATTAAATTTCTTTGCATTTTTTTATGATTTTTAGTGAAAGGTGCAGAATTTGAGTAAATTTAGTTGATATTCACTTCGATTCCTTTGGATTTTCATAAGATTTTTAGTAGAAGGAGCTGAAATTGATGATGTTTTGGTAAAATTAAATTAAATTTCTTTGCATTTTTTTATGATTTTTAGTTACAGATGCAGAATTTGAGTAAATTTAGTTGATATTCACTTAGATTCCTTTGGATTTTCATAAGATTTTTAGTAGGAGAAGCTGAAATTGAAGAAATGTTGGTAAAATTAAATTAAATCTTTTAATTTTTTTTATGATTTTTAGTGAAAGGTGCAGAATTTGAGTAAGTTTACTTGATATTCACTTCGATTCCTTTGAATTTTCTTAAGATTTTTAGTAGAAAGAGCTGAAATTGATGATATTTTGGTCAAATTAAATTAAATTTCTTTGCATTTTTTTATGATTTTTAGTTACAGATGCAGAATTTGAGTAAATTTAGTTGATATTCACTTCGATTCCTTTGGATTTTTAAAAGATTTTTAGTAGGAGGAGCTGAAATTGAAAAAATTTTGCTGAAATTAAATTAAATCTTTTTGATTTTTTTTATGATTTTTAGTGAAAGGTGCAGAATTTGAGTAAATTTAGTTGATATTCACTTCGATTCCTTTGGATTTTCATAAGATTTTTAGTAGAAGGAGCTGAAATTGATGATGTTTTGGTAAAATTAAATTAAATTTCTTTGCATTTTTTTATGATTTTTAGTTACAGATGCAGAATTTGAGTAAATTTAGTTGATATTCACTTAGATTCCTTTGGATTTTCATAAGATTTTTAGTAGAAGGAGCTGAAATTGAAGGAAATTGTGGTAAAATTAAATTAAATCTTTCTGAATTTTTTTATGATTTTTAGTTACAGATGCAGACTTTGAGCAAATTTAGTTGATATTCACTTAGATTCTATTGGATTTTCATAAGATTTTTAGTAGGAGAAGCTGAAATTGAAGAAATGTTGGTAAAATTAAATTAAATCTTTTTAATTTTTTTTATGATTTTTAGTGAAAGGTGCAGAATTTGAGTAAGTTTACTTGATATTCACTTCGATTCCTTTGAATTTTCTTAAGATTTTTAGTAGAAGGAGCTGAAATTGATGATATTTTGGTGAAATTAAATTAAATTTCTTTGCATTTTTTTATGATTTTTAGTTAAAGGTGCAGACTTTGAGTAAATTTAGTTGATATTCACTTCGATTCCTTTGAATTTTCTTAAGATTTTTTGTAGGAGGAGCTGAAATTGAAAAAATTTTGCTGAAATTAAATTAAATCTTTTTGAATTTTTTTCATGATTTTTAGGTACAGATGCAGAGTTTGAGTAAATTTAGTTGATATTCACTTCGATTCCTTTTGGATTTTCATAAGATTTTTAGTAGAAGCAGCCGAAATTGATAATATTTTGGTGAAATTAAATTAAATTTCTTTGCATTTTTTTATGATTTTTAGTTACAGATGCAGAATTTGATAAAATTTAGTTGATATTCACTTCGATTCCTTTGGATTTTCATAAGATTTTTAGTAGAAGCAGCCGAAATTGATAATATTTTGGTGAAATTAAATTAAATTTCTTTGCATTTTTTTATGATTTTTAGTTACAGATGCAGAATTTGATAAAATTTAGTTGATATTCACTTCGATTCCTTTGGATTTTCATAAGATTTTTAGTAGAAGGAGCTGAAATTGAAGGAAATTGTGGAACAATTAAATTAAATCTTTCTGAATTTTTTTATGATTTTTAGATACAGATGCAGAATTTGAGTAAATTTAGTTGATATTCACTTCGATTCCTTTGAATTTTCTTAAGATTTTTTGTAGCAGGAGCTGAAATTGAAAAAAATTTGGTGAAGTTAAATTAAATCTTTTTGAATTTTTTTATGATTTTTAGTTACAGATGCAGAATTTGAGTAAATTTAGTTGATATTCACTTAGATTCTATTGGATTTTCAAAAGATTTTTAGTAGGAGGAGCTGAAATTGAAAAAATTTTGGTGAAATTAAATTAAATCTTTTTGAATTTTTTTTTATGATTTTTAGGTACAGATGCAGAGTTTGAGTAAATTTAGTTGATATTCACTTCGATTCCTTTTGTATTTTCTTAAGATTTTTAGTAGAAGGAGCTGAAATTGATGAAATTTAGTGAAATTAAATTAAATTTCTTTGCATTTTTTAATGATTTTTAGTTAAAGGTGCAGAATTTGAGAAAATATTGTTGAAATTCACTTCGATTCTTTTGCATTTTCTTAAGCTTTTTAGTAGGAGGTGCTGAAATTGAAAAAATTTTGGTGATATTAAATTAAATCTTTTTGAATTTTTTTATGATTTTTAGTTACAGATGCAGAGTTTGAGTAAATTTAGTTGATATTCACTTCGATTCCTTTTGGATTTTCATAAGATTTTTAGTAGAAGGAGCTGAAATTGATGAAATTTTAGTGAAATTAAATTAAATTTCTTTGCATTTTTTAATGATTTTTAGTTAAAGGTGCAGAATTTGAGAAAATATTGTTGAAATTCATTTCGATTCCTTTTGTATTTTCATAAGATTTTTAGTAGAAGGAGCTGAAATTGATGAAATTTTGGTGAAATTAAATTAAATTTCTTTGCATTTTTTAATGATTTTTAGTTAAAGGTGCAGAATTTGAGAAAATATTGTTGAAATTCACTTCGATTCTTTTGCATTTTCTTAAGCTTTTTATTAGGAGGTGCTGAAATTGAAAAAATTTTGGTGATATTAAATTAAATATTTTTGAATTTTTTTATGATTTTTAGATACAGATGCAGAATTTGTGTAAATTTAGTTGATATTCACTTCGATTCTTTTGAATTTTCTTAAGATTTTTAGTAGGAGGTGCTGAAATTGAAGAAATGTCGGTAAAATTAAATTAAATCTTTTTGATTTTTTTTATGATTTTTAGTGAAAGGTGCAGAATTTGAGTAAGTTTACTTGATATTCACTTCGATTCCTTTGAATTTTCTTAAGATTTTTAGTAGAAGGAGCTGAAATTGATGATATTTTGGTCAAATTAAATTAAATTTCTTTGCATTTTTTTATGATTTTTAGTTACAGATGCAGAATTTGAGTAAATTTAGTTGATATTCACTTCGATTCCTTTGGATTTTCAAAAGATTTTTAGTAGGAGGAGCTGAAATTGAAAAAATTTTGCTGAAATTAAATTAAATCTTTTTGAATTTTTTTTATGATTTTTAGGTACAGATGCAGAGTTTGAGTAAATTTAGTTGATATTCACTTCGATTCCTTTTGGATTTTCATAAGATTTTTAGTAGAAGCAGCTGAAATTGATAATATTTTGGTGAAATTAAATTAAATTTCTTTGCATTTTTTTATGATTTTTAGTTACAGATGCAGAATTTGATAAAATTTAGTTGATATTCACTTCGATTCCTTTGGATTTTCATAAGATTTTTAGTAGAAGGAGCTGAAATTGAAGGAAATTGTGGAACAATTAAATTAAATCTTTCTGAATTTTTTTATGATTTTTAGTTACAGATGCAGAATTTGAGTAAATTTAGTTGATATTCACTTCGATTCCTTTGAATTTTCTTAAGATTTTTTGTAGCAGGAGCTGAAATTGAAAAAAATTTGGTGAAGTTAAATTAAATCTTTTTGAATTTTTTTATGATTTTTAGTTACAGATGCAGAATTTGACTAAATTTAGTTGATATTCACTTAGATTCTATTGGATTTTCAAAAGATTTTTAGTAGGAGGAGCTGAAATTGAAAAAATTTTGGTGAAATTAAATTAAATCTTTTTGAATTTTTTTTATGATTTTTAGGTACAGATGCAGAGTTTGAGTAAATTTAGTTGATATTCACTTCGATTCCTTTTGTATTTTCTTAAGATTTTTAGTAGAAGGAGTTGAAATTGATGAAATTTTGGTGAAATTAAATTAAATTTCTTTGCATTTTTTAATGATTTTTAGTTAAAGGTGCAGAATTTGAGAAAATAATGTTGAAATTCACTTCGATTCTTTTGCATTTTCTTAAGCTTTTTATTAGGAGGTGCTGAAATTGAAAAAATTTTGGTGATATTAAATTAAATCTTTTTGAATTTTTTTATGATTTTTAGATACAGATGCAGAATTTGAGTAAATTTAGTTGATATTCACTTCGATTCTTTTGAATTTTCTTAAGATTTTTAGTAGGAGGTGCTGAAATTGAAGAAATGTCGGTAAAATTAAATTAAATCTTTTTGATTTTTTTTTATGATTTTTAGTGAAAGGTGCAGAATTTGAGTAAATTTAGTTGATATTCACTTCGATTCCTTTGAATTTTCTTAAGATTTTTAGTAGAAGGAGCTGAAATTGATGATATTTTGGTCAAATTAAATTAAATTTCTTTGCATTTTTTTATGATTTTTAGTTACGGATGCAGAATTTGAGTAAATTTAGTTGATATTCACTTCGATTCCTTTGGATTTTCAAAAGATTTTTAGTAGGAGGAGCTGAAATTGAAAAAATTTTGCTGAAATTAAATTAAATCTTTTTGAATTTTTTTTATGATTTTTAGGTACAGATGCAGAGTTTGAGTAAATTTAGTTGATATTCACTTCGATTCCTTTTGGATTTTCATAAGATTTTTAGTAGAAGCAGCTGAAATTGATAATATTTTGGTGAAATTAAATTAAATTTCTTTGCATTTTTTTATGATTTTTAGTTACAGATGCAGAATTTGATAAAATTTAGTTGATATTCACTTCGATTCCTTTGGATTTTCATAAGATTTTTAGTAGGAGGAGCTGAAATTGAAGGAAATTGTGGAACAATTAAATTAAATCTTTCTGAATTTTTTTATGATTTTTAGTTACAGATGCAGAATTTGAGTAAATTTAGTTGATATTCACTTCGATTCCTTTGAATTTTCTTAAGATTTTTTGTAGCAGGAGCTGAAATTGAAAAAAATTTGGTGAAGTTAAATTAAATCTTTTTGAATTTTTTTATGATTTTTAGTTACAGATGCAGAATTTGAGTAAATTTAGTTGATATTCACTTAGATTCTATTGGATTTTCAAAAGATTTTTAGTAGGAGGAGCTGAAATTGAAAAAATTTTGGTGAAATTAAATTAAATTTCTTTGCATTTTTTAATGATTTTTAGTTAAAGGTGCAGAATTTGAGAAAATATTGTTGAAATTCACTTCGATTCTTTTGCATTTTCTTAAGCTTTTTAGTAGGAGGTGCTGAAATTGAAAAAATTTTGGTGATATTAAATTAAATCTTTTTGAATTTTTTTATGATTTTTAGTTACAGATGCAGAGTTTGAGTAAATTTAGTTGATATTCACTTCGATTCCTTTTGGATTTTCATAAGATTTTTAGTAGAAGGAGCTGAAATTGATGAAATTTTAGTGAAATTAAATTAAATTTCTTTGCATTTTTTAATGATTTTTAGTTAAAGGTGCAGAATTTGAGAAAATATTGTTGAAATTCACTTCGATTCTTTTGCATTTTCTTAAGCTTTTTAGTAGGAGGTGCTGAAATTGAAGGAAATTGTGGTAAAATTAAATCAAATCTTTCTGAATCTTTTTATGATTTTTAGTTACAGATGCAGAATTTGAGTAAATTTAGTTGATATTCACTTCGATTCCTTTGAATTTTCTTAAGATTTTTTGTAGGAGGAGCTGAAATTGAAAAAACTTTGGTGAAGTTAAATTAAATCTTTTTGAATTTTTTTATGATTTTTACTTACAGATGCAGAATTTGAGTAAATTTAGTTGATATTCACTTCGATTCCTTTGGATTTTCATAAGATTTTTAGTAGAAGGAGCTGAAATTGATGATATTTTGGTGAAATTAAATTAAATTTCTTTGCATTTTTTTATGATTTTTAGTTAAAGGTGCAGACTTTGAGTAAATTTAGTTGATATTCACTTCGATTCCTTTGAATTTTCTTAAGATTTTTTGTAGGAGGAGCTGAAATTGAAAAAATTTTGGTGAAGTTAAATTAAATCTTTTTGAATTTTTTTATGATTTTTACTTACAGATGCAGAATTTGAGTAAATTTTGTTGATATTCACTTAGATTCTATTGGATTTTCAAAAGATTTTTAGTAGGAGGAGCTGAAATTGAAAAAATTTTGGTGATATTAAATTAAATCTTTTTGAATTTTTTTATGATTTTTAGTTACAGATGCAGAATTTGTGTAAATTTAGTTGATATTCACTTCGATTCTTTTGAATTTTCTTAAGATTTTTAGTAGGAGGTGCTGAAATTGAAGAAATGTTGGTAAAATTAAATTAAATCTTTTTGATTTTTTTTTATGATTTTTAGTTACAGATGCAGAATTTGAGTAAATTTAGTTGATATTCACTTAGATTCCTTTGGATTTTCATAAGATTTTTAGTAGAAGGAGCTGAAATTGAAGGAAATTGTGGTAAAATTAAATTAAATCTTTCTGAATTTTTTTATGATTTTTAGTTACAGATGCAGAATTTGTGTAAATTTAGTTGATATTCACTTCGAATCTTTTGAATTTTCTTAAGATTTTTAGTAGGAGGTGCTGAAATTGAAGAAGTGTTGGTAAAATTAAATTAAATCTTTTTTATTTTTTTTATGATTTTTAGTTACAGATGCAGAATTTGAGTAAATTTAGTTGATATTCACTTCGATTCTTTTGAATTTTCTTAAGATTTTTAGTAGGAGGTGCTGAAATTGAAGAAATGTCGGTAAAATTAAATTAAATCTTTTTGATTTTTTTTATGATTTTTAGTGAAAGGTGCAGAATTTGAGTAAATTTAGTTGATATTCACTTCGATTCCTTTGGATTTTCATAAGATTTTTAGTAGAAGGAGCTGAAATTGATGATGTTTTGGTAAAATTAAATTAAATTTCTTTGCATTTTTTTATGATTTTTAGTTACAGATGCAGAATTTGAGTAAATTTAGTTGATATTCACTTAGATTCCTTTGGATTTTCATAAGATTTTTAGTAGAAGGAGCTGAAATTGAAGGAAATTGTGGTAAAATTAAATTAAATCTTTCTGAATTTTTTTATGATTTTTAGTTACAGATGCAGACTTTGAGCAAATTTAGTTGATATTCACTTAGATTCTATTGGATTTTCATAAGATTTTTAGTAGGAGAAGCTGAAATTGAAGAAATGTTGGTAAAATTAAATTAAATCTTTTTAATTTTTTTTATGATTTTTAGTGAAAGGTGCAGAATTTGAGTAAGTTTACTTGATATTCACTTCGATTCCTTTGAATTTTCTTAAGATTTTTAGTAGAAGGAGCTGAAATTGATGATATTTTGGTGAAATTAAATTAAATTTCTTTGCATTTTTTTATGATTTTTAGTTAAAGGTGCAGACTTTGAGTAAATTTAGTTGATATTCACTTCGATTCCTTTGAATTTTCTTAAGATTTTTTGTAGGAGGAGCTGAAATTGAAAAAATTTTGGTGAAGTTAAATTAAATCTTTTTGAATTTTTTTATGATTTTTACTTACAGATGCAGAATTTGAGTAAATTTTGTTGATATTCACTTAGATTCTATTGGATTTTCAAAAGATTTTTAGTAGGAGGAGCTGAAATTGAAAAAATTTTGGTGATATTAAATTAAATCTTTTTGAATTTTTTTATGATTTGTAGTTACAGATGCAGAATTTGTGTAAATTTAGTTGATATTCACTTCGATTCTTTTGAATTTTCTTAAGATTTTTAGTAGGAGGTGCTGAAATTGAAGAAATGTTGGTAAAATTAAATTAAATCTTTTTGATTTTTTTTATGATTTTTAGTTACAGATGCAGAATTTGAGTAAATTTAGTTGATATTCACTTAGATTCCTTTGGATTTTCATAAGATTTTTAGTAGAAGGAGCTGAAATTGAAGGAAATTGTGGTAAAATTAAATTAAATCTTTCTGAATTTTTTTATGATTTTTAGTTACAGATGCAGAATTTGTGTAAATTTAGTTGATATTCACTTCGAATCTTTTGAATTTTCTTAAGATTTTTAGTAGGAGGTGCTGAAATTGAAGAAATGTTGGTAAAATTAAATTAAATCTTTTTTATTTTTTTTATGATTTTTAGTTACAGATGCAGAATTTGAGTAAATTTAGTTGATATTCACTTCGATTCTTTTGAATTTTCTTAAGATTTTTAGTAGGAGGTGCTGAAATTGAAGAAATGTCGGTAAAATTAAATTAAATCTTTTTGATTTTTTTTATGATTTTTAGTTACAGATGCAGAATTTGAGTAAATTTAGTTGATATTCACTTCGATTCTTTTGAATTTTCATAAGATTTTTAGTAGGAGGTGCTGAAATTGAAGAAATGTCGGTAAAATTAAATTAAATCTTTTTGATTTTTTTTATGATTTTTAGTGAAAGGTGCAGAATTTGAGTAAATTTAGTTGATATTCACTTCGATTCCTTTGGATTTTCATAAGATTTTTAGTAGAAGGAGCTGAAATTGATGATGTTTTGGTAAAATTAAATTAAATTTCTTTGCATTTTTTTATGATTTTTAGTTACAGATGCAGAATTTGAGTAAATTTAGTTGATATTCACTTAGATTCCTTTGGATTTTCATAAGATTTTTAGTAGAAGGAGCTGAAATTGAAGGAAATTGTGGTAAAATTAAATTAAATCTTTCTGAATTTTTTTATGATTTTTAGTTACAGATGCAGACTTTGAGCAAATTTAGTTGATATTCACTTAGATTCTATTGGATTTTCATAAGATTTTTAGTAGGAGAAGCTGAAATTGAAGAAATGTTGGTAAAATTAAATTAAATCTTTTTAATTTTTTTTATGATTTTTAGTGAAAGGTGCAGAATTTGAGTAAGTTTACTTGATATTCACTTCGATTCCTTTGAATTTTCTTAAGATTTTTAGTAGAAGGAGCTGAAATTGATGATATTTTGGTCAAATTAAATTAAATTTCTTTGCATTTTTTTATGATTTTTAGTTACAGATGCAGAATTTGAGTAAATTTAGTTGATATTCACTTCGATTCCTTTGGATTTTCAAAAGATTTTTAGTAGGAGGAGCTGAAATTGAAAAAATTTTGGTGAAATTAAATTAAATCTTTTTGAATTTTTTTTATGATTTTTAGGTACAGATGCAGAGTTTGAGTAAATTTAGTTGATATTCACTTCGATTCCTTTGGATTTTCATAAGATTTTTAGTAGAAGGAGCTGAAATTGATGATATTTTGGTGAAATTAAATTAAATTTCTTTGCATTTTTTTATGATTTTTAGTGAAAGGTGCAGAATTTGAGTAAATTTAGTTGATATTCACTTCGATTCCTTTGGATTTTCATAAGATTTTTAGTAGAAGGAGCTGAAATTGATGATGTTTTGGTAAAATTAAATTAAATTTCTTTGCATTTTTTTATGATTTTTAGTTACAGATGCAGAATTTGAGTAAATTTAGTTGATATTCACTTAGATTCCTTTGGATTTTCATAAGATTTTTAGTAGGAGAAGCTGAAATTGAAGAAATGTTGGTAAAATTAAATTAAATCTTTTAATTTTTTTTATGATTTTTAGTGAAAGGTGCAGAATTTGAGTAAGTTTACTTGATATTCACTTCGATTCCTTTGAATTTTCTTAAGATTTTTAGTAGAAAGAGCTGAAATTGATGATATTTTGGTAAAATTAAATTAAATTTCTTTGCATTTTTTTATGATTTTTAGTTACAGATGCAGAATTTGAGTAAATTTAGTTGATATTCACTTCGATTCCTTTGGATTTTCATAAGATTTTTAGTAGAAGGAGCTGAAATTGAAGGAAATTGTGGTAAAATTAAATTAAATCTTTCTGAATTTTTTTATGATTTTTAGTTACAGATGCAGACTTTGAGCAAATTTAGTTGATATTCACTTAGATTCTATTGGATTTTCATAAGATTTTTAGTAGGAGAAGCTGAAATTGAAGAAATGTTGGTAAAATTAAATTAAATCTTTTTAATTTTTTTTATGATTTTTAGTGAAAGGTGCAGAATTTGAGTAAGTTTACTTGATATTCACTTCGATTCCTTTGAATTTTCTTAAGATTTTTAGTAGAAGGAGCTGAAATTGATGATATTTTGGTCAAATTAAATTAAATTTCTTTGCATTTTTTTATGATTTTTAGTTACAGATGCAGAATTTGAGTAAATTTAGTTGATATTCACTTCGATTCCTTTGGATTTTCAAAAGATTTTTAGTAGGAGGAGCTGAAATTGAAAAAATTTTGGTGAAATTAAATTAAATCTTTTTGAATTTTTTTTATGATTTTTAGGTACAGATGCAGAGTTTGAGTAAATTTAGTTGATATTCACTTCGATTCCTTTGGATTTTCATAAGATTTTTAGTAGAAGGAGCTGAAATTGATGATATTTTGGTGAAATTAAATTAAATTTCTTTGCATTTTTTTATGATTTTTAGTGAAAGGTGCAGAATTTGAGTAAATTTAGTTGATATTCACTTCGATTCCTTTGGATTTTCATAAGATTTTTAGTAGAAGGAGCTGAAATTGATGATGTTTTGGTAAAATTAAATTAAATTTCTTTGCATTTTTTTATGATTTTTAGTTACAGATGCAGAATTTGAGTAAATTTAGTTGATATTCACTTAGATTCCTTTGGATTTTCATAAGATTTTTAGTAGGAGAAGCTGAAATTGAAGAAATGTTGGTAAAATTAAATTAAATCTTTTAATTTTTTTTATGATTTTTAGTGAAAGGTGCAGAATTTGAGTAAGTTTACTTGATATTCACTTCGATTCCTTTGAATTTTCTTAAGATTTTTAGTAGAAAGAGCTGAAATTGATGATATTTTGGTCAAATTAAATTAAATTTCTTTGCATTTTTTTATGATTTTTAGTTACAGATGCAGAATTTGAGTAAATTTAGTTGATATTCACTTCGATTCCTTTGGATTTTTAAAAGATTTTTAGTAGGAGGAGCTGAAATTGAAAAAATTTTGCTGAAATTAAATTAAATCTTTTTGATTTTTTTTATGATTTTTAGTGAAAGGTGCAGAATTGGAGTAAATTTAGTTGATATTCACTTCGATTCCTTTGGATTTTCATAAGATTTTTAGTAGAAGGAGCTGAAATTGATGATGTTTTGGTAAAATTAAATTAAATTTCTTTGCATTTTTTTATGATTTTTAGTTACAGATGCAGAATTTGAGTAAATTTAGTTGATATTCACTTAGATTCCTTTGGATTTTCATAAGATTTTTAGTAGAAGGAGCTGAAATTGAAGGAAATTGTGGTAAAATTAAATTAAATCTTTCTGAATTTTTTTATGATTTTTAGTTACAGATGCAGACTTTGAGCAAATTTAGTTGATATTCACTTAGATTCTATTGGATTTTCATAAGATTTTTAGTAGGAGAAGCTGAAATTGAAGAAATGTTGGTAAAATTAAATTAAATCTTTTTAATTTTTTTTATGATTTTTAGTGAAAGGTGCAGAATTTGAGTAAGTTTAGTTGATATTCACTTCGATTCCTTTGAATTTTCTTAAGATTTTTAGTAGAAGGAGCTGAAATTGATGATATTTTGGTGAAATTAAATTAAATTTCTTTGCATTTTTTTATGATTTTTAGTTAAAGGTGCAGACTTTGAGTAAATTTAGTTGATATTCACTTCGATTCCTTTGAATTTTCTTAAGATTTTTTGTAGGAGGAGCTGAAATTGAAAAAATTTTGGTGAAGTTAAATTAAATCTTTTTGAATTTTTTTATGATTTTTACTTACAGATGCAGAATTTGAGTAAATTTTGTTGATATTCACTTAGATTCTATTGGATTTTCAAAAGATTTTTAGTAGGAGGAGCTGAAATTGAAAAAATTTTGGTGATATTAAATTAAATCTTTTTTAATTTTTTATGATTTTTAGTTACAGATGCAGAATTTGTGTAAATTTAGTTGATATTCACTTCGAATCTTTTGAATTTTCTTAAGATTTTTAGTAGGAGGTGCTGAAATTGAAGAAATGTTGGTAAAATCAAATTAAATCTTTTTGATTTTTTTTATGATTTTTAGTTACAGATGCAGAATTTGAGTAAATTTAGTTGATATTCACTTCGATTCTTTTGAATTTTCTTAAGATTTTTAGTAGGAGGTGCTGAAATTGAAGAAATGTCGGTAAAATTAAATTAAATCTTTTTGATTTTTTTTATGATTTTTAGTGAAAGGTGCAGAATTTGAGTAAATTTAGTTGATATTCACTTCGATTCCTTTGGATTTTCATAAGATTTTTAGTAGAAGGAGCTGAAATTGATGATGTTTTGGTAAAATTAAATTAAATTTCTTTGCATTTTTTTATGATTTTTAGTTACAGATGCAGAATTTGAGTAAATTTAGTTGATATTCACTTAGATTCCTTTGGATTTTCATAAGATTTTTAGTAGAAGGAGCTGAAATTGAAGGAAATTGTGGTAAAATTAAATTAAATCTTTCTGAATTTTTTTATGATTTTTAGTTACAGATGCAGACTTTGAGCAAATTTAGTTGATATTCACTTAGATTCTATTGGATTTTCATAAGATTTTTAGTAGGAGAAGCTGAAATTGAAGAAATGTTGGTAAAATTAAATTAAATCTTTTTAATTTTTTTTATGATTTTTAGTGAAAGGTGCAGAATTTGAGTAAGTTTACTTGATATTCACTTCGATTCCTTTGAATTTTCTTAAGATTTTTAGTAGAAGGAGCTGAAATTGATGATATTTTGGTCAAATTAAATTAAATTTCTTTGCATTTTTTTATGATTTTTAGTTACAGATGCAGAATTTGAGTAAATTTAGTTGATATTCACTTAGATTCCTTTGGATTTTCATAAGATTTTTAGTAGAAGGAGCTGAAATTGAAGGAAATTGTGGTAAAATTAAATTAAATCTTTCTGAATTTTTTTATGATTTTTAGTTACAGATGCAGACTTTGAGCAAATTTAGTTGATATTCACTTAGATTCTATTGGATTTTCATAAGATTTTTAGTAGGAGAAGCTGAAATTGAAGAAATGTTGGTAAAATTAAATTAAATCTTTTTAATTTTTTTTATGATTTTTAGTGAAAGGTGCAGAATTTGAGTAAGTTTACTTGATATTCACTTCGATTCCTTTGAATTTTCTTAAGATTTTTAGTAGAAGGAGCTGAAATTGATGATATTTTGGTCAAATTAAATTAAATTTCTTTGCATTTTTTTATGATTTTTAGTTACAGATGCAGAATTTGAGTAAATTTAGTTGATATTCACTTCGATTCCTTTGGATTTTCAAAAGATTTTTAGTAGGAGGAGCTGAAATTGAAAAAATTTTGGTGAAATTAAATTAAATCTTTTTGAATTTTTTTTATGATTTTTAGGTACAGATGCAGAGTTTGAGTAAATTTAGTTGATATTCACTTCGATTCCTTTGGATTTTCATAAGATTTTTAGTAGAAGGAGCTGAAATTGATGATATTTTGGTGAAATTAAATTAAATTTCTTTGCATTTTTTTATGATTTTTAGTGAAAGGTGCAGAATTTGAGTAAATTTAGTTGATATTCACTTCGATTCCTTTGGATTTTCATAAGATTTTTAGTAGAAGGAGCTGAAATTGATGATGTTTTGGTAAAATTAAATTAAATTTCTTTGCATTTTTTTATGATTTTTAGTTACAGATGCAGAATTTGAGTAAATTTAGTTGATATTCACTTCGATTCCTTTGGATTTTCATAAGATTTTTAGTAGAAGGAGCTGAAATTGAAGGAAATTGTGGTAAAATTAAATTAAATCTTTCTGAATTTTTTTATGATTTTTAGTTACAGATGCAGACTTTGAGCAAATTTAGTTGATATTCACTTAGATTCTATTGGATTTTCATAAGATTTTTAGTAGGAGAAGCTGAAATTGAAGAAATGTTGGTAAAATTAAATTAAATCTTTTAATTTTTTTTATGATTTTTAGTGAAAGGTGCAGAATTTGAGTAAGTTTACTTGATATTCACTTCGATTCCTTTGAATTTTCTTAAGATTTTTAGTAGAAAGAGCTGAAATTGATGATATTTTGGTCAAATTAAATTAAATTTCTTTGCATTTTTTTATGATTTTTAGTTACAGATGCAGAATTTGAGTAAATTTAGTTGATATTCACTTCGATTCCTTTGGATTTTTAAAAGATTTTTAGTAGGAGGAGCTGAAATTGAAAAAATTTTGCTGAAATTAAATTAAATCTTTTTGAATTTTTTTTATGATTTTTAGGTACAGATGCAGAGTTTGAGTAAATTTAGTTGATATTCACTTCGATTCCTTTTGGATTTTCATAAGATTTTTAGTAGAAGCAGCTGAAATTGATAATATTTTGGTGAAATTAAATTAAATTTCTTTGCATTTTTTTATGATTTTTAGTTACAGATGCAGAATTTGATAAAATTTAGTTGATATTCACTTCGATTCCTTTGGATTTTCATAAGATTTTTAGCAGAAGGAGCTGAGATTGAAGGAAATTGTGGAACAATTAAATTAAATCTTTCTGAATTTTTTTATGATTTTTAGTTACAGATGCAGAATTTGAGTAAATTTAGTTGATATTCACTTAGATTCTATTGGATTTTCAAAAGATTTTTAGTAGGAGGAGCTGAAATTGAAAAAATTTTGGTGAAATTAAATTAAATCTTTTTGAATTTTTTTTTATGATTTTTAGGTACAGATGCAGAGTTTGAGTTAATTTAGTTGATATTCACTTCGATTCCTTTTGTATTTTCATAAGATTTTTAGTAGAAGGAGCTGAAATTGATGAAATTTTGGTGAAATTAAATTAAATTTCTTTGCATTTTTTAATGATTTTTAGTTAAAGGTGCAGAATTTGAGAAAATATTGTTGAAATTCACTTCGATTCTTTTGCATTTTCTTAAGCTTTTTATTAGGAGGTGCTGAAATTGAAAAAATTTTGGTGATATTAAATTAAATCTTTTTGAATTTTTTTATGATTTTTAGATACAGATGCAGAATTTGAGTAAATTTAGTTGATATTCACTTCGATTCTTTTGAATTTTCTTAAGATTTTTAGTAGGAGGTGCTGAAATTGAAGAAATGTCGGTAAAATTAAATTAAATCTTTTTGATTTTTTTTATGATTTTTAGTTACAGATGCAGAATTTGAGTAAATTTAGTTGATATTGTCACGTCCTGGGTGGCGGGTTTTAGGACAGTGACATTGTGGAAGGGTAACGGGAGTCGAACGCGAAATCCTGTTTCGCCGCTCCGAGAGGTAAGGAGGATTTTATGCCCGAAATTTTGTTTCGCTGCTCTAAGCGATTGCAAGGTTCAGGCACGGAATCCTGTTTCGCTGCCCCAAACGGTTTGCAAAGGTTAGGCACGAAAATCTTTTCGTTGCTCTACGGAATAGGAAGGATCTAGGCACGAAACCCTGTTTCGCAGTCCTGGTGAATAGGAGGGAATTTAGGCACGAAACCCTGTTTCGCAGTCCTGGTGAATAAGAGGGAATTTAGGCACGAAACCCTGTTTCGCAGTCCTAATGCGAAGGAAGGTTGTTAAGCACGAAACCCTGTTTCGCAGCCCTAATCGACCAGGGGAGGTTGGGTAATAAGCGCGCACCCGAGTGACACCCGTTAGGTTATTCGCGAAGGAAAACGGTGGTAGAAAGGCCGGTTATGATTTTAAACGTTTGAGTAATAGAACCACTATTTATTGGTAAGCGAGTGAAATAGCAGTGTGCTTCCGATGATATAGCAGTTTACAATAATGCATGAACATAGAGCATTGGGACAAACATTTATATAACGGTGATTGAGAATATAATAAACATGTGACAACTTAGTAACGCTAATAATGATTTAGTATAACTAATGAAATTAAGCAATGGTATAATTAGGCAGTAAGCAATTGAAAGTTAAAGAGAAAGCAATACAATTGAGCGATGTACATATAAAGTAATAAGCAAAATCAAAGCGAATAATATAAAGTAATAAGCAAAATCAAAGCGAATAATATAAAGTAATAAGCAAAATCAAAGCGAATAATATAAATATAAAGAGTTAAACAATAATGTTGCACGTGAGCAAAAGAAAATAGGATAATGAAAGTTATAATAGTTAAATGCTTACAGTGATATAGAAGAGGTGAAATCCTTATAGCACTTCACTAACAATACAGACACGTGGTGTCGCGAAAGATATAGTAATGGAATGGTCGATAGCAACTGACTGAACGATTGTAACAGACTGATGATGCGCGGTCCATGTGGCGCTTGTATTTATACGAAATCAATGGAATGTCTGGTATGCGAGGAATTTACGTTATGCGTGGAATCTGTGGTATGCGTGATGAGTCATACGTGTTATGTAATCGACGCGTGCCAATGACTCATGCGTAAGGTATGCGTGGAATAGCGGATTTCGGCGGTTCTTTCGGGGTTTTTAGAGATGGGTATTCCACCCGTTGGATGGATTTAGAGGATTTTGATTGGGGTTTTAAGGTGGAGGCTTGAGTATGTTTGTAGGAAAAAAGGGGGGGGGGAAGAGGGGGTACATGGTCTCGAGATGAGCGAGCTTTGGCGAGGGGCTTGTGTTAGATTTGAATGGGGAAGAGTTCGCGCCTCTAAGGCCGAAGAGGGGAAGGGGATTCGAAATTTGGGCGTCTGGAGATGGGGACCGCTAGGGTACATCGTCCAAACAACCCGGAGGTTGGAAAAAGGGGTTTAGCATATGTGGTTTCGAGAATAGTTGAGTGGATTTATATGGAGGATGCCATTTAGGACCGGCGAAAAATTATCGGGACGTCACAATATTCACTTCGATTCCTTTGGATTTTCAAAAGATTTTTAGTAGGAGGAGCTGAAATTGAAAAAATTTTGCTGAAATTAAATTAAATCTTTTTGAATTTTTTTTATGATTTTTAGGTACAGATGCAGAGTTTGAGTAAATTTAGTTGATATTCACTTCGATTCCTTTTGGATTTTCATAAGATTTTTAGTAGAAGCAGCTGAAATTGATAATATTTTGGTGAAATTAAATTAAATTTCTTTGCATTTTTTTATGATTTTTAGTTACAGATGCAGAATTTGATAAAATTTAGTTGATATTCACTTCGATTCCTTTGGATTTTCATAAGATTTTTAGTAGAAGGAGCTGAAATTGAAGGAAATTTGGTGAAGTTAAATTAAATCTTTCTGAATTTTTTTATGATTTTTAGATACAGATGCAGAATTTGAGTAAATTTAGTTGATATTCACTTCGATTCCTTTGAATTTTCTTAAGATTTTTTGTAGCAGGAGCTGAAATTGAAAAAAATTTGGTGAAGTTAAATTAAATCTTTTTGAATTTTTTTATGATTTTTAGTTACAGATGCAGAATTTGAGTAAATTTAGTTGATATTCACTTAGATTCTATTGGATTTTCAAAAGATTTTTAGTAGGAGGAGCTGAAATTGAAAAAATTTTGGTGAAATTAAATTAAATCTTTTTGAATTTTTTTTATGATTTTTAGGTACAGATGCAGAGTTTGAGTAAATTTAGTTGATATTCACTTCGATTCCTTTTGTATTTTCATAAGATTTTTAGTAGAAGGAGCTGAAATTGATGAAATTCTGGTGAAATTAAATTAAATATCTTTGCATTTTTTAATGATTTTTAGTTAAAGGTGCAGAATTTGAGAAAATATTGTTGAAATTCACTTCGATTCTTTTGCATTTTCTTAAGCTTTTTAGTAGGAGGTGCTGAAATTGAAAAAATTTTGGTGATATTAAATTAAATCTTTTTTAATTTTTTTATGATTTTTAGTTACAGATGCAGAGTTTGAGTAAATTTAGTTGATATTCACTTCGATTCCTTCTGGATTTTCATAAGATTTTTAGTAGAAGCAGCTGAAATTGATAATATTTTGGTGAAATTAAATTAAATTTCTTTGCATTTTTTTATGATTTTTAGTTACAGATGCAGAATTTGATAAAATTTAGTTGATATTCACTTCGATTCCTTTGGATTTTCATAAGATTTTTAGTAGAAGGAGCTGAAATTGAAGGAAATTGTGGAACAATTAAATTAAATCTTTCTGAATTTTTTTATGATTTTTAGTTACAGATGCAGAATTTGAGTAAATTTAGTTGATATTCACTTCGATTCCTTTGAATTTTCTTAAGATTTTTTGTAGCAGGAGCTGAAATTGAAAAAAATTGGATGAAGTTAAATTAAATCTTTTTGAATTTTTTTATGATTTTTAGTTACAGATGCAGAATTTGAGTAAATTTAGTTGATATTCACTTAGATTCTATTGGATTTTCAAAAGATTTTTAGTAGGAGGAGCTGAAATTGAAAAAATTTTGGTGAAATTAAATTAAATCTTTTTGAATTTTTTTTTATGATTTTTAGGTACAGATGCAGAGTTTGAGTAAATTTAGTTGATATTCACTTCGATTCCTTTTGTATTTTCTTAAGATTTTTAGTAGAAGGAGCTGAAATTGATGAAATTTAGTGAAATTAAATTAAATTTCTTTGCATTTTTTAATGATTTTTAGTTAAAGGTGCAGAATTTGAGAAAATATTGTTGAAATTCACTTCGATTCTTTTGCATTTTCTTAAGCTTTTTAGTAGGAGGTGCTGAAATTGAAAAAATTTTGGTGATATTAAATTAAATCTTTTTGAATTTTTTTATGATTTTTAGTTACAGATGCAGAGTTTGAGTAAATTTAGTTGATATTCACTTCGATTCCTTTTGGATTTTCATAAGATTTTTAGTAGAAGGAGCTGAAATTGATGAAATTTTAGTGAAATTAAATTAAATTTCTTTGCATTTTTTAATGATTTTTAGTTAAAGGTGCAGAATTTGAGAAAATATTGTTGAAATTCATTTCGATTCCTTTTGTATTTTCATAAGATTTTTAGTAGAAGGAGCTGAAATTGATGAAATTTTGGTGAAATTAAATTAAATTTCTTTGCATTTTTTAATGATTTTTAGTTAAAGGTGCAGAATTTGAGAAAATATTGTTGAAATTCACTTCGATTCTTTTGCATTTTCTTAAGCTTTTTATTAGGAGGTGCTGAAATTGAAAAAATTTTGGTGATATTAAATTAAATCTTTTTGAATTTTTTTATGATTTTTAGATACAGATGCAGAATTTGTGTAAATTTAGTTGATATTCACTTCGATTCTTTTGAATTTTCTTAAGATTTTTAGTAGGAGGTGCTGAAATTGAAGAAATGTCGGTAAAATTAAATTAAATCTTTTTGATTTTTTTTATGATTTTTAGTGAAAGGTGCAGAATTTGAGTAAGTTTACTTGATATTCACTTCGATTCCTTTGAATTTTCTTAAGATTTTTAGTAGAAGGAGCTGAAATTGATGATATTTTGGTCAAATTAAATTAAATTTCTTTGCATTTTTTTATGATTTTTAGTTACAGATGCAGAATTTGAGTAAATTTAGTTGATATTCACTTCGATTCCTTTGGATTTTCAAAAGATTTTTAGTAGGAGGAGCTGAAATTGAAAAAATTTTGCTGAAATTAAATTAAATCTTTTTGAATTTTTTTTATGATTTTTAGGTACAGATGCAGAGTTTGAGTAAATTTAGTTGATATTCACTTCGATTCCTTTTGGATTTTCATAAGATTTTTAGTAGAAGCAGCTGAAATTGATAATATTTTGGTGAAATTAAATTAAATTTCTTTGCATTTTTTTATGATTTTTAGTTACAGATGCAGAATTTGATAAAATTTAGTTGATATTCACTTCGATTCCTTTGGATTTTCATAAGATTTTTAGTAGAAGGAGCTGAAATTGAAGGAAATTGTGGAACAATTAAATTAAATCTTTCTGAATTTTTTTATGATTTTTAGTTACAGATGCAGAATTTGAGTAAATTTAGTTGATATTCACTTCGATTCCTTTGAATTTTCTTAAGATTTTTTGTAGCAGGAGCTGAAATTGAAAAAAATTTGGTGAAGTTAAATTAAATCTTTTTGAATTTTTTTATGATTTTTAGTTACAGATGCAGAATTTGAGTAAATTTAGTTGATATTCACTTAGATTCTATTGGATTTTCAAAAGATTTTTAGTAGGAGGAGCTGAAATTGAAAAAATTTTGGTGAAATTAAATTAAATCTTTTTGAATTTTTTTTATGATTTTTAGGTACAGATGCAGAGTTTGAGTAAATTTAGTTGATATTCACTTCGATTCCTTTTGTATTTTCATAAGATTTTTAGTAGAAGGAGCTGAAATTGATGAAATTTTGGTGAAATTAAATTAAATTTCTTTGCATTTTTTAATGATTTTTAGTTAAAGGTGCAGAATTTGAGAAAATATTGTTGAAATTCACTTCGATTCTTTTGCATTTTCTTAAGCTTTTTATTAGGAGGTGCTGAAATTGAAAAAATTTTGGTGATATTAAATTAAATCTTTTTGAATTTTTTTATGATTTTTAGATACAGATGCAGAATTTGAGTAAATTTAGTTGATATTCACTTCGATTCTTTTGAATTTTCTTAAGATTTTTAGTAGGAGGTGCTGAAATTGAAGAAATGTCGGTAAAATTAAATTAAATCTTTTTGATTTTTTTTATGATTTTTAGTGAAAGGTGCAGAATTTGAGTAAGTTTACTTGATATTCACTTCGATTCCTTTGAATTTTCTTAAGATTTTTAGTAGAAGGAGCTGAAATTGATGATATTTTGGTCAAATTAAATTAAATTTCTTTGCATTTTTTTATGATTTTTAGTTACAGATGCAGAATTTGAGTAAATTTAGTTGATATTCACTTCGATTCCTTTGGATTTTCAAAAGATTTTTAGTAGGAGGAGCTGAAATTGAAAAAATTTTGCTGAAATTAAATTAAATCTTTTTGAATTTTTTTTATGATTTTTAGGTACAGATGCAGAGTTTGAGTAAATTTAGTTGATATTCACTTCGATTCCTTTTGGATTTTCATAAGATTTTTAGTAGAAGCAGCTGAAATTGATAATATTTTGGTGAAATTAAATTAAATTTCTTTGCATTTTTTTATGATTTTTAGTTACAGATGCAGAATTTGATAAAATTTAGTTGATATTCACTTCGATTCCTTTGGATTTTCATAAGATTTTTAGTAGAAGGAGCTGAAATTGAAGGAAATTGTGGAACAATTAAATTAAATCTTTCTGAATTTTTTTATGATTTTTAGTTACAGATGCAGAATTTGAGTAAATTTAGTTGATATTCACTTTGATTCCTTTGAATTTTCTTAAGATTTTTTGTAGCAGGAGCTGAAATTGAAAAAAATTTGGTGAAGTTAAATTAAATCTTTTTGAATTTTTTTATGATTTTTAGTTACAGATGCAGAATTTGAGTAAATTTAGTTGATATTCACTTAGATTCTATTGGATTTTCAAAAGATTTTTAGTAGGAGGAGCTGAAATTGAAAAAATTTTGGTGAAATTAAATTAAATTTCTTTGCATTTTTTAATGATTTTTAGTTAAAGGTGCAGAATTTGAGAAAATATTGTTGAAATTCACTTCGATTCTTTTGCATTTTCTTAAGCTTTTTAGTAGGAGGTGCTGAAATTGAAAAAATTTTGGTGATATTAAATTAAATCTTTTTGAATTTTTTTATGATTTTTAGTTACAGATGCAGAGTTTGAATAAATTTAGTTGATATTCACTTCGATTCCTTTTGGATTTTCATAAGATTTTTAGTAGAAGGAGCTGAAATTGATGAAATTTTAGTGAAATTAAATTAAATTTCTTTGCATTTTTTAATGATTTTTAGTTAAAGGTGCAGAATTTGAGAAAATATGGTTGAAATTCACTTCGATTCTTTTGCATTTTCTTAAGCTTTTTAGTAGGAGGTGCTGAAATTGAAGGAAATTGTGGTAAAATTAAATCAAATCTTTCTGAATTTTTTTATGATTTTTAGTTACAGATGCAGAATTTGAGTAAATTTAGTTGATATTCACTTCGATTCCTTTGAATTTTCTTAAGATTTTTTGTAGGAGGAGCTGAAATTGAAAAAACTTTGGTGAAGTTAAATTAAATCTTTTTGAATTTTTTTATGATTTTTACTTACAGATGCAGAATTTGAGTAAATTTAGTTGATATTCACTTCGATTCCTTTGGATTTTCATAAGATTTTTAGTAGAAGGAGCTGAAATTGATGATATTTTGGTGAAATTAAATTAAATTTCTTTGCATTTTTTTATGATTTTTAGTTAAAGGTGCAGACTTTGAGTAAATTTAGTTGATATTCACTTCGATTCCTTTGAATTTTCTTAAGATTTTTTGTAGGAGGAGCTGAAATTGAAAAAATTTTGGTGAAGTTAAATTAAATCTTTTTGAATTATTTTATGATTTTTACTTACAGATGCAGAATTTGAGTAAATTTTGTTGATATTCACTTAGATTCTATTGGATTTTCAAAAGATTTTTAGTAGGAGGAGCTGAAATTGAAAAAATTTTGGTGATATTAAATTAAATCTTTTTGAATTTTTTTATGATTTTTAGTTACAGATGCAGAATTTGTGTAAATTTAGTTGATATTAACTTCGATTCTTTTGAATTTTCTTAAGATTTTTAGTAGGAGGTGCTGAAATTGAAGAAATGTTGGTAAAATTAAATTAAATCTTTTTGATTTTTTTTATGATTTTTAGTTACAGATGCAGAATTTGAGTAAATTTAGTTGATATTCACTTAGATTCCTTTGGATTTTCATAAGATTTTTAGTAGAAGGAGCTGAAATTGAAGGAAATTGTGGTAAAATTAAATTAAATCTTTCTGAATTTTTTTATGATTTTTAGTTACAGATGCAGACTTTGAGCAAATTTAGTTGATATTCACTTAGATTCTATTGGATTTTCATAAGATTTTTAGTAGGAGGAGCTGAAATTGAAGAAATGTTGGTAAAATTAAATTAAATCTTTTTAATTTTTTTTATGATTTTTAGTGAAAGGTGCAGAATTTGAGTAAGTTTACTTGATATTCACTTCGATTCCTTTGAATTTTCTTAAGATTTTTAGTAGAAGGAGCTGAAATTGAAAAAATTTTGGTGATATTAAATTAAATCTTTTTGAATTTTTTAATGATTTTTAGTTTAAGGTGCAGAATTTGTAAAAATATTGTTGAAATTCACTTCGATTCTTTTGCATTTTCTTAAGCTTTTTAGTAGGAGGTGCTGAAATTGAAGGAAATTGTGGTAAAATTAAATCAAATCTTTCTGAATTTTTTTATGATTTTTAGTTACAGATGCAGAATTTGAGTAAATTTAGTAGATATTCACTTAGATTCTATTGGATTTTCATAAGATTTTTAGTAGAAGGAGCTGAAATTGATGAAATTTTAGTGAAATTAAATTAAATTTCTTTGCATTTTTTAATGATTTTTAGTTAAAGGTGCAGAATTTGAGAAAATATAGTTGAAATTCACTTCGATTCTTTTGCATTTTCTTAAGATTTTTTGTAGCAGGAGCTGAAATTGAAAAAAATTTGGTGAAGTTAAATTAAATCTTTTTGAATTTTTTTATGATTTTTAGTTAAAGGTGCAGAATTTGAGTAAATTTAGTTGATATTCACTTCGATTGCTTTGAATTCTCTTAAGCTTTTTAGTAGGAGGAGCTGAAATTGAAGAAATGTTGGTAAAATTAAATTAAATCTTTTTGATTTTTTTTATGATTTTTAGTGAAAGGTGCAGAATTTGAGTAAGTTTACTTGATATTCACTTCGATTCCTTTGAATTTTCTTAAGATTTTTAGTAGAAGGAGCTGAAATTGATGATATTTTGGTCAAATTAAATTAAATTTCTTTGCATTTTTTTTATGATTTTTAGTTACAGATGCAGAATTTGAGTAAATTTAGTTGATATTCACTTAGATTCCTTTGGATTTTCATAAGATTTTTAGTAGAAGGAGCTGAAATTGAAGGAAATTGTGGTAAAATTAAATTAAATCTTTCTGAATTTTTTTATGATTTTTAGTTACAGATGCAGACTTTGAGCAAATTTAGTTGATATTCACTTAGATTCTATTGGATTTTCATAAGATTTTTAGTAGGAGAAGCTGAAATTGAAGAAATGTTGGTAAAATTAAATTAAATCTTTTAATTTTTTTTATGATTTTTAGTGAAAGGTGCAGAATTTGAGTAAGTTTACTTGATATTCACTTCGATTCCTTTGAATTTTCTTAAGATTTTTAGTAGAAGGAGCTGAAATTGATGATATTTTGGTCAAATTAAATTAAATTTCTTTGCATTTTTTTATGATTTTTAGTTACAGATGCAGAATTTGAGTAAATTTAGTTGATATTCACTTCGATTCCTTTGGATTTTCAAAAGATTTTTAGTAGGAGGAGCTGAAATTGAAAAAATTTTGCTGAAATTAAATTAAATCTTTTTGAATTTTTTTTATGATTTTTAGGTACAGATGCAGAGTTTGAGTAAATTTAGTTGATATTCACTTCGATTCCTTTTGGATTTTCATAAGATTTTTAGTAGAAGCAGCTGAAATTGATAATATTTTGGTGAAATTAAATTAAATTTCTTTGCATTTTTTTATGATTTTTAGTTACAGATGCAGAATTTGATAAAATTTAGTTGATATTCACTTCGATTCCTTTGGATTTTCATAAGATTTTTAGTAGAAGGAGCTGAAATTGAAGGAAATTGTGGAACAATTAAATTAAATCTTTCTGAATTTTTTTATGATTTTTAGTTACAGATGCAGAATTTGAGTAAATTTAGTTGATATTCACTTCGATTCCTTTGAATTTTCTTAAGATTTTTTGTAGCAGGAGCTGAAATTGAAAAAAATTTGGTGAAGTTAAATTAAATCTTTTTTAATTTTTTTATGATTTTTAGTTACAGATGCAGAATTTGAGTAAATTTAGTTGATATTCACTTAGATTCTATTGGATTTTCAAAAGATTTTTAGTAGGAGGAGCTGAAATTGAAAAATTTTGGTGAAATTAAATTAAATCTTTTTGAAATTTTTTTATGATTTTTAGGTACAGATGCAGAGTTTGAGTTAATTTAGTTGATATTCACTTCGATTCCTTTTGTATTTTCATAAGATTTTTAGTAGAAGGAGCTGAAATTGATGAAATTTTGGTGAAATTAAATTAAATTTCTTTGCATTTTTTAATGATTTTTAGTTAAAGGTGCAGAATTTGAGAAAATATTGTTGAAATTCACTTCGATTCTTTTGCATTTTCTTAAGCTTTTTATTAGGAGGTGCTGAAATTGAAAAAATTTTGGTGATATTAAATTAAATCTTTTTGAATTTTTTTATGATTTTTAGATACAGATGCAGAATTTGAGTAAATTTAGTTGATATTCACTTCGATTCCTTCTGGATTTTCATAAGATTTTTAGTAGAAGCAGCTGAAATTGATAATATTTTGGTGAAATTAAATTAAATTTCTTTGCATTTTTTTATGATTTTTAGTTACAGATGCAGAATTTGATAAAATTTAGTTGATATTCACTTCGATTCCTTTGGATTTTCATAAGATTTTTAGTAGAAGGAGCTGAAATTGAAGGAAATTGTGGAACAATTAAATTAAATCTTTCTGAATTTTTTTATGATTTTTAGTTACAGATGCAGAATTTGAGTAAATTTAGTTGATATTCACTTCGATTCCTTTGAATTTTCTTAAGATTTTTTGTAGCAGGAGCTGAAATTGAAAAAAATTGGATGAAGTTAAATTAAATCTTTTTGAATTTTTTTATGATTTTTAGTTACAGATGCAGAATTTGAGTAAATTTAGTTGATATTCACTTAGATTCTATTGGATTTTCAAAAGATTTTTAGTAGGAGGAGCTGAAATTGAAAAAATTTTGGTGAAATTAAATTAAATCTTTTTGAATTTTTTTTTATGATTTTTAGGTACAGATGCAGAGTTTGAGTAAATTTAGTTGATATTCACTTCGATTCCTTTTGTATTTTCTTAAGATTTTTAGTAGAAGGAGCTGAAATTGATGAAATTTAGTGAAATTAAATTAAATTTCTTTGCATTTTTTAATGATTTTTAGTTAAAGGTGCAGAATTTGAGAAAATATTGTTGAAATTCACTTCGATTCTTTTGCATTTTCTTAAGCTTTTTAGTAGGAGGTGCTGAAATTGAAAAAATTTTGGTGATATTAAATTAAATCTTTTTGAATTTTTTTATGATTTTTAGATACAGATGCAGAATTTGTGTAAATTTAGTTGATATTCACTTCGATTCCTTTGAATTTTCTTAAGATTTTTAGTAGAAGGAGCTGAAATTGATGATATTTTGGTCAAATTAAATTAAATTTCTTTGCATTTTTTTATGATTTTTAGTTACAGATGCAGAATTTGAGTAAATTTAGTTGATATTCACTTCGATTCCTTTGGATTTTCAAAAGATTTTTAGTAGGAGGAGCTGAAATTGAAAAAATTTTGCTGAAATTAAATTAAATCTTTTTGAATTTTTTTTATGATTTTTAGGTACAGATGCAGAGTTTGAGTAAATTTAGTTGATATTCACTTCGATTCCTTTTGGATTTTCATAAGATTTTTAGTAGAAGCAGCTGAAATTGATAATATTTTGGTGAAATTAAATTAAATTTCTTTGCATTTTTTTATGATTTTTAGTTACAGATGCAGAATTTGATAAAATTTAGTTGATATTCACTTCGATTCCTTTGGATTTTCATAAGATTTTTAGTAGAAGGAGCTGAAATTGAAGGAAATTGTGGAACAATTAAATTAAATCTTTCTGAATTTTTTTATGATTTTTAGTTACAGATGCAGAATTTGAGTAAATTTAGTTGATATTCACTTCGATTCCTTTGAATTTTCTTAAGATTTTTTGTAGCAGGAGCTGAAATTGAAAAAAATTTGGTGAAGTTAAATTAAATCTTTTTGAATTTTTTTATGATTTTTAGTTACAGATGCAGAATTTGAGTAAATTTAGTTGATATTCACTTAGATTCTATTGGATTTTCAAAAGATTTTTAGTAGGAGGAGCTGAAATTGAAAAAATTTTGGTGAAATTAAATTAAATCTTTTTGAATTTTTTTTATGATTTTTAGGTACAGATGCAGAGTTTGAGTAAATTTAGTTGATATTCACTTCGATTCCTTTTGTATTTTCATAAGATTTTTAGTAGAAGGAGCTGAAATTGATGAAATTTTGGTGAAATTAAATTAAATTTCTTTGCATTTTTTAATGATTTTTAGTTAAAGGTGCAGAATTTGAGAAAATATTGTTGAAATTCACTTCGATTCTTTTGCATTTTCTTAAGCTTTTTATTAGGAGGTGCTGAAATTGAAAAAATTTTGGTGATATTAAATTAAATCTTTTTGAATTTTTTTATGATTTTTAGATACAGATGCAGAATTTGAGTAAATTTAGTTGATATTCACTTCGATTCTTTTGAATTTTCTTAAGATTTTTAGTAGGAGGTGCTGAAATTGAAGAAATGTCGGTAAAATTAAATTAAATCTTTTTGATTTTTTTTATGATTTTTAGTGAAAGGTGCAGAATTTGAGTAAGTTTACTTGATATTCACTTCGATTCCTTTGAATTTTCTTAAGATTTTTAGTAGAAGGAGCTGAAATTGATGATATTTTGGTCAAATTAAATTAAATTTCTTTGCATTTTTTTATGATTTTTAGTTACAGATGCAGAATTTGAGTAAATTTAGTTGATATTCACTTCGATTCCTTTGAATTTTCTTAAGATTTTTTGTAGGAGGAGCTGAAATTGAAAAAACTTTGGTGAAGTTAAATTAAATCTTTTTGAATTTTTTTATGATTTTTACTTACAGATGCAGAATTTGAGTAAATTTAGTTGATATTCACTTCGATTCCTTTGGATTTTCATAAGATTTTTAGTAGAAGGAGCTGAAATTGAAGAAATGTTGGTAAAATTAAATTAAATCTTTTTAATTTTTTTTATGATTTTTAGTGAAAGGTGCAGAATTTGAGTAAGTTTACTTGATATTCACTTCGATTCCTTTGAATTTTCTTAAGATTTTTTGTAGGAGGAGCTGAAATTGAAAAAACTTTGGTGAAGTTAAATTAAATCTTTTTGAATTTTTTTATGATTTTTACTTACAGATGCAGAATTTGAGTAAATTTAGTTGATATTCACTTCGATTCCTTTGGATTTTCATAAGATTTTTAGTAGAAGGAGCTGAAATTGATGATATTTTGGTGAAATTAAATTAAATTTCTTTGCATTTTTTTATGATTTTTAGTTAAAGGTGCAGACTTTGAGTAAATTTAGTTGATATTCACTTCGATTCCTTTGAATTTTCTTAAGATTTTTTGTAGGAGGAGCTGAAATTGAAAAAATTTTGGTGAAGTTAAATTAAATCTTTTTGAATTTTTTTATGATTTTTACTTACAGATGCAGAATTTGAGTAAATTTTGTTGATATTCACTTAGATTCTATTGGATTTTCAAAAGATTTTTAGTAGGAGGAGCTGAAATTGAAAAAATTTTGGTGATATTAAATTAAATCTTTTTGAATTTTTTTATGATTTTTAGTTACAGATGCAGAATTTGTGTAAATTTAGTTGATATTAACTTCGATTCTTTTGAATTTTCTTAAGATTTTTAGTAGGAGGTGCTGAAATTGAAGAAATGTTGGTAAAATTAAATTAAATCTTTTTGATTTTTTTTATGATTTTTAGTTACAGATGCAGAATTTGAGTAAATTTAGTTGATATTCACTTAGATTCCTTTGGATTTTCATAAGATTTTTAGTAGAAGGAGCTGAAATTGAAGGAAATTGTGGTAAAATTAAATTAAATCTTTCTGAATTTTTTTATGATTTTTAGTTACAGATGCAGACTTTGAGCAAATTTAGTTGATATTCACTTAGATTCTATTGGATTTTCATAAGATTTTTAGTAGGAGGAGCTGAAATTGAAGAAATGTTGGTAAAATTAAATTAAATCTTTTTAATTTTTTTTATGATTTTTAGTGAAAGGTGCAGAATTTGAGTAAGTTTACTTGATATTCACTTCGATTCCTTTGAATTTTCTTAAGATTTTTAGTAGAAGGAGCTGAAATTGAAAAAATTTTGGTGATATTAAATTAAATCTTTTTGAATTTTTTAATGATTTGTAGTTTAAGGTGCAGAATTTGTAAAAATATTGTTGAAATTCACTTCGATTCTTTTGCATTTTCTTAAGCTTTTTAGTAGGAGGTGCTGAAATTGAAGGAAATTGTGGTAAAATTAAATCAAATCTTTCTGAATTTTTTTATGATTTTTAGTTACAGATGCAGAATTTGAGTAAATTTAGTAGATATTCACTTAGATTCTACTGGATTTTCATAAGATTTTTAGTAGAAGGAGCTGAAATTGATGAAATTTTAGTGAAATTAAATTAAATTTCTTTGCATTTTTTAATGATTTTTAGTTAAAGGTGCAGAATTTGAGAAAATATAGTTGAAATTCACTTCGATTCTTTTGCATTTTCTTAAGATTTTTTGTAGCAGGAGCTGAAATTGAAAAAAATTTGGTGAAGTTAAATTAAATCTTTTTGAATTTTTTTATGATTTTTAGTTATAGATGCAGAATTTGAGTAAATTTAGTTGATATTCACTTCGATTGCTTTGAATTCTCTTAAGCTTTTTAGTAGGAGGAGCTGAAATTGAAGAAATGTTGGTAAAATTAAATTAAATCTTTTTGATTTTTTTTATGATTTTTAGTGAAAGGTGCAGAATTTGAGTAAGTTTACTTGATATTCACTTCGATTCCTTTGAATTTTCTTAAGATTTTTAGTAGAAGGAGCTGAAATTGATGATATTTTGGTCAAATTAAATTAAATTTCTTTGCATTTTTTTTATGATTTTTAGTTACAGATGCAGAATTTGAGTAAATTTAGTTGATATTCACTTAGATTCCTTTGGATTTTCATAAGATTTTTAGTAGAAGGAGCTGAAATTGAAGGAAATTGTGGTAAAATTAAATTAAATCTTTCTGAATTTTTTTATGATTTTTAGTTACAGATGCAGACTTTGAGCAAATTTAGTTGATATTCACTTAGATTCTATTGGATTTTCATAAGATTTTTAGTAGGAGAAGCTGAAATTGAAGAAATGTTGGTAAAATTAAATTAAATCTTTTAATTTTTTTTATGATTTTTAGTGAAAGGTGCAGAATTTGAGTAAGTTTACTTGATATTCACTTCGATTCCTTTGAATTTTCTTAAGATTTTTAGTAGAAGGAGCTGAAATTGATGATATTTTGGTCAAATTAAATTAAATTTCTTTGCATTTTTTTATGATTTTTAGTTACAGATGCAGAATTTGAGTAAATTTAGTTGATATTCACTTCGATTCCTTTGGATTTTCAAAAGATTTTTAGTAGGAGGAGCTGAAATTGAAAAAATTTTGCTGAAATTAAATTAAATCTTTTTGAATTTTTTTTATGATTTTTAGGTACAGATGCAGAGTTTGAGTAAATTTAGTTGATATTCACTTCGATTCCTTTTGGATTTTCATAAGATTTTTAGTAGAAGCAGCTGAAATTGATAATATTTTGGTGAAATTAAATTAAATTTCTTTGCATTTTTTTATGATTTTTAGTTACAGATGCAGAATTTGATAAAATTTAGTTGATATTCACTTCGATTCCTTTGGATTTTCATAAGATTTTTAGTAGAAGGAGCTGAAATTGAAGGAAATTGTGGAACAATTAAATTAAATCTTTCTGAATTTTTTTATGATTTTTAGTTACAGATGCAGAATTTGAGTAAATTTAGTTGATATTCACTTCGATTCCTTTGAATTTTCTTAAGATTTTTTGTAGCAGGAGCTGAAATTGAAAAAAATTTGGTGAAGTTAAATTAAATCTTTTTTAATTTTTTTATGATTTTTAGTTACAGATGCAGAATTTGAGTAAATTTAGTTGATATTCACTTAGATTCTATTGGATTTTCAAAAGATTTTTAGTAGGAGGAGCTGAAATTGAAAAAATTTTGGTGAAATTAAATTAAATCTTTTTGAAATTTTTTTATGATTTTTAGGTACAGATGCAGAGTTTGAGTTAATTTAGTTGATATTCACTTCGATTCCTTTTGTATTTTCATAAGATTTTTAGTAGAAGGAGCTGAAATTGATGAAATTTTGGTGAAATTAAATTAAATTTCTTTGCATTTTTTAATGATTTTTAGTTAAAGGTGCAGAATTTGAGAAAATATTGTTGAAATTCACTTCGATTCTTTTGCATTTTCTTAAGCTTTTTATTAGGAGGTGCTGAAATTGAAAAAATTTTGGTGATATTAAATTAAATCTTTTTGAATTTTTTTATGATTTTTAGATACAGATGCAGAATTTGAGTAAATTTAGTTGATATTCACTTCGATTCTTTTGAATTTTCTTAAGATTTTTAGTAGGAGGTGCTGAAATTGAAGAAATGTTGGTAAAATTAAATTAAATCTTTTTGATTTTTTTTATGATTTTTAGTTACAGATGCAGAATTTGAGTAAATTTAGTTGATATTCACTTAGATTCCTTTGGATTTTCATAAGATTTTTAGTAGAAGGAGCTGAAATTGAAGGAAATTGTGGTAAAATTAAATTAAATCTTTCTGAATTTTTTTATGATTTTTAGTTACAGATGCAGACTTTGAGCAAATTTAGTTGATATTCACTTAGATTCTATTGGATTTTCATAAGATTTTTAGTAGGAGGAGCTGAAATTGAAGAAATGTTGGTAAAATTAAATTAAATCTTTTTGATTTTTTTTATGATTTTTAGTGAAAGGTGCAGAATTTGAGTAAGTTTACTTGATATTCACTTCGATTCCTTTGAATTTTCTTAAGATTTTTAGTAGAAGGAGCTGAAATTGAAAAAATTTTGGTGATATTAAATTAAATCTTTTTGAATTTTTTAATGATTTTTAGTTTAAGGTGCAGAATTTGTAAAAATATTGTTGAAATTCACTTCGATTCTTTTGCATTTTCTTAAGCTTTTTAGTAGGAGGTGCTGAAATTGAAGGAAATTGTGGTAAAATTAAATCAAATCTTTCTGAATTTTTTTATGATTTTTAGTTACAGATGCAGAATTTGAGTAAATTTAGTAGATATTCACTTAGATTCTATTGGATTTTCATAAGATTTTTAGTAGAAGGAGCTGAAATTGATGAAATTTTAGTGAAATTAAATTAAATTTCTTTGCATTTTTTAATGATTTTTAGTTAAAGGTGCAGAATTTGAGAAAATATAGTTGAAATTCACTTCGATTCTTTTGCATTTTCTTAAGATTTTTTGTAGCAGGAGCTGAAATTGAAAAAAATTTGGTGAAGTTAAATTAAATCTTTTTGAATTTTTTTATGATTTTTAGTTACAGATGCAGAATTTGAGTAAATTTAGTTGGTATTCACTTCGATTGCTTTGAATTCTCTTAAGCTTTTTAGTAGGAGGAGCTGAAATTGAAGAAATGTTGGTAAAATTAAATTAAATCTTTTTGATTTTTTTTATGATTTTTAGTGAAAGGTGCAGAATTTGAGTAAGTTTACTTGATATTCACTTCGATTCCTTTGAATTTTCTTAAGATTTTTAGTAGAAGGAGCTGAAATTGATGATATTTTGGTCAAATTAAATTAAATTTCTTTGCATTTTTTTTATGATTTTTAGTTACAGATGCAGAATTTGAGTAAATTTAGTTGATATTCACTTAGATTCCTTTGGATTTTCATAAGATTTTTAGTAGAAGGAGCTGAAATTGAAGGAAATTGTGGTAAAATTAAATTAAATCTTTCTGAATTTTTTTATGATTTTTAGTTACAGATGCAGACTTTGAGCAAATTTAGTTGATATTCACTTAGATTCTATTGGATTTTCATAAGATTTTTAGTAGGAGAAGCTGAAATTGAAGAAATGTTGGTAAAATTAAATTAAATCTTTTAATTTTTTTTATGATTTTTAGTGAAAGGTGCAGAATTTGAGTAAGTTTACTTGATATTCACTTCGATTCCTTTGAATTTTCTTAAGATTTTTAGTAGAAGGAGCTGAAATTGATGATATTTTGGTCAAATTAAATTAAATTTCTTTGCATTTTTTTATGATTTTTAGTTACAGATGCAGAATTTGAGTAAATTTAGTTGATATTCACTTCGATTCCTTTGGATTTTCAAAAGATTTTTAGTAGGAGGAGCTGAAATTGAAAAAATTTTGCTGAAATTAAATTAAATCTTTTTGAATTTTTTTTATGATTTTTAGGTACAGATGCAGAGTTTGAGTAAATTTAGTTGATATTCACTTCGATTCCTTTTGGATTTTCATAAGATTTTTAGTAGAAGCAGCTGAAATTGATAATATTTTGGTGAAATTAAATTAAATTTCTTTGCATTTTTTTATGATTTTTAGTTACAGATGCAGAATTTGATAAAATTTAGTTGATATTCACTTCGATTCCTTTGGATTTTCATAAGATTTTTAGTAGAAGGAGCTGAAATTGAAGGAAATTGTGGAACAATTAAATTAAATCTTTCTGAATTTTTTTATGATTTTTAGTTACAGATGCAGAATTTGAGTAAATTTAGTTGATATTCACTTCGATTCCTTTGAATTTTCTTAAGATTTTTTGTAGCAGGAGCTGAAATTGAAAAAAATTTGGTGAAGTTAAATTAAATCTTTTTTAATTTTTTTATGATTTTTAGTTACAGATGCAGAATTTGAGTAAATTTAGTTGATATTCACTTAGATTCTATTGGATTTTCAAAAGATTTTTAGTAGGAGGAGCTGAAATTGAAAAAATTTTGGTGAAATTAAATTAAATCTTTTTGAAATTTTTTTATGATTTTTAGGTACAGATGCAGAGTTTGAGTTAATTTAGTTGATATTCACTTCGATTCCTTTTGTATTTTCATAAGATTTTTAGTAGAAGGAGCTGAAATTGATGAAATTTTGGTGAAATTAAATTAAATTTCTTTGCATTTTTTAATGATTTTTAGTTAAAGGTGCAGAATTTGAGAAAATATTGTTGAAATTCACTTCGATTCTTTTGCATTTTCTTAAGCTTTTTATTAGGAGGTGCTGAAATTGAAAAAATTTTGGTGATATTAAATTAAATCTTTTTGAATTTTTTTATGATTTTTAGATACAGATGCAGAATTTGAGTAAATTTAGTTGATATTCACTTCGATTCTTTTGAATTTTCTTAAGATTTTTAGTAGGAGGTGCTGAAATTGAAGAAATGTCGGTAAAATTAAATTAAATCTTTTTGATTTTTTTTATGATTTTTAGTGAAAGGTGCAGAATTTGAGTAAGTTTACTTGATATTCACTTCGATTCCTTTGAATTTTCTTAAGATTTTTAGTAGAAGGAGCTGAAATTGATGATATTTTGGTCAAATTAAATTAAATTTCTTTGCATTTTTTTATGATTTTTAGTTACAGATGCAGAATTTGAGTAAATTTAGTTGATATTGTCACGTCCTGGGTGGCGGGTTTTAGGACAGTGACATTGTGGAAGGGTAACGGGAGTCGAACGCGAAATCCTGTTTCGCCGCTCCGAGAGGTAAGGAGGATTTTGTGCCCGAAATTTTGTTTCGCTGCTCTAAGCGATTGCAAGGTTCAGGCGCGGAATCCTGTTTCGCTGCCCCAAACGGTTTGCAGAGGTTAGGCACGAAAATCTTTTCGTTGCTCTACGGAATAGGAAGGATCTAGGCACGAAACCCTGTTTCGCAGTCCTGGTGAATAGGAGGGAATTTAGGCACGAAACCCTGTTTCGCAGTCCTGGTGAATAAGAGGGAATTTAGGCACGAAACCCTGTTTCGCAGTCCTAATGCGAAGGAAGGTTGTTAAGCACGAAACCCTGTTTCGCAGCCCTAATCGACCAGGGGAGGTTGGGTAATAAGCGCGCACCCGAGTGACACCCGTTAGGTTATTCGCGAAGGAAAACGGTGGTAGAAAGGCCGGTTATGATTTTAAACGTTTGAGTAATAGAACCACTATTTATTGGTAAGCGAGTGAAATAGCAGTGTGCTTCCGATGATATAGCAGTTTACAATAATGCATGAACATAGAGCATTGGGACAAACATTTATATAACGGTGATTGAGAATATAATAAACATGTGACAACTTAGTAACGCTAATAATGATTTAGTATAACTAATGAAATTAAGCAATGGTATAATTAGGCAGTAAGCAATTGAAAGTTAAAGAGAAAGCAATACAATTGAGCGATGTACATATAAAGTAATAAGCAAAATCAAAGCGAATAATATAAAGTAATAAGCAAAATCAAAGCGAATAATATAAAGTAATAAGCAAAATCAAAGCGAATAATATAAATATAAAGAGTTAAACAATAATGTTGCACGTGAGCAAAAGAAAATAGGATAATGAAAGTTATAATAGTTAAATGCTTACAGTGATATAGAAGAGGTGAAATCCTTATAGCACTTCACTAACAATACAGACACGTGGTGTCGCGAAAGATATAGTAATGGAATGGTCGATAGCAACTGACTGAACGATTGTAACAGACTGATGATGCGCGGTCCATGTGGCGCTTGTATTTATACGAAATCAATGGAATGTCTGGTATGCGAGGAATTTACGTTATGCGTGGAATCTGTGGTATGCGTGATGAGTCATACGTGTTATGTAATCGACGCGTGCCAATGACTCATGCGTAAGGTATGCGTGGAATAGCGGATTTCGGCGGTTCTTTCGGGGTTTTTAGAGATGGGTATTCCACCCGTTGGATGGATTTAGAGGATTTTGATTGGGGTTTTAAGGTGGAGGCTTGAGTATGTTTGTAGGAAAAAAGGGGGGGGGGAAGAGGGGGTACATGGTCTCGAGATGAGCGAGCTTTGGCGAGGGGCTTGTGTTAGATTTGAATGGGGAAGAGTTCGCGCCTCTAAGGCCGAAGAGGGGAAGGGGATTCGAAATTTGGGCGTCTGGAGATGGGGACCGCTAGGGTACATCGTCCAAACAACCCGGAGGTTGGAAAAAGGGGTTTAGCATATGTGGTTTCGAGAATAGTTGAGTGGATTTATATGGAGGATGCCATTTAGGACCGGCGAAAAATTATCGGGACGTCACAATATTCACTTCGATTCCTTTGGATTTTCAAAAGATTTTTAGTAGGAGGAGCTGAAATTGAAAAAATTTTGCTGAAATTAAATTAAATCTTTTTGAATTTTTTTCATGATTTTTAGGTACAGATGCAGAGTTTGAGTAAATTTAGTTGATATTCACTTCGATTCCTTTTGGATTTTCATAAGATTTTTAGTAGAAGCAGCCGAAATTGATAATATTTTGGTGAAATTAAATTAAATTTCTTTGCATTTTTTTATGATTTTTAGTTACAGATGCAGAATTTGATAAAATTTAGTTGATATTCACTTCGATTCCTTTGGATTTTCATAAGATTTTTAGTAGAAGGAGCTGAAATTGAAGGAAATTGTGGAACAATTAAATTAAATCTTTCTGAATTTTTTTATGATTTTTAGATACAGATGCAGAATTTGAGTAAATTTAGTTGATATTCACTTCGATTCCTTTGAATTTTCTTAAGATTTTTTGTAGCAGGAGCTGAAATTGAAAAAAATTTGGTGAAGTTAAATTAAATCTTTTTGAATTTTTTTATGATTTTTAGTTACAGATGCAGAATTTGAGTAAATTTAGTTGATATTCACTTAGATTCTATTGGATATACAAAAGATTTTTAGTAGGAGGAGCTGAAATTGAAAAAATTTTGGTGAAATTAAATTAAATCTTTTTGAATTTTTTTTATGATTTTTAGGTACAGATGCAGAGTTTGAGTAAATTTAGTTGATATTCACATCGATTCCTTTTGTATTTTCATAAGATTTTTAGTAGAAGGAGCTGAAATTGATGAAATTTTGGTGAAATTAAATTAAATATCTTTGCATTTTTTAATGATTTTTAGTTAAAGGTGCAGAATTTGAGAAAATATTGTTGAAATTCACTTCGATTCTTTTGCATTTTCTTAAGCTTTTTAGTAGGAGGTGCTGAAATTGAAAAAATTTTGGTGATATTAAATTAAATCTTTTTGAATTTTTTTATGATTTTTAGTTACAGATGCAGAGTTTGAGTAAATTTAGTTGATATTCACTTCGATTCCTTTTGGATTTTCATAAGATTTTTAGTAGAAGGAGCTGAAATTGATAATATTATGGTGAAATTAAATTAAATTTCTTTGCATTTTTTTATGATTTTTAGTTACAGATGCAGAATTTGATAAAATTTAGTTGATATTCACTTCGATTCCTTTGGATTTTCATAAGATTTTTAGTAGAAGGAGCTGAAATTGAAGGAAATTGTGGAACAATTAAATTAAATCTTTCTGAATTTTTTTATGATTTTTAGTTACAGATGCAGAATTTGAGTAAATTTAGTTGATATTCACTTCGATTCCTTTGAATTTTCTTAAGATTTTTTGTAGCAGGAGCTGAAATTGAAAAAAATTTGGTGAAGTTAAATTAAATCTTTTTGAATTTTTTTATGATTTTTAGTTACAGATGCAGAATTTGAGTAAATTTAGTTGATATTCACTTAGATTCTATTGGATTTTCAAAAGATTTTTAGTAGGAGGAGCTGAAATTGAAAAAATTTTGGTGAAATTAAATTAAATCTTTTTGAATTTTTTTTATGATTTTTAGGTACAGATGCAGAGTTTGAGTAAATTTAGTTGATATTCACTTCGATTCCTTTTGTATTTTCTTAAGATTTTTAGTAGAAGGAGCTGAAATTGATGAAATTTAGTGAAATTAAATTAAATTTCTTTGCATTTTTTAATGATTTTTAGTTACAGATGCAGAATTTGAGTAAATTTAGTTGATATTCACTTCGATTCCTTTGGATTTTCAAAAGATTTTTAGTAGGAGGAGCTGAAATTGAAAAAATTTTGCTGAAATTAAATTAAATCTTTTTGAATTTTTTTTATGATTTTTAGGTACAGATGCAGAGTTTGAGTAAATTTAGTTGATATTCACTTCGATTCCTTTTGGATTTTCATAAGATTTTTAGTAGAAGCAGCTGAAATTGATAATATTTTGGTGAAATTAAATTAAATTTCTTTGCATTTTTTTATGATTTTTAGTTACAGATGCAGAATTTGATAAAATTTAGTTGATATTCACTTCGATTCCTTTGGATTTTCATAAGATTTTTAGTAGGAGGAGCTGAAATTGAAGGAAATTGTGGAACAATTAAATTAAATCTTTCTGAATTTTTTTATGATTTTTAGTTACAGATGCAGAATTTGAGTAAATTTAGTTGATATTCACTTCGATTCCTTTGAATTTTCTTAAGATTTTTTGTAGCAGGAGCTGAAATTGAAAAAAATTTGGTGAAGTTAAATTAAATCTTTTTGAATTTTTTTATGATTTTTAGTTACAGATGCAGAATTTGAGTAAATTTAGTTGATATTCACTTAGATTCTATTGGATTTTCAAAAGATTTTTAGTAGGAGGAGCTGAAATTGAAAAAATTTTGGTGAAATTAAATTAAATTTCTTTGCATTTTTTAATGATTTTTAGTTAAAGGTGCAGAATTTGAGAAAATATTGTTGAAATTCACTTCGATTCTTTTGCATTTTCTTAAGCTTTTTAGTAGGAGGTGCTGAAATTGAAAAAATTTTGGTGATATTAAATTAAATCTTTTTGAATTTTTTTATGATTTTTAGTTACAGATGCAGAGTTTGAGTAAATTTAGTTGATATTCACTTCGATTCCTTTTGGATTTTCATAAGATTTTTAGTAGAAGGAGCTGAAATTGATGAAATTTTAGTGAAATTAAATTAAATTTCTTTGCATTTTTTAATGATTTTTAGTTAAAGGTGCAGAATTTGAGAAAATATTGTTGAAATTCACTTCGATTCTTTTGCATTTTCTTAAGATTTTTAGTAGGAGGTGCTGAAATTGAAGAAATGTTGGTAAAATTAAATTAAATCTTTTTGATTTTTTTTATGATTTTTAGTTACAGATGCAGAATTTGAGTAAATTTAGTTGATATTCACTTAGATTCCTTTGGATTTTCATAAGATTTTTAGTAGAAGGAGCTGAAATTGAAGGAAATTGTGGTAAAATTAAATTAAATCTTTCTGAATTTTTTTATGATTTTTAGTTACAGATGCAGACTTTGAGCAAATTTAGTTGATATTCACTTAGATTCTATTGGATTTTCATAAGATTTTTAGTAGGAGGAGCTGAAATTGAAGAAATGTTGGTAAAATTAAATTAAATCTTTTTAATTTTTTTTATGATTTTTAGTGAAAGGTGCAGAATTTGAGTAAGTTTACTTGATATTCACTTCGATTCCTTTGAATTTTCTTAAGATTTTTAGTAGAAGGAGCTGAAATTGAAAAAATTTTGGTGATATTAAATTAAATCTTTTTGAATTTTTTAATGATTTTTAGTTTAAGGTGCAGAATTTGTAAAAATATTGTTGAAATTCACTTCGATTCTTTTGCATTTTCTTAAGCTTTTTAGTAGGAGGTGCTGAAATTGAAGGAAATTGTGGTAAAATTAAATCAAATCTTTCTGAATTTTTTTATGATTTTTAGTTACAGATGCAGAATTTGAGTAAATTTAGTAGATATTCACTTAGATTCTATTGGATTTTCATAAGATTTTTAGTAGAAGGAGCTGAAATTGATGAAATTTTAGTGAAATTAAATTAAATTTCTTTGCATTTTTTAATGATTTTTAGTTAAAGGTGCAGAATTTGTGAAAATATAGTTGAAATTCACTTCGATTCTTTTGCATTTTCTTAAGCTTTTTAGTAGGAGGTGCTGAAATTGAAAAAATTTTGGTGATATTAAATTAAATCTTTTTGAATTTTTTTATGATTTTTAGTTACAGATGCAGAATTTGAGTAAATTTAGTTGGTATTCACTTCGATTGCTTTGAATTCTCTTAAGCTTTTTAGTAGGAGGAGCTGAAATTGAAGAAATGTTGGTAAAATTAAATTAAATCTTTTTGATTTTTTTTATGATTTTTAGTGAAAGGTGCAGAATTTGAGTAAGTTTACTTGATATTCACTTCGATTCCTTTGAATTTTCTTAAGATTTTTAGTAGAAGGAGCTGAAATTGAAAAAATTTTGGTGATATTAAATTAAATCTTTTTGAATTTTTTTATGATTTTTAGTTTAAGGTGCAGAATTTGTAAAAATATTGTTGAAATTCACTTCGATTCTTTTGCATTTTCTTAAGCTTTTTAGTAGGAGGTGCTGAAATTGAAGGAAATTGTGGTAAAATTAAATCAAATCTTTCTGAATTTTTTTATGATTTTTAGGTACAGATGCAGAGTTTGAGTAAATTTAGTTGATATTCACTTCGATTCCTTTTGTATTTTCTTAAGATTTTTAGTAGAAGGAGCTGAAATTGATGAAATTTAGTGAAATTAAATTAAATTTCTTTGCATTTTTTAATGATTTTTAGTTACAGATGCAGAATTTGAGTAAATTTAGTTGATATTCACTTCGATTCCTTTGGATTTTCAAAAGATTTTTAGTAGGAGGAGCTGAAATTGAAAAAATTTTGCTGAAATTAAATTAAATCTTTTTGAATTTTTTTTATGATTTTTAGGTACAGATGCAGAGTTTGAGTAAATTTAGTTGATATTCACTTCGATTCCTTTTGGATTTTCATAAGATTTTTAGTAGAAGCAGCTGAAATTGATAATATTTTGGTGAAATTAAATTAAATTTCTTTGCATTTTTTTATGATTTTTAGTTACAGATGCAGAATTTGATAAAATTTAGTTGATATTCACTTCGATTCCTTTGGATTTTCATAAGATTTTTAGTAGGAGGAGCTGAAATTGAAGGAAATTGTGGAACAATTAAATTAAATCTTTCTGAATTTTTTTATGATTTTTAGTTACAGATGCAGAATTTGAGTAAATTCAGTTGATATTCACTTCGATTCCTTTGAATTTTCTTAAGATTTTTTGTAGCAGGAGCTGAAATTGAAAAAAATTTGGTGAAGTTAAATTAAATCTTTTTGAATTTTTTTATGATTTTTAGTTACAGATGCAGAATTTGAGTAAATTTAGTTGATATTCACTTAGATTCTATTGGATTTTCAAAAGATTTTTAGTAGGAGGAGCTGAAATTGAAAAAATTTTGGTGAAATTAAATTAAATTTCTTTGCATTTTTTAATGATTTTTAGTTAAAGGTGCAGAATTTGAGAAAATATTGTTGAAATTCACTTCGATTCTTTTGCATTTTCTTAAGCTTTTTAGTAGGAGGTGCTGAAATTGAAAAAATTTTGGTGATATTAAATTAAATCTTTTTGAATTTTTTTATGATTTTTAGTTACAGATGCAGAGTTTGAGTAAATTTAGTTGATATTCACTTCGATTCCTTTTGGATTTTCATAAGATTTTTAGTAGAAGGAGCTGAAATTGATGAAATTTTAGTGAAATTAAATTAAATTTCTTTGCATTTTTTAATGATTTTTAGTTAAAGGTGCAGAATTTGAGAAAATATTGTTGAAATTCACTTCGATTCTTTTGCATTTTCTTAAGCTTTTTAGTAGGAGGTGCTGAAATTGAAGGAAATTGTGGTAAAATTAAATCAAATCTTTCTGAATTTTTTTATGATTTTTAGTTACAGATGCAGAATTTGAGTAAATTTAGTTGATATTCACTTCGATTCCTTTGAATTTTCTTAAGATTTTTTGTAGGAGGAGCTGAAATTGAAAAAACTTTGGTGAAGTTAAATTAAATCTTTTTGAATTTTTTTATGATTTTTACTTACAGATGCAGAATTTGAGTAAATTTAGTTGATATTCACTTCGATTCCTTTGGATTTTCATAAGATTTTTAGTAGAAGGAGCTGAAATTGATGATATTTTGGTGAAATTAAATTAAATTTCTTTGCATTTTTTTATGATTTTTAGTTAAAGGTGCAGACTTTGAGTAAATTTAGTTGATATTCACTTCGATTCCTTTGAATTTTCTTAAGATTTTGTGTAGGAGGAGCTGAAATTGAAAAAATTTTGGTGAAGTTAAATTAAATCTTTTTGAATTTTTTTATGATTTTTACTTACAGATGCAGAATTTGAGTAAATTTTGTTGATATTCACTTAGATTCTATTGGATTTTCAAAAGATTTTTAGTAGGAGGAGCTGAAATTGAAAAAATTTTGGTGATATTAAATTAAATCTTTTTGAATTTTTTTATGATTTTTAGTTACAGATGCAGAATTTGTGTAAATTTAGTTGATATTCACTTCGATTCTTTTGAATTTTCTTAAGATTTTTAGTAGGAGGTGCTGAAATTGAAGAAATGTTGGTAAAATTAAATTAAATCTTTTTGATTTTTTTTATGATTTTTAGTTACAGATGCAGAATTTGAGTAAATTTAGTTGATATTCACTTAGATTCCTTTGGATTTTCATAAGATTTTTAGTAGAAGGAGCTGAAATTGAAGGAAATTGTGGTAAAATTAAATTAAATCTTTCTGAATTTTTTTATGATTTTTAGTTACAGATGCAGACTTTGAGCAAATTTAGTTGATATTCACTTAGATTCTATTGGATTTTCATAAGATTTTTAGTAGGAGGAGCTGAAATTGAAGAAATGTTGGTAAAATTAAATTAAATCTTTTTAATTTTTTTTATGATTTTTAGTGAAAGGTGCAGAATTTGAGTAAGTTTACTTGATATTCACTTCGATTCCTTTGAATTTTCTTAAGATTTTTAGTAGAAGGAGCTGAAATTGAAAAAATTTTGGTGATATTAAATTAAATCTTTTTGAATTTTTTAATGATTTTTAGTTTAAGGTGCAGAATTTGTAAAAATATTGTTGAAATTCACTTCGATTCTTTTGCATTTTCTTAAGCTTTTTAGTAGGAGGTGCTGAAATTGAAGGAAATTGTGGTAAAATTAAATCAAATCTTTCTGAATTTTTTTATGATTTTTAGTTACAGATGCAGAATTTGAGTAAATTTAGTAGATATTCACTTAGATTCTATTGGATTTTCATAAGATTTTTAGTAGAAGGAGCTGAAATTGATGAAATTTTAGTGAAATTAAATTAAATTTCTTTGCATTTTTTAATGATTTTTAGTTAAAGGTGCAGAATTTGAGAAAATATAGTTGAAATTCACTTCGATTCTTTTGCATTTTCTTAAGCTTTTTAGTAGGAGGTGCTGAAATTGAAAAAATTTTGGTGATATTAAATTAAATCTTTTTGAATTTTTTTATGATTTTTAGTTACAGATGCAGAATTTGAGTAAATTTAGTTGGTATTCACTTCGATTGCTTTGAATTCTCTTAAGCTTTTTAGTAGGAGGAGCTGAAATTGAAGAAATGTTGGTAAAATTAAATTAAATCTTTTTGATTTTTTTTATGATTTTTAGTGAAAGGTGCAGAATTTGAGTAAGTTTACTTGATATTCACTTCGATTCCTTTGAATTTTCTTAAGATTTTTAGTAGAAGGAGCTGAAATTGAAAAAATTTTGGTGATATTAAATTAAATCTTTTTGAATTTTTTTATGATTTTTAGTTTAAGGTGCAGAATTTGTAAAAATATTGTTGAAATTCACTTCGATTCTTTTGCATTTTCTTAAGCTTTTTAGTAGGAGGTGCTGAAATTGAAGGAAATTGTGGTAAAATTAAATCAAATCTTTCTGAATTTTTTTATGATTTTTAGTTACAGATGCAGAATTTGAGTAAATTTAGTAGATATTCACTTAGATTCTATTGGATTTTCATAAGATTTTTAGTAGAAGGAGCTGAAATTGATGAAATTTTAGTGAAATTAAATTAAATTTCTTCGCATTTTTTAATGATTTTTAGTTAAAGGTGCAGAATTTGAGAAAATATTGTTGAAATTCACTTCGATTCTTTTGCATTTTCTTAAGCTTTTTAGTAGGAGGTGCTGAAATTGAAAAAATTTTGGTGATATTAAATTAAATCTTTTTGAATTTTTTTATGATTTTTAGTTACAGATGCAGAATTTGAGTAAATTTAGTTGGTATTCACTTCGATTGCTTTGAATTCTCTTAAGCTTTTTAGTAGGAGGAGCTGAAATTGAAGAAATGTTGGTAAAATTAAATTAAATCTTTTTGATTTTTTTTTATGATTTTTAGTGAAAGGTGCAGAATTTGAGTAAGTTTACTTGATATTCACTTGGATTCCTTTGAATTTTCTTAAGATTTTTAGTAGAAGGAGCTGAAATTGATGATATTTTGGTCAAATTAAATTAAATTTCTTTGCATTTTTTTATGATTTTTAGTTACAGATGCAGAATTTGAGTAAATTTAGTTGATATTCACTTCGATTCCTTTGGATTTTCAAAAGATTTTTAGTAGGAGGAGCTGAAATTGAAAAAATTTTGGTGAAATTAAATTAAATCTTTTTGAATTTTTTTTATGATTTTTAGGTACAGATGCAGAGTTTGAGTAAATTTAGTTGATATTCACTTCGATTCCTTTTGGATTTTCATAAGATTTTTAGTAGAAGGAGCTGAAATTGATGAAATTTTAGTCAAATTAAATTAAATTTCTTTGCATTTTTTAATGATTTTTAGTTAAAGGTGCAGAATTTGAGAAAATATTGTTGAAATTCACTTCGATTCTTTTGCATTTTCTTAAGCTTTTTATTAGGAGGTGCTGAAATTGAAAAAATTTTGGTGATATTAAATTAAATCTTTTTGAATTTTTTTATGATTTTTAGATACAGATGCAGAATTTGAGTAAATTTAGTTGATATTCACTTCGATTCTTTTGAATTTTCTTAAGATTTTTAGTAGGAGGTGCTGAAATTGAAGAAATGTCGGTAAAATTAAATTAAATCTTTTTGATTTTTTTTATGATTTTTAGTGAAAGGTGCAGAATTTGAGTAAATTTAGTTGATATTCACATCGATTCCTTTGGATTTTCATAAGATTTTTAGTAGAAGGAGCTGAAATTGATGATATTTTGGTAAAATTAAATTAAATTTCTTTGCATTTTTTTATGATTTTTAGTTACAGATGCAGAATTTGAGTAAATTTAGTTGATATTCACTTAGATTCTATTGGATTTTCATAAGATTTTTAGTAGGAGGTGCTGAAATTGAAGAAATGTTGGTAAAATTAAATTAAATCTTTTTGAATTTTTTTATGATTTTTAGTGAATGGTGCAGAATTTGAGTAAATTTACTTGATATTCACTTCGATTCTTTTGGATTTTCTTAAGATTTTTAGTAGGAGGAGCTGAAATTGAAGAAATGTTGGTAAAATTAAATTAAATCTTTTTAATTTTTTTTATGATTTTTAGTGAAAGGTGCAGAATTTGAGTAAGTTTACTTGATATTCACTTCGATTCCTTTGAATTTTCTTAAGATTTTTAGTAGAAGGAGCTGAAATTGAAAAAATTTTGGTGATATTAAATTAAATCTTTTTGAATTTTTTAATGATTTTTAGTTTAAGGTGCAGAATTTGTAAAAATATTGTTGAAATTCACTTCGATTCTTTTGCATTTTCTTAAGCTTTTTAGTAGGAGGTGCTGAAATTGAAGGAAATTGTGGTAAAATTAAATCAAATCTTTCTGAATTTTTTTATGATTTTTAGTTACAGATGCAGAATTTGAGTAAATTTAGTAGATATTCACTTAGATTCTATTGGATTTTCATAAGATTTTTAGTAGAAGGAGCTGAAATTGATGAAATTTTAGTGAAATTAAATTAAATTTCTTTGCATTTTTTAATGATTTTTAGTTAAAGGTGCAGAATTTGAGAAAATATAGTTGAAATTCACTTCGATTCTTTTGCATTTTCTTAAGCTTTTTAGTAGGAGGTGCTGAAATTGAAAAAATTTTGGTGATATTAAATTAAATCTTTTTGAATTTTTTTATGATTTTTAGTTACAGATGCAGAATTTGAGTAAATTTAGTTGATATTCACTTCGATTCCTTTGGATTTTCTTAAGATTTTTAGTAGAAGGAGCTGAAATTGATGATATTTTGGTGAAATTAAATTAAATTTCTTTGCATTTTTTAATGATTTTTAGTTTAAGGTGCAGAATTTGTAAAAATATTGTTGAAATTCACTTCGATTCTTTTGGATTTTCTTAAGATTTTTAGTAGGAGGAGCTGAAATTGAAGAAATGTTGGTAAAATTAAATTAAATCTTTTTAATTTTTTTTATGATTTTTAGTGAAAGGTGCAGAATTTGAGTAAGTTTACTTGATATTCACTTCGATTCCTTTGAATTTTCTTAAGATATTTTGTAGGAGGAGCTGAAATTGAAAAAATTTTGGTGATATTAATTTAAATCTTTTTGAATTTTTTTATGATTTTTAGTTACAGATGCAGAATTTGAGTAAATTTAGTTGATATTCACTTCGATGCCTTTGGATTTTCTTATGATTTTTAGTAGAAGGAGCTGAAATTGATGATATTTTGGTGAAATTAAATTAAATTTCTTTGCATTTTTTAATGATTTTTAGTTTAAGGTGCAAAATTTGTAAAAATATTGTTGAAATTCACTTCGATTCTTTTGAATTTTCTTATGATTTTTAGTAGGAGAAGCTGAAATTGAAAAAATTTTGGTGAAATTAAATTAAATCTTTTTGAATTTTTTAATGATTTTTAGTTACAGATGCAGAATTTGTGTAAATTTAGTTGATATTCACTTCGATTCTTTTGAATTTTCTTAAGATTTTTAGTAGGAGGTGCTGAAATTGATGATATTTTGGTGAAATTAAATTAAATTTCTTTGCATTTTTTAATGATTTTTAGTTTAAGGTGCAGAATTTGAGAAAATATTGTTGAAATTCACTTCGATTCTTTTGCATTTTCTTAAGCTTTTTAGTAGGAGGTGCTGAAATTGAAAAAATTTTGGTGATATTAAATTAAATCTTTTTGAATTTTTTTATGATTTTTAGATACAGATGCAGAATTTGAGTAAATTTAGTTGATATTCACTTCGATTCTTTTGAATTTTCTTAAGATTTTTAGTAGGAGGTGTTGAAATTGAAGAAATGTTGGTAAAATTAAATTAAATCTTTTTGATTTTTTTTATGATTTTTAGTGAAAGGTGCAGAATTTGAGTAAGTTTACTTGATATTCACTTCGATTCCTTTGAATTTTCTTAAGATTTTCAGTAGAAGGAGCTGAAATTGAAAAAATTTTGGTGATATTAAATTAAATCTTTTTGAATTTTTTTATGATTTTTAATTTAAGGTGCAGAATTTGTAAAAATATTGTTGAAATTCACTTCGATTCTTTTGCATTTTCTTAAGCTTTTTAGTAGGAGGTGCTGAAATTCAAGGAAATTGTGGTAAAATTAAATCAAATCTTTCTGAATTTTTTTATGATTTTTAGTTACAGATGCAGAATTTGAGTAAATTTAGTAGATATTCACTTCGATTCCTTTTGGATTTTCATAAGATTTTTAGTAGAAGGAACGGAAATTGATGAAATTTTAGTGAAATTAAATTAAATTTCTTTGCATTTTTGAATGATTTTTAGTTAAAGGTGCAGAATTTGAGAAAATATAGTTGAAATTCACTTCGATTCTTTTGCATTTTCTTAAGCTTTTTAGTAGGAGGTGCTGAAATTGAAAAAATTTTGGTGAAATTAAATTAAATCTTTTTGAATTTTTTTATGATTTTTAGTTACAGATGCAGAATTTGAGTAAATTTAGTTGGTATTCACTTCGATTGCTTTGAATTCTCTTAAGCTTTTTAGTAGGAGGAGCTGAAATTGAAGAAATTTTGGTGAAGTTAAATTAAATCTTTTTGAATTTTTTTGTGATTTTTACTTACAGATGCAGAATTTGAGTAAATTTTGTTGATATTCACTTAGATTCTATTGGATTTTCATAAGATTTTTAGTAGGAGGAGCTGAAATTGAAGAAATGTTGGTAAAATTAAATTAAATCTTTTTAATTTTTTTTATGATTTTTAGTGAAAGGTGCAGAATTTGAGTAAGTTTACTTGATATTCACTTCGATTCCTTTGAATTTTCTTAAGATTTTTAGTAGAAGGAGCTGAAATTGAAAAAATTCTGGTAATATTAAATTAAATCTTTTTGAATTTTTTAATGATTTTTAGTTTAAGGTGCAGAATTTGTAAAAATATTGTTGAAATTCACTTCGATTCTTTTGCATTTTCTTAAGCTTTTTAGTAGGAGGTGCTGAAATTGAAGGAAATTGTGGTAAAATTAAATCAAATCTTTCTGAATTTTTTTATGATTTTTAGTTACAGATGCAGAATTTGAGTAAATTTAGTAGATATTCACTTAGATTCTATTGGATTTTCATAAGATTTTTAGTAGAAGGAGCTGAAATTGATGAAATTTTAGTGAAATTAAATTAAATTTCTTTGCATTTTTTAATGATTTTTTGTTAAAGGTGCAGAATTTGAGAAAATATTGTTGAAATTCACTTCGATTCTTTTGCATTTTCTTAAGCTTTTTAGTAGGAGGTGCTGAAATTGAAAAAATTTTGGTGATATTAAATTAAATCTTTTTGAATTTTTTTATGATTTTTAGATACAGATGCAGAATTTGATTAAATTTAGTTGATATTCACTTCGATTCTTTTGAATTTTCTTAAGATTTTTAGTAGGAGGTGCTGAAATTGAAGAAATGTTGGTAAAATTAAATTAAATCTTTTTGATTTTTTTTATGATTTTTAGTGAAAGGTGCAGAATTTGAGTAAGTTTACTTGATATTCACTTCGATTCCTTTGAATTTTCTTAAGATTTTTAGTAGAAGGAGCTGAAATTGATAATATTATGGTGAAATTAAATTAAATTTCTTTGCATTTTTTTATGATTTTTAGTTACAGATGCAGAATTTGATAAAATTTAGTTGATATTCACTTCGATTCCTTTGGATTTTCATAAGATTTTTAGTAGAAGGAGCTGAAATTGAAGGAAATTGTGGTAAAATTAAATTAAATCTTTCTGAATTTTTTAATGATTTTTAGTTAAAGGTGCAGAATTTGAGAAAATATAGTTGATATTCACTTCGATTCCTTTGAATTTTCTTAAGATTTTTAGTAGGAGGTGCTGAAATTGAAAAAATTTTGGTGATATTAAATTAAATCTTTTTGAATTTTTTTATGATTTTTAGATACAGATGCAGAATTTGAGTAAATTTAGTTGATATTCACTTCGATTCTTTTGAATTTTCTTAAGATTTTTAGTAGGAGGTGCTGAAATTGAAGAAATGTCGGTAAAATTAAATTAAATCTTTTTGATTTTTTTTATGATTTTTAGTGAAAGGTGCAGAATTTGAGTAAATTTAGTTGATATTCACTTCGATTCCTTTGGATTTTCATAAGATTTTTAGTAGAAGGAGCTGAAATTGATGATATTTTGGTAAAATTAAATTAAATTTCTTTGCATTTTTTTATGATTTTTAGTTACAGATGCAGAATTTGAGTAAATTTAGTTGATATTCACTTAGATTCCTTTGGATTTTCATAAGATTTTTAGTAGGAGGAGCTGAAATTGAAGAAATGTTGGTAAAATTAAATTAAATCTTTTTGAATTTTTTTATGATTTTTAGTGAATGGTGCAGAATTTGAGTAAATTTACTTGATATTCACTTCGATTCTTTTGGATTTTCTTAAGATTTTTAGTAGGAGGTGCTGAAATTGAAGAAATGTTGGTAAAATTAAATTAAATCTTTTTAATTTTTTTTATGATTTTTAGTGAAAGGTGCAGAATTTGAGTAAGTTTACTTGATATTCACTTCGATTCCTTTGAATTTTCTTAAGATTTTTAGTAGGAGGAGCTGAAATTGAAAAAATTTTGGTGATATTAAATTAAATCTTTTTGAATTTTTTTATGATTTTTAGTTTAAGGTGCAGAATTTGTAAAAATATTGTTGAAATTCACTTCGATTCTTTTGGATTTTCTTAAGATTTTTAGTAGGAGGAGCTGAAATTGAAGAAATGTTGGTAAAATTAAATTAAATCTTTTTAATTTTTTTTATGATTTTTAGTGAAAGGTGCAGAATTTGAGTAAGTTTACTTGATATTCACTTCGATTCCTTTGAATTTTCTTAAGATTTTTAGTAGGAGGAGCTGAAATTGAAAAAATTTTGGTGATATTAAATTAAATCTTTTTGAATTTTTTTATGATTTTTAGTTTAAGGTGCAGAATTTGTAAAAATATTGTTGAAATTCACTTCGATTCTTTTGCTTTTTCTTAAGCTTTTTAGTAGGAGGTGCTGAAATTGAAGGAAATTGTGGTAAAATTAAATCAAATCTTTCTGAATTTTTTTATGATTTTTAGTTACAGATGCAGAATTTGAGTAAATTTAGTAGATATTCACTTAGATTCTATTGGATTTTCATAAGATTTTTAGTAGATGGATCTGAAATTGATGATATTTTGGTGAAATTAAATTAAATCTTTTTGAATTTTTTTATGATTTTTAGTTACAGATGCAGAATTTGAGTAAGTTTACTTGATATTCACTTCGATTCCTTTGAATTTTCTTAAGATTTTTTGTAGGAGGAGCTGAAATTGAAAAAATTTTGGTGATATTTAATTAAATCTTTTTGAATTTTTTTATGATTTTTAGTTACAGATGCAGAATTTGAGTAAATTTAGTTGATATTCACTTCGATTCCTTTGGATTTTCTTAATATTTTTAGTAGAAGGAGCTGAAATTGATGATATTTTGGTGAAATTAAATTAAATTTCTTTGCATTTTTTAATGATTTTTAGTTTAAGGTGCAGAATTTGTAAAAATATTGTTGAAATTCACTTCGATTCTTTTGAATTTTCTAATGATTTTTAGTAGGAGAAGCTGAAATTGAAAAAAATTTGGTGAAATTAAATTAAATCTTTTTGAATTTTTTAATGATTTTTAGTTACAGATGCAGAATTTGAGTAAATTTAGTTGATATTCACTTCGATTCTTTTGAATTTTCTTAAGATTTTTAGTAGGAGGTGCTGAAATTGAAGAAATGTTGGTAAAATTAAATTAAATCTTTCTGAATTCTTTTATGATTTTTAGTTACAGATGCAGAATTTGATAAAATTTAGTTGATATTCACTTCGATTCCTTTGGATTTTCATAAGATTTTTAGTAGAAGGAGCTGAAATTGAAGGAAATTGTGGTAAAATTAAATTAAATCTTTTTGAATTTTTTTATGATTTTTAGGTACAGATGCAGAGTTTGAGTAAATTTAGTTGATATTCACTTCGATTCTTTTGAATTTTCTTATGATTTTTAGTAGGAGAAGCTGAAATTGAAAAAATTTTGTTGAAATTAAATTAAATCTTTTTGAATTTTTTAATGATTTTTAGTTACAGATGCAGAATTTGAGTAAATTTAGTTGATATTCACTTCGATTCTTTTGAATTTTCTTAAGATTTTTAGTAGGAGGTGCTGAAATTGAAGAAATGTTGGTAAAATTAAATTAAATCTTTTTGATTTTTTTTATGATTTTTAGTGAAAGGTGCAGAATTTGAGTAAGTTTACTTGATATTCACTTCGATTCCTTTGAATTTTCTTAAGATTTTTAGTAGAAGGAGCTGAAATTGATAATATTTTGGTGAAATTAAATTAAATTTCTTTGCATTTTTTTTATGATTTTTAGTTACAGATGCAGAATTTGATAAAATTTAGTTGATATACACTTCGATTCCTTTGGATTTTCATAAGATTTTTAGTAGAAGGAGCTGAAATTGAAGGAAATTGTGGTAAAATTAAATTAAATCTTTTTGAATTTTTTTTATGATTTTTAGGTACAGATGCAGAGTTTGAGTAAATTTAGTTGATATTCACTTCGATTCCTTTTGGATTTTCATAAGATTTTTAGTAGAAGGAGCTGAAATTGATGAAATTTTAGTGAAATTAAATTAAATTTCTTTGCATTTTTTAATGATTTTTAGTTAAAGGTGCAGAATTTGAGAAAATATTGTTGAAATTCACTTCGATTCTTTTGCATTTTCTTAAGCTTTTTAGTAGGAGGTGCTGAAATTGAAAAAATTTTGGTGATATTAAATTAAATCTTTTTGAATTTTTTTATGATTTTTAGTTACAGATGCAGAGTTTGAGTAAATTTAGTTGATATTCACTTCGATTCCTTTTGGATTTTCATAAGATTTTTAGTAGAAGGAGCTGAAATTGATGAAATTTTAGTGAAATTAAATTAAATTTCTTTGCATTTTTTAATGATTTTTAGTTAAAGGTGCAGAATTTGAGAAAATATTGTTGAAATTCACTTCGATTCTTTTGCATTTTCTTAAGCTTTTTAGTAGGAGGTGCTGAAATTGAAAAAATTTTGGTGATATTAAATTAAATCTTTTTGAATTTTTTTATGATTTTTAGTTACAGATGCAGAATTTGAGTAAATTTAGTTGGTATTCACTTCGATTGCTTTGAATTCTCTTAAGCTTTTTAGTAGGAGGAGCTGAAATTGAAGAAATGTTGGTAAAATTAAATTAAATCTTTTTGCATTTTTTTATGATTTTTAGTTACAGATGAAGAATTTGTGTAAATTTAGTTGATATTCACTTCGATTCCTTTGGATTTTCATAAGATTTTTAGTAGAAGGAGCTGAAATTGAAGAAATTGTGGTAAAATTAAATTAAATTTCTTTGCATTTTTTAATGATTTTTAGTTAAAGGTGCAGAATTTGAGAAAATATTGTTGAAATTCACTTCGATTCTTTTGCATTTTCTTAAGCTTTTTAGTAGAAGGAGCTGAAATTGATGATATTTTGGTGAAATTAAATTAAATTTCTTTGCATTTTTTTATGATTTTTAGTTAAAGGTGCAGAATTTGAGCAAATTTAGTTGATATTCACTTAGATTCTATTGGATTTTCAAAAGATTTTTAGTAGGAGGAGCTGAAATTGAAAAAATTTTGGTGAAATTAAATTAAATCTTTTTGAATTTTTTTTATGATTTTTAGGTACAGATGCAGAGTTTGAGTAAATTTAGTTGATATTCACTTCGATTCCTTTTGGATTTTCATAAGATTTTTAGTAGAAGGAACGGAAATTGATGAAATTTTAGTGAAATTAAATTAAATTTCTTTGCATTTTTGAATGATTTTTAGTTAAAGGTGCAGAATTTGAGAAAATATAGTTGAAATTCACTTCGATTCTTTTGCATTTTCTTAAGCTTTTTAGTAGGAGGTGCTGAAATTGAAAAAATTTTGGTGATATTAAATTAAATCTTTTTGAATTTTTTTATGATTTTTAGTTACAGATGCAGAATTTGAGTAAATTTAGTTGGTATTCACTTCGATTGCTTTGAATTCTCTTAAGCTTTTTAGTAGGAGGAGCTGAAATTGAAGAAATTTTGGTGAAGTTAAATTAAATCTTTTTGAATTTTTTTGTGATTTTTACTTACAGATGCAGAATTTGAGTAAATTTTGTTGATATTCACTTAGATTCTATTGGATTTTCATAAGATTTTTAGTAGGAGGAGCTGAAATTGAAGAAATGTTGGTAAAATTAAATTAAATCTTTTTAATTTTTTTTATGATTTTTAGTGAAAGGTGCAGAATTTGAGTATGTTTACTTGATATTCACTTCGATTCCTTTGAATTTTCTTAAGATTTTTAGTAGAAGGAGCTGAAATTGAAAAAATTCTGGTGATATTAAATTAAATCTTTTTGAATTTTTTAATGATTTTTAGTTTAAGGTGCAGAATTTGTAAAAATATTGTTGAAATTCACTTCGATTCTTTTGCATTTTCTTAAGCTTTTTAGTAGGAGGTGCTGAAATTGAAGGAAATTGTGGTAAAATTAAATCAAATCTTTCTGAATATTTTTATGATTTTTAGTTACAGATGCAGAATTTGAGTAAATTTAGTAGATATTCACTTAGATTCTATTGGATTTTCATAAGATTTTTAGTAGAAGGAGCTGAAATTGATGAAATTTTAGTGAAATTAAATTAAATTTCTTTGCATTTTTTAATGATTTTTAGTTTAAGGTGCAGAATTTGTAAAAATATTGTTGAAATTCACTTCGATTCTTTTGAATTTTCTTATGATTTTTAGTAGGAGAAGCTGAAATTGAAAAAATTTTGGTGAAATTAAATTAAATCTTTATGAATTTTTTAATGATTTTTAGTTACAGATGCAGAATTTGAGTAAATTTAGTTGATATTCACTTCGATTCTTTTGAATTTTCATAAGATTTTTAGTAGGAGGTGCTGAAATTGAAGAAATGTCGGTAAAATTAAATTAAATCTTTTTGATTTTTTTTATGATTTTTAGTGAAATGTGCAGAATTTGAGTAAGTTTACTTGATATTCACTTCGATTCCTTTGAATATTCTTAAGATTTTTAGTAGAAGGAGCTGAAATTGATAATATTATGGTGAAATTAAATGAAATTTCTTTGCATTTTTTTATGATTTTTAGTTACAGATGCAGAATTTGATAAAATTTAGTTGATATTCACTTCGATTCCTTTGGATTCTCATAAGATTTTTAGTAGAAGGAGCTGAAATTGAAGGAAATTGTGGTAAAATTAAATTAAATCTTTCTGAATTTTTTAATGATTTTTAGTTAAAGGTGCAGAATTTGAGAAAATATTGTTGAAATTCACTTCGATTCTTTTGCATTTTCTTAAGCTTTTTAGTAGGAGGTGCTGAAATTGAAAAAATTTTGGTGATATTAAATTAAATCTTTTTGAATTTTTTTATGATTTTTAGTTACAGATGCAGAATTTGAGTAAATTTAGTTGGTATTCACTTCGATTGCTTTGAATTCTCTTAAGCTTTTTAGTAGGAGGAGCTGAAATTGAAGAAATGTTGGTAAAATTAAATTAAATCTTTTTGAATTTTTTTATGATTTTTAGTGAAAGGTGCAGAATTTGAGTAAGTTTACTTGATATTCACTTCGATTCCATTGAATTTTCTTAAGATTTTTAGTAGAAGGACCTGAAATTGATGATATTTTGGTCAAATTAAATTAAATTTCTTTGCATTTTTTTATGATTTTTAGTTACAGATGAAGAATTTGTGTAAATTTAGTTGATATTCACTTCGATTCCTTTGGATTTTCATAAGATTTTTAGTAGAAGGAGCTGAAATTGAAGAAATTGTGGTAAAATTAAATTAAATTTCTTTGCATTTTTTAATGATTTTTAGTTAAAGGTGCAGAATTTGAGAAAATATTGTTGAAATTCACTTCGATTCTTTTGCATTTTCTTAAGCTTTTTAGTACAAGGAGCTGAAATTGATGATATTTTGGTGAAATTAAATTAAATTTCTTTGCCTTTTTTATGATTTTTAGTTAAAGGTGCAGAATTTGAGCAAATTTAGTTGATATTCACTTAGATTCTATTGGATTTTCAAAAGATTTTTAGTAGGAGGAGCTGAAATTGAAAAAATTTTGGTGAAATTAAATTAAATCTTTTTGAATTTTTTTTATGATTTTTAGGTACAGATGCAGAGTTTGAGTAAATTTAGTTGATATTCACTTCGATTCCTTTTGGATTTTCATAAGATTTTTAGTAGAAGGAACGGAAATTGATGAAATTTTAGTGAAATTAAATTAAATTTCTTTGCATTTTTGAATGATTTTTAGTTAAAGGTGCAGAATTTGAGAAAATATAGTTGAAATTCACTTCGATTCTTTTGCATTTTCTTAAGCTTTTTAGTAGGAGGTGCTGAAATTGAAAAAATTTTGGTGATATTAAATTAAATCTTTTTGAATTTTTTTATGATTTTTAGTTACAGATGCAGAATTTGAGTAAATTTAGTTGGTATTCACTTCGATTGCTTTGAATTCTCTTAAGCTTTTTAGTAGGAGGAGCTGAAATTGAAGAAATTTTGGTGAAGTTAAATTAAATCTTTTTGAATTTTTTTGTGATTTTTACTTACAGATGCAGAATTTGAGTAAATTTTGTTGATATTCACTTAGATTCTATTGGATTTTCATAAGATTTTTAGTAGGAGGAGCTGAAATTGAAGAAATGTTGGTAAAATTAAATTAAATCTTTTTAATTTTTTTTATGATTTTTAGTGAAAGGTGCAGAATTTGAGTAAGTTTACTTGATATTCACTTCGATTCCTTTGAATTTTCTTAAGATTTTTAGTAGAAGGAGCTGAAATTGAAAAAATTCTGGTGATATTAAATTAAATCTTTTTGAATTTTTTAATGATTTTTAGTTTAAGGTGCAGAATTTGTAAAAATATTGTTGAAATTCACTTCGATTCTTTTGCATTTTCTTAAGCTTTTTAGTAGGAGGTGCTGAAATTGAAGGAAATTGTGGTAAAATTAAATCAAATCTTTCTGAATTTTTTTATGATTTTTAGTTACAGATGCAGAATTTGAGTAAATTTAGTAGATATTCACTTAGATTCTATTGGATTTTCATAAGATTTTTAGTAGAAGGAGCTGAAATTGATGAAATTTTAGTGAAATTAAATTAAATTTCTTTGCATTTTTTAATGATTTTTAGTTAAAGGTGCAGAATTTGAGAAAATATTGTTGAAATTCACTTCGATTCTTTTGCATTTTCTTAAGCTTTTTAGTAGGAGGTGCTGAAATTGAAAAAATTTTGGTGATATTAAATTAAATCTTTTTGAATTTTTTTATGATTTTTAGATACAGATGCAGAATTTGAGTAAATTTAGTTGATATTCACTTCGATTCTTTTGAATTTTCTTAAGATTTTTAGTAGGAGGTGCTGAAATTGAAGAAATGTTGGTAAAATTAAATTAAATCTTTTTGATTTTTTTTATGATTTTTAGTGAAAGGTGCAGAATTTGAGTAAGTTTACTTGATATTCACTTCGATTCCTTTGAATCTTCTTAAGATTTTTAGTAGAAGGAGCTGAAATTGATAATATTATGGTGAAATTAAATTAAATTTCTTTGCATTTTTTTATGATTTTTAGTTACAGATGCAGAATTTGATAAAATTTAGTTGATATTCACTTCGATTCCTTTGGATTTTCATAAGATTTTTAGTAGAAGGAGCTGAAATTGAAGGAAATTGTGGTAAAATTAAATTAAATCTTTCTGAATTTTTTAATGATTTTTAGTTAAAGGTGCAGAATTTGAGTAAATTTAGTTGATATTCACTTCGATTCTATTGCATTTTCTTAAGCTTTTTAGTAGGAGGTGCTGAAATTGAAAAAATTTTGGTGATATTAAATTAAATCTTTTTGAATTTTTTTATGATTTTTAGTTACAGATGCAGAATTTGAGTAAATTTAGTTGGTATTCACTTCGATTGCTTTGAATTCTCTTAAGCTTTTTAGTAGGTGGAGCTGAAATTGAAGAAATGTTGGTAAAATTAAATTAAATCTTTTAGATTTTTTTTATGATTTTTAGTGAAAGGTGCAGAATTTGAGTAAGTTTACTTGATATTCACTTCGATTCCTTTGAATTTTCTTAAGATTTTTAGTAGAAGGAGCTGAAATTGATGATATTTTGGTCAAATTAAATTAAATTTCTTTGCATTTTTTTATGATTTTTAGTTACAGATGCAGAATTTGAGTAAATTTAGTTGATATTCACTTCGATTACTTTGGATTTTCAAAAGATTTTTAGTAGGAGGAGCTGAAATTGAAAAAATTTTGGTGAAATTAAATTAAATCTTTTTGAATTTTTTTTATGATTTTTAGGTACAGATGCAGAGTTTGAGTAAATTTAGTTGATATTCACTTCGATTCCTTTTGGATTTTCATAAGATTTTTAGTAGAAGGAGCTGAAATTGATGATATTTTGGTCAAATTAAATTAAATTTCTTTGCATTTTTTTATGATTTTTAGTTACAGATGCAGAATTTGAGTAAATTTAGTTGATATTCACTTCGATTCCTTTGGATTTTCATAAGATTTTTAGTAGAAGGAGCTGAAATTGATGATATTTTGGTAAAATTAAATTAAATTTCTTTGCATTTTTTTATGATTTTTAGTTACAGATGCAGAATTTGAGTAAATTTAGTTGATATTCACTTAGATTCTATTGGATTTTCATAAGATTTTTAGTAGGAGGAGCTGAAATTGAAGAAATGTTGGTAAAATTAAATTAAATCTTTTTGAATTTTTTTATGATTTTTAGTGAATGGTGCAGAATTTGAGTAAATTTACTTGATATTCACTTCGATTCTTTTGGATTTTCTTAAGATTTTTAGTAGGAGGAGCTGAAATTGAAGAAATGTTGGTAAAATTAAATTAAATCTTTTTAATTTTTTTTATGATTTTTAGTGAAAGGTGCAGAATTTGAGTAAGTTTACTTGATATTCACTTCGATTCCTTTGAATTTTCTTAAGATTTTTAGTAGAAGGAGCTGAAATTGATGATATTTTGGTCAAATTAAATTAAATTTCTTTGCATTTTTTTATGATTTTTAGTTACAGATGAAGAATTTGTGTAAATTTAGTCGATATTCACTTCGATTCCTTTGGATTTTCATAAGATTTTTAGTAGAAGGAGCTGAAATTGAAGAAATTGTGGTAAAATTAAATTAAATTTCTTTGCATTTTTTAATGATTTTTAGTTAAAGGTGCAGAATTTGAGAAAATATTGTTGAAATTCACTTCGATTCTTTTGCATTTTCTTAAGCTTTTTAGTAGAAGGAGCTGAAATTGATGATATTTTGGTGAAATTAAATTAAATTTCTTTGCATTTTTTTATGATTTTTAGTTAAAGGTGCAGAATTTGAGCAAATTTAGTTGATATTCACTTAGATTCTATTGGATTTTCAAAAGATTTTTAGTAGGAGGAGCTGAAATTGAAAAAATTTTGGTGAAATTAAATTAAATCTTTTTGAATTTTTTTTATGATTTTTAGGTACAGATGCAGAGTTTGAGTAAATTTAGTTGATATTCACTTCGATTCCTTTTGGATTTTCATAAGATTTTTAGTAGAAGGAACGGAAATTGATGAAATTTTAGTGAAATTAAATTAAATTTCTTTGCATTTTTTAATGATTTTTAGTTAAAGGTGCAGAATTTGAGAAAATATTGTTGAAATTCACTTCGATTCTTTTGCATTTTCTTAAGCTTTTTAGTAGGAGGTGCTGAAATTGAAAAAATTTTGGTGATATTAAATTAAATCTTTTTGAATTTTTTTATGATTTTTAGTTACAGATGAAGAATTTGTGTAAATTTAGTTGATATTCACTTCGATTCCTTTGGATTTTCATAAGATTTTTAGTAGAAGGAGCTAAAATTGAAGAAATTGTGGTAAAATTAAATTAAATTTCTTTGCATTTTTTAATGATTTTTAGTTAAAGGTGCAGAATTTGAGAAAATATTGTTGAAATTCACTTCGATTCTTTTGCATTTTCTTAAGCTTTTTAGTAGAAGGAGCTGAAATTGATGATATTTTGGTGAAATTAAATTAAATTTCTTTGCATTTTTCTATGATTTTTAGTTAAAGGTGCAGAATTTGAGCAAATTTAGTTGATATTCACTTAGATTCTATTGGATTTTCAAAAGATTTTTAGTAGGAGGAGCTGAAATTGAAAAAATTTTGGTGAAATTAAATTAAATCTTTTTGAATTTTTTTTATGATTTTTAGGTACAGATGCAGAGTTTGAGTAAATTTAGTTGATATTCACTTCGATTCCTTTTGGATTTTCATAAGATTTTTAGTAGAAGGAACGGAAATTGATGAAATTTTAGTGAAATTAAATTAAATTTCTTTGCATTTTTGAATGATTTTTAGTTAAAGGTGCAGAATTTGAGAAAATATTGTTGAAATTCACTTCGATTCTTTTGCATTTTCTTAAGCTTTTTAGTAGGAGGTGCTGAAATTGAAAAAATTTTGGTGATATTAAATTAAATCTTTTTGAATTTTTTTATGATTTTTAGTTACAGATGCAGAATTTGAGTAAATTTAGTTGATATTCACTTCGATTCTTTTGAATTTTCTTAAGATTTTTAGTAGGAGGTGCTGAAATTGAAGAAATGTCGGTAAAATTAAATTAAATCTTTTTGATTTTTTTTATGATTTTTAGTGAAAGGTGCAGAATTTGAGTAAATTTAGTTGATATTCACTTAGATTCCTTTGGATTTTCATAAGATTTTTAGTAGAAGGAGCTGAAATTGAAGGAAATTGTGGTAAAATTAAATTAAATCTTTCTGAATTTTTTTATGATTTTTAGTTACAGATGCAGAATTTCAGCAAATTTAGTTGATATTCACTTAGATTCTATTGGATTTTCATAAGATTTTTAGTAGGAGGAGCTGAAATTGAAGAAATGTTGGTAAAATTAAATTAAATCTTTTTGAATTTTTTTATGATTTTTAGTGAAAGGTGCAGAATTTGAGTAAATTTACTTGATATTCACTTCGATTCTTTTGGATTTTCTTAAGATTTTTAGTAGGAGGAGCTGAAATGTTGGTAAAATTAAATTAAATCTTTTTAATTTTTTTTATGATTTTTAGTGAAAGGTGCAGAATTTGAGTAAGTTTACTTGATATTCACTTCGATTCCTTTGAATTTTCTTAAGATTTTTAGTAGAAGGAGCTGAAATTGAAAAAATTTTGGTGATATTAAATTAAATCTTTTTGAATTTTTTTATGATTTTTAGTTTAAGGTGCAGAATTTGTAAAAATATTGTTGAAATTCACTTCGATTCTTTTGCATTTTCTTAAGCTTTTTAGTAGGAGGTGCTGAAATTGAAGGAAATTGTGGTAAAATTAAATCAAATCTTTTTGAATTTTTTTATGATTTTTAGTGAAAGGTGCAGAATTTGAGCAAATTTAGTTGATATTCACTTAGATTCTATTGGATTTTCATAAGATTTTTAGTAGGAGGAGCTGAAATTGAAAAAATTTTGGTGAAATTAAATTAAATCTTTTTGAATTTTTTTATGATTTTTAGTTAAAGGTGCAGAATTTGAGAAAATATTGTTGAAATTCACTTCGATTCTTTTGCATTTTCTTAAGCTTTTTAGTAGGAGGTGCTGAAATTGAAAAAATTTTGGTGATATTAAATTAAATCTTTTTGAATTTTTTTATGATTTTTAGATACAGATGCAGAATTTGAGTAAATTTAGTTGATATTCACTTCGATTCTTTTGAATTTTCTTAAGATTTTTAGTAGGAGGTGCTGAAATTGAAGAAATGTCGGTAAAATTAAATTAAATCTTTTTGATTTTTTTTTATGATTTTTAGTGAAAGGTGCAGAATTTGAGTAAATTTAGTTGATATTCACTTCGATTCCTTTGGATTTTCATAAGATTTTTAGTAGAAGGAGCTGAAATTGATGATATTTTGGTAAAATTAAATTAAATTTCTTTGCATTTTTTTATGATTTTTAGTTACAGATGCAGAATTTGAGTAAATTTAGTTGATATTCACTTAGATTCCTTTGGATTTTCATAAGATTTTTAGTAGGAGGAGCTGAAATTGAAAAAAATTTGGTGAAGTTAAATTAAATCTTTTTGAATTTTTTTATGATTTTTAGTTACAGATGCAGAATTTGAGTAAATTTAGTTGATATTCACTTAGATTCTATTGGATTTTCATAAGATTTTTAGTAGGAGGAGCTGAAATTGAAGAAATGTTGGTAAAATTAAATTAAATCTTTTTGAATTTTTTAATGATTTTTAGTGAATGGTGCAGAATTTGAGTAAATTTACTTGATATTCACTTCGATTCTTTTGGATTTTCTTAAGATTTTTAGTAGGAGGTGCTGAAATTGAAGAAATGTTGGTAAAATTAAATTAAATCTTTTTAATTTTTTTTATGATTTTTAGTGAAAGGTGCAGAATTTGAGTAAGTTTACTTGATATTCACTTCGATTCCTTTGAATTTTCTTAAGATTTTTTGTAGGAGGAGCTGAAATTGAAAAAATTTTGTTGAAATTAAATTAAATCTTTTTGAATTTTTTAATGATTTTTAGTTACAGATGCAGAATTTGAGTAAATTTAGTTGATATTCACTTCGATTCTTTTGAATTTTCTTAAGATTTTTAGTAGGAGGTGCTAAAATTGAAGAAATGTTGGTAAAATTAAATTAAATCTTTTTAATTTTTTTTATGATTTTTAGTGAAAGGTGCAGAATTTGAGTAAGTTTACTTGATATTCACTTCGATTCCTTTGAATTTTCTTAAGATTTTTAGTAGAAGGAGCTGAAATTGAAAAAATTTTGGTGATATTAAATTAAATCTTTTTGAATTTTTTTATGATTTTTAGTTTAAGGTGCAGAATTTGTAAAAATATTGTTGAAATTCACTTCGATTCTTTTGCATTTTCTTAAGCTTTTTAGTAGAAGGAGCTGAAATTGATGATATTTTGGTGAAATTAAATTAAATTTCTTTGCATTTTTTTATGATTTTTAGTTAAAGGTGCAGAATTTGAGCAAATTTAGTTGATATTCACTTAGATTCTATTGGATTTTCAAAAGATTTTTAGTAGGAGGAGCTGAAATTGAAAAAATTTTGGTGGAATTAAATTAAATCTTTTTGAATTTTTTTTATGATTTTTAGGTACAGATGCAGAGTTTGAGTAAATTTAGTTGATATTCACTTCGATTCCTTTTGGATTTTCATAAGATTTTTAGTAGAAGGAACGGAAATTGATGAAATTTTAGTGAAATTAAATTAAATTTCTTTGCATTTTTGAATGATTTTTAGTTAAAGGTGCAGAATTTGAGAAAATATTGTTGAAATTCACTTCGATTCTCTTGCATTTTCTTAAGATTTTTAGTAGATGGAGCTGAAATTGATGATATTTTGGTGAAATTAAATTAAATCTTTTTGAATTTTTTTATGATTTTTAGTTACAGATGCAGAATTTGAGTAAGTTTACTTGATATTCACTTCGATTCCTTTGAATTTTCAAGAGATTTTTAGTAGGAGGAGCTGAAATTGAAAAAATTTTGGTGAAATTAAATTAAATCTTTTTGAATTTTTTTTATGATTTTTAGGTACAGATGCAGAGTTTGAGTAAATTTAGTTGATATTCACTTCGATTCCTTTCGGATTTTCATAAGATTTTTAGTAGAAGGAACGGAAATTGATGAAATTTTAGTGAAATTAAATTAAATTTCTTTGCATTTTTTAATGATTTTTAGTTTAAGGTGCAGAATTTGTAAAAATATTGTTGAAATTCACTTCGATTCTTTTGAATTTTCTTATGATTTTTAGTAGGAGAAGCTGAAATTGAAAAAATTTTGTTGAAATTAAATTAAATCTTTTTGAATTTTTTAATGATTTTTAGTTACAGATGCAGAATTTGAGTAAATTTAGTTGATATTCACTTCGATTCTTTTGAATTTTCTTAAGATTTTTAGTAGGAGGTGCTGAAATTGAAGAAATGTTGGTAAAATTAAATTAAATCTTTTTGATTTTTTTTTATGATTTTTAGTGAAAGGTGCAGAATTTGAGTAAGTTTACTTGATATTCACTTCGATTCCTTTGAATTTTCTTAAGATTTTTAGTAGAAGGAGCTGAAATTGATAATATTTTGGTGAAATTAAATTAAATTTCTTTGCATTTTTTTATGATTTTTAGTTACAGATGCAGAATTTGATAAAATTTAGTTGATATACACTTCGATTCCTTTGGATTTTCATAAGATTTTTAGTAGAAGGAGCTGAAATTGAAGGAAATTGTGGTAAAATTAAATTAAATCTTTTTGAATTTTTTTTATGATTTTTAGGTACAGATGCAGAGTTTGAGTAAATTTAGTTGATATTCACTTCGATTCCTTTTGGATTTTCATAAGATTTTTAGTAGAAGGAGCTGAAATTGATGAAATTTTAGTGAAATTAAATTAAATTTCTTTGCATTTTTTAATGATTTTTAGTTAAAGGTGCAGAATTTGAGAAAATATTGTTGAAATTCACTTCGATTCTTTTGCATTTTCTTAAGCTTTTTAGTAGGAGGTGCTGAAATTGAAAAAATTTTGGTGATATTAAATTAAATCTTTTTGAATTTTTTTATGATTTTTAGTTACAGATGCAGAGTTTGAGTAAATTTAGTTGATATTCACTTCGATTCCTTTTGGATTTTCATAAGATTTTTAGTAGAAGGAGCTGAAATTGATGAAATTTTAGTGAAATTAAATTAAATTTCTTTGCATTTTTTAATGATTTTTTGTTAAAGGTGCAGAATTTGAGAAAATATTGTTGAAATTCACTTCGATTCTTTTGCATTTTCTTAAGCTTTTTAGTAGGAGGTGCTGAAATTGAAAAAATTTTGGTGATATTAAATTAAATCTTTTTGAATTTTTTTATGATTTTTAGATACAGATGCAGAATTTGAGTAAATTTAGTTGATATTCACTTCGATTCTTTTGAATATTCTTAAGATTTTTAGTAGAAGGAGCTGAAATTGAAGGAAATTGTGGTAAAATTAAATTAAATCTTTCTGAATTTTTTTATGATTTTTAGTTACAGATGCAGAATTTGAGCAAATTTAGTTGATATTCACTTAGATTCTATTGGATTTTCATAAGATTTTTAGTAGGAGGAGCTGAAATTGAAGAAATGTTGGTAAAATTAAATTAAATCTTTTTGAATTTTTTTATGATTTTTAGTGAAAGGTGCAGAATTTGAGTAAATTTACTTGATATTCACTTCGATTCTTTTGGATTTTCTTAAGATTTTTAGTAGGAGGAGCTGAAATTGAAGAAATGTTGGTAAAATTAAATTAAATCTTTTTAATTTTTTTTATGATTTTTAGTGAAAGGTGCAGAATTTGAGTAAGTTTACTTGAAATTCACTTCGATTCTTTTGCATTTTCTTAAGCTTTTTAGTAGGAGGTGCTGAAATTGAAAAAATTTTGGTGATATTAAATTAAATCTTTTTGAATTTTTTTATGATTTTTAGTTACAGATGCAGAGTTTGAGTAAATTTAGTTGATATTCACTTCGATTCCTTTTGGATTTTCATAAGATTTTTAGTAGAAGGAGCTGAAATTGATGATATTTTGGTGAAATTAAATTAAATCTTTTTGAATTTTTTTATGATTTTTAGTTACAGATGCAGAATTTGAGTAAGTTTACTTGATATTCACTTCGATTCCTTTGAATTTTCTTAAGATTTTTTGTAGGAGGAGCTGAAATTGAAAAAATTTTGGTGATATTAAATTAAATCTTTTTGAATTTTTTTATGATTTTTAGTGAAAGGTGCAGAATTTGAGTAAATTTACTTGATATTCACTTCGATTCTTTTGAATTTTCTTAAGATTTTTAGTAGGAGGTGTTGAAATTGAAGAAATGTTGGTAAAATTAAATTAAATCTTTTTGATTTTTTTTATGATTTTTAGTGAAAGGTGCAGAATTTGAGTAAGTTTACTTGATATTCACTTCGATTCCTTTGAATTTTCTTAAGATTTTCAGTAGAAGGAGCTGAAATTGAAAAAATTTTGGTGATATTAAATTAAATCTTTTTGAATTTTTTTATGATTTTTAATTTAAGGTGCAGAATTTGTAAAAATATTGTTGAAATTCACTTCGATTCTTTTGCATTTTCTTAAGCTTTTTAGTAGGAGGTGCTGAAATTCAAGGAAATTGTGGTAAAATTAAATCAAATCTTTCTGAATTTTTTTATGATTTTTAGTTACAGATGCAGAATTTGAGTAAATTTAGTAGATATTCACTTCGATTCCTTTTGGATTTTCATAAGATTTTTAGTAGAAGGAACGGAAATTGATGAAATTTTAGTGAAATTAAATTAAATTTCTTTGCATTTTTGAATGATTTTTAGTTAAAGGTGCAGAATTTGAGAAAATATAGTTGAAATTCACTTCGATTCTTTTGCATTTTCTTAAGCTTTTTAGTAGGAGGTGCTGAAATTGAAAAAATTTTGGTGAAATTAAATTAAATCTTTTTGAATTTTTTTATGATTTTTAGTTACAGATGCAGAATTTGAGTAAATTTAGTTGGTATTCACTTCGATTGCTTTGAATTCTCTTAAGCTTTTTAGTAGGAGGAGCTGAAATTGAAGAAATTTTGGTGAAGTTAAATTAAATCTTTTTGAATTTTTTTGTGATTTTTACTTACAGATGCAGAATTTGAGTAAATTTTGTTGATATTCACTTAGATTCTATTGGATTTTCATAAGATTTTTAGTAGGAGGAGCTGAAATTGAAGAAATGTTGGTAAAATTAAATTAAATCTTTTTAATTTTTTTTATGATTTTTAGTGAAAGGTGCAGAATTTGAGTAAGTTTACTTGATATTCACTTCGATTCCTTTGAATTTTCTTAAGATTTTTAGTAGAAGGAGCTGAAATTGAAAAAATTCTGGTAATATTAAATTAAATCTTTTTGAATTTTTTAATGATTTTTAGTTTAAGGTGCAGAATTTGTAAAAATATTGTTGAAATTCACTTCGATTCTTTTGCATTTTCTTAAGCTTTTTAGTAGGAGGTGCTGAAATTGAAGGAAATTGTGGTAAAATTAAATCAAATCTTTCTGAATTTTTTTATGATTTTTAGTTACAGATGCAGAATTTGAGTAAATTTAGTAGATATTCACTTAGATTCTATTGGATTTTCATAAGATTTTTAGTAGAAGGAGCTGAAATTGATGAAATTTTAGTGAAATTAAATTAAATTTCTTTGCATTTTTTAATGATTTTTAGTTAAAGGTGCAGAATTTGAGAAAATATTGTTGAAATTCACTTCGATTCTTTTGCATTTTCTTAAGCTTTTTAGTAGGAGGTGCTGAAATTGAAAAAATTTTGGTGATATTAAATTAAATCTTTTTGAATTTTTTTATGATTTTTAGATACAGATGCAGAATTTGAGTAAATTTAGTTGATATTCACTTCGATTCTTTTGAATTTTCTTAAGATTTTTAGTAGGAGGTGTTGAAATTGAAGAAATGTTGGTAAAATTAAATTAAATCTTTTTGATTTTTTTTATGATTTTTAGTGAAAGGTGCAGAATTTGAGTAAGTTTACTTGATATTCACTTCGATTCCTTTGAATTTTCTTAAGATTTTTAGTAGAAGGAGCTGAAATTGATAATATTTTGGTAAAATTAAATTAAATTTCTTTGCATTTTTTAATGATTTTTAGTTACAGATGCAGAGTTTGAGTAAATTTAGTTGATATTCACTTCGATTCCTTTTGGATTTTCATAAGATTTTTAGTAGAAGGAGCTGAAATTGATGATATTTTGGTGAAATTAAATTAAATCTTTTTGAATTTTTTTATGATTTTTAGTTACAGATGCAGAATTTGAGTAAGTTTACTTGATATTCACTTCGATTCCTTTGAATTTTCTTAAGATTTTTTGTAGGAGGAGCTGAAATTGAAAAAATTTTGGTGATATTAAATTAAATCTTTTTGAATTTTTTTATGATTTTTAGTTACAGATGCAGAATTTGAGTAAATTTAGTTGATATTCACTTCGATTCTTTTGAATTTTCTTAAGATTTTTAGTAGGAGGTGTTGAAATTGAAGAAATGTTGGTAAAATTAAATTAAATCTTTTTGATTTTTTTTATGATTTTTAGTGAAAGGTGCAGAATTTGAGTAAGTTTACTTGATATTCACTTCGATTCCTTTGAATTTTCTTAAGATTTTTAGTAGAAGGAGCTGAAATTGAAAAAATTTTGGTGATATTAAATTAAATCTTTTTGAATTTTTTTATGATTTTTAATTTAAGGTGCAGAATTTGTAAAAATATTGTTGAAATTCACTTCGATTCTTTTGCATTTTCTTAAGCTTTTTAGTAGGAGGTGCTGAAATTCAAGGAAATTGTGGTAAAATTAAATCAAATCTTTCTGAATTTTTTTATGATTTTTAGTTACAGATGCAGAATTTGAGTAAATTTAGTAGATATTCACTTCGATTCCTTTTGGATTTTCATAAGATTTTTAGTAGAAGGAACGGAAATTGATGAAATTTTAGTGAAATTAAATTAAATTTCTTTGCATTTTTGAATGATTTTTAGTTAAAGGTGCAGAATTTGAGAAAATATAGTTGAAATTCACTTCGATTCTTTTGCATTTTCTTAAGCTTTTTAGTAGGAGGTGCTGAAATTGAAAAAATTTTGGTGAAATTAAATTAAATCTTTTTGAATTTTTTTATGATTTTTAGTTACAGATGCAGAATTTGAGTAAATTTAGTTGGTATTCACTTCGATTGCTTTGAATTCTCTTAAGCTTTTTAGTAGGAGGAGCTGAAATTGAAGAAATTTTGGTGAAGTTAAATTAAATCTTTTTGAATTTTTTTTGTGATTTTTACTTACAGATGCAGAATTTGAGTAAATTTTGTTGATATTCACTTAGATTCTATTGGATTTTCATAAGATTTTTAGTAGGAGGAGCTGAAATTGAAGAAATGTTGGTAAAATTAAATTAAATCTTTTTAATTTTTTTTATGATTTTTAGTGAAAGGTGCAGAATTTGAGTAAGTTTACTTGATATTCACTTCGATTCCTTTGAATTTTCTTAAGATTTTTAGTAGAAGGAGCTGAAATTGAAAAAATTCTGGTAATATTAAATTAAATCTTTTTGAATTTTTTAATGATTTTTAGTTTAAGGTGCAGAATTTGTAAAAATATTGTTGAAATTCACTTCGATTCTTTTGCATTTTCTTAAGCTTTTTAGTAGGAGGTGCTGAAATTGAAGGAAATTGTGGTAAAATTAAATCAAATCTTTCTGAATTTTTTTATGATTTTTAGTTACAGATGCAGAATTTGAGTAAATTTAGTAGATATTCACTTAGATTCTATTGGATTTTCATAAGATTTTTAGTAGAAGGAGCTGAAATTGATGAAATTTTAGTGAAATTAAATTAAATTTCTTTGCATTTTTTAATGATTTTTTGTTAAAGGTGCAGAATTTGAGAAAATATTGTTGAAATTCACTTCGATTCTTTTGCATTTTCTTAAGCTTTTTAGTAGGAGGTGCTGAAATTGAAAAAATTTTGGTGATATTAAATTAAATCTTTTTGAATTTTTTTATGATTTTTAGATACAGATGCAGAATTTGAGTAAATTTAGTTGATATTCACTTCGATTCTTTTGAATTTTCTTAAGATTTTTAGTAGGAGGTGTTGAAATTGAAGAAATGTTGGTAAAATTAAATTAAATCTTTTTGATTTTTTTTATGATTTTTAGTGAAAGGTGCAGAATTTGAGTAAGTTTACTTGATATTCACTTCGATTCCTTTGAATTTTCTTAAGATTTTTAGTAGAAGGAGCTGAAATTGATAATATTATGGTGAAATTAAATTAAATTTCTTTGCATTTTTTTATGATTTTTAGTTACAGATGCAGAATTTGATAAAATTTAGTTGATATTCACTTCGATTCCTTTGGATTTTCATAAGATTTTTAGTAGAAGGAGCTGAAATTGGAGGAAATTGTGGTAAAATTAAATTAAATCTTTCTGAATTTTTTAATGATTTTTAGTTAAAGGTGCAGAATTTGAGAAAATATAGTTGAAATTCACTTCGATTCTTTTGCATTTTCTTAAGCTTTTTAGTAGGAGGTGCTGAAATTGAAAAAATTTTGGTGATATTAAATTAAATCTTTTTGAATTTTTTTATGATTTTTAGATACAGATGCAGAATTTGAGTAAATTTAGTTGATATTCACTTCGATTCTTTTGAATTTTCTTAAGATTTTTAGTAGGAGGTGCTGAAATTGAAGAAATGTCGGTAAAATTAAATTAAATCTTTTTGATTTTTTTTATGATTTTTAGTGAAAGGTGCAGAATTTGAGTAAATTTAGTTGATATTCACTTCGATTCCTTTGGATTTTCATAAGATTTTTAGTAGAAGGAGCTGAAATTGATGATATTTTGGTAAAATTAAATTAAATTTCTTTGCATTTTTTAATGATTTTTAGTTACAGATGCAGAATTTGAGTAAATTTAGTTGATATTCACTTAGATTCTATTGGATTTTCATAAGATTTTTAGTAGGAGGAGCTGAAATTGAAGAAATGTTGGTAAAATTAAATTAAATCTTTTTGAATTTTTTTATGATTTTTAGTGAATGGTGCAGAATTTGAGTAAATTTACTTGATATTCACTTCGATTCTTTTGGATTTTCTTAAGATTTTTAGTAGGAGGAGCTGAAATTGAAGAAATGTTGGTAAAATTAAATTAAATCTTTTTAATTTTTTTTATGATTTTTAGTGAAAGGTGCAGAATTTGAGTAAGTTTACTTGATATTCACTTCGATTCCTTTGAATTTTCTTAAGATTTTTAGTAGGAGGAGCTGAAATTGAAAAAATTTTGGTGATATTAAATTAAATCTTTTTGAATTTTTTTATGATTTTTAGTTTAAGGTGCAGAATTTGTAAAAATATTGTTGAAATTCACTTCGATTCTTTTGCTTTTTCTTAAGATTTTTAGTAGGAGGAGCTGAAATTGAAGAAATGTTGGTAAAATTAAATTAAATCTTTTTAATTTTTTTTATGATTTTTAGTGAAAGGTGCAGAATTTGAGTAAGTTTACTTGATATTCACTTCGATTCCTTTGAATTTTCTTAAGATTTTTAGTAGAAGGAGCTGAAATTGAAAAAATTTTGGTGATATTAAATTAAATCTTTTTGAATTTTTTTATGATTTTTAGTTTAAGGTGCAGAATTTGTAAAAATATTGTTGAAATTCACTTCGATTCTTTTGCATTTTCTTAAGCTTTTTAGTAGGAGGTGCTGAAATTGAAGGAAATTGTGGTAAAATTAAATCAAATCTTTCTGAATTTTTTTATGATTTTTAGTTACAGATGCAGAATTTGAGTAAATTTAGTAGATATTCACTTAGATTCTATTGGATTTTCATAAGATTTTTAGTAGATGGATCTGAAATTGATGATATTTTGGTGAAATTAAATTAAATCTTTTTGAATTTTTTTATGATATTTAGTTACAGATGCAGAATTTGAGTAAGTTTACTTGATATTCACTTCGATTCCTTTGAATTTTCTTAAGATTTTTTGTAGGAGGAGCTGAAATTGAAAAAATTTTGGTGATATTTAATTAAATCTTTTTGAATTTTTTTATGATTTTTAGTTACAGATGCAGAATTTGAGTAAATTTAGTTGATATTCACTTCGATGCCTTTGGATTTTCTTAAGATTTCTAGTAGAAGGAGCTGAAATTGATGATATTTTGGTGAAATTAAATTAAATTTCTTTGCATTTTTTAATGATTTTTAGTTTAAGGTGCAGAATTTGTAAAAATATTGTTGAAATTCACTTCGATTCTTTTGAATTTTCTTATGATTTTTAGTAGGAGAAGCTGAAATTGAAAAAATTTTGGTGAAATTAAATTAAATCTTTTTGAATTTTTTAATGATTTTTAGTTACAGATGCAGAATTTGAGTAAATTTAGTTGATATTCACTTCGATTCTTTTGAATTTTCTTAAGATTTTTAGTAGGAGGTGCTGAAATTGAAGAAATGTTGGTAAAATTAAATTAAATCTTTCTGAATTCTTTTATGATTTTTAGTTACAGATGCAGAATTTGATAAAATTTAGTTGATATTCACTTCGATTCCTTTGGATTTTCATAAGATTTTTAGTAGAAGGAGCTGAAATTGAAGGAAATTGTGGTAAAATTAAATTAAATCTTTTTGAATTTTTTTTTATGATTTTTAGGTACAGATGCAGAGTTTGAGTAAATTTAGTTGATATTCACTTCGATTCCTTTTGGATTTTCATACGATTTTTAGTAGAAGGAGCTGAAATTGATGAAATTTTAGTGAAATTAAATTAAATTTCTTTGCATTTTTTAATGATATTTAGTTAAAGGTGCAGAATTTGAGAAAATACTGTTGAAATTCACTTCGATTCTTTTGCATTTTCTTAAGCTTTTTAGTAGGAGGTGCTGAAATTGAAAAAATTTTGGTGATATTAAATTAAATCTTTTTGAATTTTTTTATGATTTTTAGATACAGATGCAGAATTTGAGTAAATTTAGTTGATATTCACTTCGATTCTTTTGAATTTTCTTAAGATTTTTAGTAGGAGGTGCTGAAATTGATGATATTTTGGTGAAATTAAATTAAATTTCTTTGCATTTTTTAATGATTTTTAGTTTAAGGTGCAGAATTTGTAAAAATATTGTTGAAATTCACTTCGATTCTTTTGAATTTTCTTATGATTTTTAGTAGGAGAAGCTGAAATTGAAAAAATTTTGGTGAAATTAAATTAAATCTTTATGAATTTTTTAATGATTTTTAGTTACAGATGCAGAATTTGAGTAAATTTAGTTGATATTCACTTCGATTCCTTTGGATTCTCATAAGATTTTTAGTAGAAGGAGCTGAAATTGAAGGAAATTGTGGTAAAATTAAATTAAATCTTTCTGAATTTTTTAATGATTTTTAGTTAAAGGTGCAGAATTTGAGAAAATATTGTTGAAATTCACTTCGATTCTTTTGCATTTTCTTAAGCTTTTTAGTAGGAGGTGCTGAAATTGAAAAAATTTTGGTGATATTAAATTAAATCTTTTTGAATTTTTTTATGATTTTTAGTTACAGATGCAGAATTTGAGTAAATTTAGTTGGTATTCACTTCGATTGCTTTGAATTCTCTTAAGCTTTTTAGTAGGAGGAGCTGAAATTGAAGAAATGTTGGTAAAATTAAATTAAATCTTTTTGAATTTTTTTATGATTTTTAGTGAAAGGTGCAGAATTTGAGTAAGTTTACTTGATATTCACTTCGATTCCATTGAATTTTCTTAAGATTTTTAGTAGAAGGAGCTGAAATTGATGATATTTTGGTCAAATTAAATTAAATTTCTTTGCATTTTTTTATGATTTTTAGTTACAGATGAAGAATTTGTGTAAATTTAGTTGATATTCACTTCGATTCCTTTGGATTTTCATAAGATTTTTAGTAGAAGGAGCTGAAATTGAAGAAATTGTGGTAAAATTAAATTAAATTTCTTTGCATTTTTTAATGATTTTTAGTTAAAGGTGCAGAATTTGAGAAAATATTGTTGAAATTCACTTCGATTCTTTTGCATTTTCTTAAGCTTTTTAGTAGAAGGAGCTGAAATTGATGATATTTTGGTGAAATTAAATTAAATTTCTTTGCATTTTTTTATGATTTTTAGTTAAAGGTGCAGAATTTGAGCAAATTTAGTTGATATTCACTTAGATTCTATTGGATTTTCAAAAGATTTTTAGTAGGAGGAGCTGAAATTGAAAAAATTTTGGTGAAATTAAATTAAATCTTTTTGAATTTTTTTTATGATTTTTAGGTACAGATGCAGAGTTTGAGTAAATTTAGTTGATATTCACTTCGATTCCTTTTGGATTTTCATAAGATTTTTAGTAGAAGGAACGGAAATTGATGAAATTTTAGTGAAATTAAATTAAATTTCTTTGCATTTTTGAATGATTTTTAGTTAAAGGTGCAGAATTTGAGAAAATATAGTTGAAATTCACTTCGATTCTTTTGCATTTTCTTAAGCTTTTTAGTAGGAGGTGCTGAAATTGAAAAAATTTTGGTGATATTAAATTAAATCTTTTTGAATTTTTTTATGATTTTTAGTTACAGATGCAGAATTTGAGTAAATTTAGTTGGTATTCACTTCGATTGCTTTGAATTCTCTTAAGCTTTTTAGTAGGAGGAGCTGAAATTGAAGAAATTTTGGTGAAGTTAAATTAAATCTTTTTGAATTTTTTTGTGATTTTTACTTACAGATGCAGAATTTGAGTAAATTTTGTTGATATTCACTTAGATTCTATTGGATTTTCATAAGATTTTTAGTAGGAGGAGCTGAAATTGAAGAAATGTTGGTAAAATTAAATTAAATCTTTTTAATTTTTTTTATGATTTTTAGTGAAAGGTGCAGAATTTGAGTATGTTTACTTGATATTCACTTCGATTCCTTTGAATTTTCTTAAGATTTTTAGTAGAAGGAGCTGAAATTGAAAAAATTCTGGTGATATTAAATTAAATCTTTTTGAATTTTTTAATGATTTTTAGTTTAAGGTGCAGAATTTGTAAAAATATTGTTGAAATTCACTTCGATTCTTTTGCATTTTCTTAAGCTTTTTAGTAGGAGGTGCTGAAATTGAAGGAAATTGTGGTAAAATTAAATTAAATCTTTTTGAATTTTTTTTTATGATTTTTAGGTACAGATGCAGAGTTTGAGTAAATTTAGTTGATATTCACTTCGATTCCTTTTGGATTTTCATACGATTTTTAGTAGAAGGAGCTGAAATTGATGAAATTTTAGTGAAATTAAATTAAATTTCTTTGCATTTTTTAATGATATTTAGTTAAAGGTGCAGAATTTGAGAAAATACTGTTGAAATTCACTTCGATTCTTTTGCATTTTCTTAAGCTTTTTAGTAGGAGGTGCTGAAATTGAAAAAATTTTGGTGATATTAAATTAAATCTTTTTGAATTTTTTTATGATTTTTAGATACAGATGCAGAATTTGAGTAAATTTAGTTGATATTCACTTCGATTCTTTTGAATTTTCTTAAGATTTTTAGTAGGAGGTGCTGAAATTGATGATATTTTGGTGAAATTAAATTAAATTTCTTTGCATTTTTTAATGATTTTTAGTTTAAGGTGCAGAATTTGTAAAAATATTGTTGAAATTCACTTCGATTCTTTTGAATTTTCTTATGATTTTTAGTAGGAGAAGCTGAAATTGAAAAAATTTTGGTGAAATTAAATTAAATCTTTATGAATTTTTTAATGATTTTTAGTTACAGATGCAGAATTTGAGTAAATTTAGTTGATATTCACTTCGATTCTTTTGAATTTTCTTAAGATTTTTAGTAGGAGGTGCTGAAATTGAAGAAATGTCGGTAAAATTAAATTAAATCTTTTTGATTTTTTTTATGATTTTTAGTGAAATGTGCAGAATTTGAGTAAGTTTACTTGATATTCACTTCGATTCCTTTGAATATTCTTAAGATTTTTAGTAGAAGGAGCTGAAATTGATAATATTATGGTGAAATTAAATGAAATTTCTTTGCATTTTTTTATGATTTTTAGTTACAGATGCAGAATTTGATAAAATTTAGTTGATATTCACTTCGATTCCTTTGGATTCTCATAAGATTTTTAGTAGAAGGAGCTGAAATTGAAGGAAATTGTGGTAAAATTAAATTAAATCTTTCTGAATTTTTTAATGATTTTTAGTTAAAGGTGCAGAATTTGAGAAAATATTGTTGAAATTCACTTCGATTCTTTTGCATTTTCTTAAGCTTTTTAGTAGGAGGTGCTGAAATTGAAAAAATTTTGGTGATATTAAATTAAATCTTTTTGAATTTTTTTATGATTTTTAGTTACAGATGCAGAATTTGAGTAAATTTAGTTGGTATTCACTTCGATTGCTTTGAATTCTCTTAAGCTTTTTAGTAGGAGGAGCTGAAATTGAAGAAATGTTGGTAAAATTAAATTAAATCTTTTTGCATTTTTTTATGATTTTTAGTTACAGATGAAGAATTTGTGTAAATTTAGTTGATATTCACTTCGATTCCTTTGGATTTTCATAAGATTTTTAGTAGAAGGAGCTGAAATTGAAGAAATTGTGGTAAAATTAAATTAAATTTCTTTGCATTTTTTAATGATTTTTAGTTAAAGGTGCAGAATTTGAGAAAATATTGTTGAAATTCACTTCGATTCTTTTGCATTTTCTTAAGCTTTTTAGTAGAAGGAGCTGAAATTGATGATATTTTGGTGAAATTAAATTAAATTTCTTTGCATTTTTTTATGATTTTTAGTTAAAGGTGCAGAATTTGAGCAAATTTAGTTGATATTCACTTAGATTCTATTGGATTTTCAAAAGATTTTTAGTAGGAGGAGCTGAAATTGAAAAAATTTTGGTGAAATTAAATTAAATCTTTTTGAATTTTTTTTATGATTTTTAGGTACAGATGCAGAGTTTGAGTAAATTTAGTTGATATTCACTTCGATTCCTTTTGGATTTTCATAAGATTTTTAGTAGAAGGAACGGAAATTGATGAAATTTTAGTGAAATTAAATTAAATTTCTTTGCATTTTTGAATGATTTTTAGTTAAAGGTGCAGAATTTGAGAAAATATAGTTGAAATTCACTTCGATTCTTTTGCATTTTCTTAAGCTTTTTAGTAGGAGGTGCTGAAATTGAAAAAATTTTGGTGATATTAAATTAAATCTTTTTGAATTTTTTTATGATTTTTAGTTACAGATGCAGAATTTGAGTAAATTTAGTTGGTATTCACTTCGATTGCTTTGAATTCTCTTAAGCTTTTTAGTAGGAGGAGCTGAAATTGAAGAAATTTTGGTGAAGTTAAATTAAATCTTTTTGAATTTTTTTGTGATTTTTACTTACAGATGCAGAATTTGAGTAAATTTTGTTGATATTCACTTAGATTCTATTGGATTTTCATAAGATTTTTAGTAGGAGGAGCTGAAATTGAAGAAATGTTGGTAAAATTAAATTAAATCTTTTTAATTTTTTTTATGATTTTTAGTGAAAGGTGCAGAATTTGAGTATGTTTACTTGATATTCACTTCGATTCCTTTGAATTTTCTTAAGATTTTTAGTAGAAGGAGCTGAAATTGAAAAAATTCTGGTGATATTAAATTAAATCTTTTTGAATTTTTTAATGATTTTTAGTTTAAGGTGCAGAATTTGTAAAAATATTGTTGAAATTCACTTCGATTCTTTTGCATTTTCTTAAGCTTTTTAGTAGGAGGTGCTGAAATTGAAGGAAATTGTGGTAAAATTAAATCAAATCTTTCTGAATATTTTTATGATTTTTAGTTACAGATGCAGAATTTGAGTAAATTTAGTAGATATTCACTTAGATTCTATTGGATTTTCATAAGATTTTTAGTAGAAGGAGCTGAAATTGATGAAATTTTAGTGAAATTAAATTAAATTTCTTTGCATTTTTTAATGATTTTTAGTTTAAGGTGCAGAATTTGTAAAAATATTGTTGAAATTCACTTCGATTCTTTTGAATTTTCTTATGATTTTTAGTAGGAGAAGCTGAAATTGAAAAAATTTTGGTGAAATTAAATTAAATCTTTATGAATTTTTTAATGATTTTTAGTTACAGATGCAGAATTTGAGTAAATTTAGTTGATATTCACTTCGATTCTTTTGAATTTTCATAAGATTTTTAGTAGGAGGTGCTGAAATTGAAGAAATGTCGGTAAAATTAAATTAAATCTTTTTGATTTTTTTTATGATTTTTAGTGAAATGTGCAGAATTTGAGTAAGTTTACTTGATATTCACTTCGATTCCTTTGAATATTCTTAAGATTTTTAGTAGAAGGAGCTGAAATTGATAATATTATGGTGAAATTAAATGAAATTTCTTTGCATTTTTTTATGATTTTTAGTTACAGATGCAGAATTTGATAAAATTTAGTTGATATTCACTTCGATTCCTTTGGATTCTCATAAGATTTTTAGTAGAAGGAGCTGAAATTGAAGGAAATTGTGGTAAAATTAAATTAAATCTTTCTGAATTTTTTAATGATTTTTAGTTAAAGGTGCAGAATTTGAGAAAATATTGTTGAAATTCACTTCGATTCTTTTGCATTTTCTTAAGCTTTTTAGTAGGAGGTGCTGAAATTGAAAAAATTTTGGTGATATTAAATTAAATCTTTTTGAATTTTTTTATGATTTTTAGTTACAGATGCAGAATTTGAGTAAATTTAGTTGGTATTCACTTCGATTGCTTTGAATTCTCTTAAGCTTTTTAGTAGGAGGAGCTGAAATTGAAGAAATGTTGGTAAAATTAAATTAAATCTTTTTGAATTTTTTTATGATTTTTAGTGAAAGGTGCAGAATTTGAGTAAGTTTACTTGATATTCACTTCGATTCCATTGAATTTTCTTAAGATTTTTAGTAGAAGGAGCTGAAATTGATGATATTTTGGTCAAATTAAATTAAATTTCTTTGCATTTTTTTATGATTTTTAGTTACAGATGAAGAATTTGTGTAAATTTAGTTGATATTCACTTCGATTCCTTTGGATTTTCATAAGATTTTTAGTAGAAGGAGCTGAAATTGAAGAAATTGTGGTAAAATTAAATTAAATTTCTTTGAATTTTTTAATGATTTTTAGATAAAGGTGCAGAATTTGAGAAAATATTGTTGAAATTCACTTCGATTCTTTTGCATTTTCATAAGATTTTTAGTAGGAGGAGCTAAAATTGATGATATTTTGGTGAAATTAAATTAAATTTCTTTGCCTTTTTTATGATTTTTAGTTAAAGGTGCAGAATTTGAGCAAATTTAGTTGATATTCACTTAGATTCTATTGGATTTTCAAAAGATTTTTAGTAGGAGGAGCTGAAATTGAAAAAATTTTGGTGAAATTAAATTAAATCTTTTTGAATTTTTTTTATGATTTTTAGGTACAGATGCAGAGTTTGAGTAAATTTAGTTGATATTCACTTCGATTCCTTTTGGATTTTCATAAGATTTTTAGTAGAAGGAACGGAAATTGATGAAATTTTAGTGAAATTAAATTAAATTTCTTTGCATTTTTGAATGATTTTTAGTTAAAGGTGCAGAATTTGAGAAAATATAGTTGAAATTCACTTCGATTCTTTTGCATTTTCTTAAGCTTTTTAGTAGGAGGTGCTGAAATTGAAAAAATTTTGGTGATATTAAATTAAATCTTTTTGAATTTTTTTATGATTTTTAGTTACAGATGCAGAATTTGAGTAAATTTAGTTGGTATTCACTTCGATTGCTTTGAATTCTCTTAAGCTTTTTAGTAGGAGGAGCTGAAATTGAAGAAATTTTGGTGAAGTTAAATTAAATCTTTTTGAATTTTTTTGTGATTTTTACTTACAGATGCAGAATTTGAGTAAATTTTGTTGATATTCACTTAGATTCTATTGGATTTTCATAAGATTTTTAGTAGGAGGAGCTGAAATTGAAGAAATGTTGGTAAAATTAAATTAAATCTTTTTAATTTTTTTTATGATTTTTAGTGAAAGGTGCAGAATTTGAGTAAGTTTACTTGATATTCACTTCGATTCCTTTGAATTTTCTTAAGATTTTTAGTAGAAGGAGCTGAAATTGAAAAAATTCTGGTGATATTAAATTAAATCTTTTTGAATTTTTTAATGATTTTTAGTTTAAGGTGCAGAATTTGTAAAAATATTGTTGAAATTCACTTCGATTCTTTTGCATTTTCTTAAGCTTTTTAGTAGGAGGTGCTGAAATTGAAGGAAATTGTGGTAAAATTAAATCAAATCTTTCTGAATTTTTTTATGATTTTTAGTTACAGATGCAGAATTTGAGTAAATTTAGTAGATATTCACTTAGATTCTATTGGATTTTCATAAGATTTTTAGTAGAAGGAGCTGAAATTGATGAAATTTTAGTGAAATTAAATTAAATTTCTTTGCATTTTTTAATGATTTTTAGTTAAAGGTGCAGAATTTGAGAAAATATTGTTGAAATTCACTTCGATTCTTTTGCATTTTCTTAAGCTTTTTAGTAGGAGGTGCTGAAATTGAAAAAATTTTGGTGATATTAAATTAAATCTTTTTGAATTTTTTTATGATTTTTAGATACAGATGCAGAATTTGAGTAAATTTAGTTGATATTCACTTCGATTCTTTTGAATTTTCTTAAGATTTTTAGTAGGAGGTGTTGAAATTGAAGAAATGTTGGTAAAATTAAATTAAATCTTTTTGATTTTTTTTATGATTTTTAGTGAAAGGTGCAGAATTTGAGTAAGTTTACTTGATATTCACTTCGATTCCTTTGAATCTTCTTAAGATTTTTAGTAGAAGGAGCTGAAATTGATAATATTATGGTGAAATTAAATTAAATTTCTTTGCATTTTTTTATGATTTTTAGTTACAGATGCAGAATTTGATAAAATTTAGTTGATATTCACTTCGATTCCTTTGGATTTTCATAAGATTTTTAGTAGAAGGAGCTGAAATTGAAGGAAATTGTGGTAAAATTAAATTAAATCTTTCTGAATTTTTTAATGATTTTTAGTTAAAGGTGCAGAATTTGAGTAAATTTAGTTGAAATTCACTTCGATTCTTTTGCATTTTCTTAAGCTTTTTAGTAGGAGGTGCTGAAATTGAAAAAATTTTGGTGATATTAAATTAAATCTTTTTGAATTTTTTTATGATTTTTAGTTACAGATGCAGAATTTGAGTAAATTTAGTTGGTATTCACTTCGATTGCTTTGAATTCTCTTAAGCTTTTTAGTAGGTGGAGCTGAAATTGAAGAAATGTTGGTAAAATTAAATTAAATCTTTTTGATTTTTTTTATGATTTTTAGTGAAAGGTGCAGAATTTGAGTAAGTTTACTTGATATTCACTTCGATTCCTTTGAATTTTCTTAAGATTTTTAGTAGAAGGAGCTGAAATTGATGATATTTTGGTCAAATTAAATTAAATTTCTTTGCATTTTTTTATGATTTTTAGTTACAGATGCAGAATTTGAGTAAATTTAGTTGATATTCACTTCGATTACTTTGGATTTTCAAAAGATTTTTAGTAGGAGGAGCTGAAATTGAAAAAATTTTGGTGAAATTAAATTAAATCTTTTTGAATTTTTTTTATGATTTTTAGGTACAGATGCAGAGTTTGAGTAAATTTAGTTGATATTCACTTCGATTCCTTTTGGATTTTCATAAGATTTTTAGTAGAAGGAGCTGAAATTGATGAAATTTTAGTGAAATTAAATTAAATTTCTTTGCATTTTTTAATGATTTTTAGTTAAAGGTGCAGAATTTGAGAAAATATTGTTGAAATTCACTTCGATTCTTTAGCATTTTCTTAAGCTTTTTATTAGGAGGTGCTGAAATTGAAAAAATTTTGGTGATATTAAATTAAATCTTTTTGAATTTTTTTATGATTTTTAGATACAGATGCAGAATTTGAGTAAATTTAGTTGATATTCACTTCGATTCTTTTGAATTTTCTTAAGATTTTTAGTAGGAGGTGCTGAAATTGAAGAAATGTCGGTAAAATTAAATTAAATCTTTTTGATTTTTTTTATGATTTTTAGTGAAAGGTGCAGAATTTGAGTAAATTTAGTTGATATTCACTTCGATTCCTTTGGATTTTCATAAGATTTTTAGTAGAAGGAGCTGAAATTGATGATATTTTGGTAAAATTAAATTAAATTTCTTTGCATTTTTTTATGATTTTTAGTTACAGATGCAGAATTTGAGTAAATTTAGTTGATATTCACTTAGATTCTATTGGATTTTCATAAGATTTTTAGTAGGAGGAGCTGAAATTGAAGAAATGTTGGTAAAATTAAATTAAATCTTTTTGAATTTTTTTATGATTTTTAGTGAATGGTGCAGAATTTGAGTAAATTTACTTGATATTCACTTCGATTCTTTTGGATTTTCTTAAGATTTTTAGTAGGAGGTGCTGAAATTGAAGAAATGTTGGTAAAATTAAATTAAATCTTTTTAATTTTTTTTATGATTTTTAGTGAAAGGTGCAGAATTTGAGTAAGTTTACTTGATATTCACTTCGATTCCTTTGAATTTTCTTAAGATTTTTAGTAGAAGGAGCTGAAATTGATGATATTTTGGTCAAATTAAATTAAATTTCTTTGCATTTTTTTATGATTTTTAGTTACAGATGAAGAATTTGTGTAAATTTAGTCGATATTCACTTCGATTCCTTTGGATTTTCATAAGATTTTTAGTAGAAGGAGCTGAAATTGAAGAAATTGTGGTAAAATTAAATTAAATTTCTTTGCATTTTTTAATGATTTTTAGTTAAAGGTGCAGAATTTGAGAAAATATTGTTGAAATTCACTTCGATTCTTTTGCATTTTCTTAAGCTTTTTAGTAGAAGGAGCTGAAATTGATGATATTTTGGTGAAATTAAATTAAATTTCTTTGCATTTTTTTATGATTTTTAGTTAAAGGTGCAGAATTTGAGCAAATTTAGTTGATATTCACTTAGATTCTATTGGATTTTCAAAAGATTTTTAGTAGGAGGAGCTGAAATTGAAAAAATTTTGGTGAAATTAAATTAAATCTTTTTGAATTTTTTTTATGATTTTTAGGTACAGATGCAGAGTTTGAGTAAATTTAGTTGATATTCACTTCGATTCCTTTTGGATTTTCATAAGATTTTTAGTAGAAGGAACGGAAATTGATGAAATTTTAGTGAAATTAAATTAAATTTCTTTGCATTTTTTAATGATTTTTAGTTAAAGGTGCAGAATTTGAGAAAATATTGTTGAAATTCACTTCGATTCTTTTGCATTTTCTTAAGCTTTTTAGTAGGAGGTGCTGAAATTGAAAAAATTTTGGTGATATTAAATTAAATCTTTTTGAATTTTTTTATGATTTTTAGTTACAGATGAAGAATTTGTGTAAATTTAGTTGATATTCACTTCGATTCCTTTGGATTTTCATAAGATTTTTAGTAGAAGGAGCTAAAATTGAAGAAATTGTGGTAAAATTAAATTAAATTTCTTTGCATTTTTTAATGATTTTTAGTTAAAGGTGCAGAATTTGAGAAAATATTGTTGAAATTCACTTCGATTCTTTTGCATTTTCTTAAGCTTTTTAGTAGAAGGAGCTGAAATTGATGATATTTTGGTGAAATTAAATTAAATTTCTTTGCATTTTTTTATGATTTTTAGTTAAAGGTGCAGAATTTGAGCAAATTTAGTTGATATTCACTTAGATTCTATTGGATTTTCAAAAGATTTTTAGTAGGAGGAGCTGAAATTGAAAAAATTTTGGTGAAATTAAATTAAATCTTTTTGAATTTTTTTTATGATTTTTAGGTACAGATGCAGAGTTTGAGTAAATTTAGTTGATATTCACTTCGATTCCTTTTGGATTTTCATAAGATTTTTAGTAGAAGGAACGGAAATTGATGAAATTTTAGTGAAATTAAATTAAATTTCTTTGCATTTTTGAATGATTTTTAGTTAAAGGTGCAGAATTTGAGAAAATATTGTTGAAATTCACTTCGATTCTTTTGCATTTTCTTAAGCTTTTTAGTAGGAGGTGCTGAAATTGAAAAAATTTTGGTGATATTAAATTAAATCTTTTTGAATTTTTTTATGATTTTTAGTTACAGATGCAGAATTTGAGTAAATTTAGTTGATATTCACTTCGATTCTTTTGAATTTTCTTAAGATTTTTAGTAGGAGGTGCTGAAATTGAAGAAATGTCGGTAAAATTAAATTAAATCTTTTTGATTTTTTTTATGATTTTTAGTGAAAGGTGCACAATTTGAGTAAATTTAGTTGATATTCACTTAGATTCCTTTGGATTTTCATAAGATTTTTAGTAGAAGGAGCTGAAATTGAAGGAAATTGTGGTAAAATTAAATTAAATCTTTCTGAATTTTTTTATGATTTTTAGTTACAGATGCAGAATTTCAGCAAATTTAGTTGATATTCACTTAGATTCTATTGGATTTTCATAAGATTTTTAGTAGGAGGAGCTGAAATTGAAGAAATGTTGGTAAAATTAAATTAAATCTTTTTGAATTTTTTTATGATTTTTAGTGAAAGGTGCAGAATTTGAGTAAATTTACTTGATATTCACTTCGATTCTTTTGGATTTTCTTAAGATTTTTAGTAGGAGGAGCTGAAATGTTGGTAAAATTAAATTAAATCTTTTTAATTTTTTTTATGATTTTTAGTGAAAGGTGCAGAATTTGAGTAAGTTTACTTGATATTCACTTCGATTCCTTTGAATTTTCTTAAGATTTTTAGTAGAAGGAGCTGAAATTGAAAAAATTTTGGTGATATTAAATTAAATCTTTTTGAATTTTTTTATGATTTTTAGTTTAAGGTGCAGAATTTGTAAAAATATTGTTGAAATTCACTTCGATTCTTTTGCATTTTCTTAAGCTTTTTAGTAGGAGGTGCTGAAATTGAAGGAAATTGTGGTAAAATTAAATCAAATCTTTCTGAATTTTTTTATGATTTTTAGTTACAGATGCAGAATTTGAGCAAATTTAGTTGATATTCACTTAGATTCTATTGGATTTTCATAAGATTTTTAGTAGGAGGAGCTGAAATTGAAAAAATTTTGGTGAAATTAAATTAAATCTTTTTGAATTTTTTTATGATTTTTAGTTAAAGGTGCAGAATTTGAGAAAATATTGTTGAAATTCACTTCGATTCTTTTGCATTTTCTTAAGCTTTTTAGTAGGAGGTGCTGAAATTGAAAAAATTTTGGTGATATTAAATTAAATCTTTTTGAATTTTTTTATGATTTTTAGATACAGATGCAGAATTTGAGTAAATTTAGTTGATATTCACTTCGATTCTTTTGAATTTTCTTAAGATTTTTAGTAGGAGGTGCTGAAATTGAAGAAATGTCGGTAAAATTAAATTAAATCTTTTTGATTTTTTTTTATGATTTTTAGTGAAAGGTGCAGAATTTGAGTAAATTTAGTTGATATTCACTTCGATTCCTTTGGATTTTCATAAGATTTTTAGTAGAAGGAGCTGAAATTGATGATATTTTGGTAAAATTAAATTAAATTTCTTTGCATTTTTTTATGATTTTTAGTTACAGATGCAGAATTTGAGTAAATTTAGTTGATATTCACTTAGATTCCTTTGGATTTTCATAAGATTTTTAGTAGGAGGAGCTGAAATTGAAAAAAATTTGGTGAAGTTAAATTAAATCTTTTTGAATTTTTTTATGATTTTTAGTTACAGATGCAGAATTTGAGTAAATTTAGTTGATATTCACTTAGATTCTATTGGATTTTCATAAGATTTTTAGTAGGAGGAGCTGAAATTGAAGAAATGTTGGTAAAATTAAATTAAATCTTTTTGAATTTTTTTATGATTTTTAGTGAATGGTGCAGAATTTGAGTAAATTTACTTGATATTCACTTCGATTCTTTTGGATTTTCTTAAGATTTTTAGTAGGAGGTGCTGAAATTGAAGAAATGTTGGTAAAATTAAATTAAATCTTTTTAATTTTTTTTATGATTTTTAGTGAAAGGTGCAGAATTTGAGTAAATTTACTTGATATTCACTTCGATTCCTTTGAATTTTCTTAAGATTTTTTGTAGGAGGAGCTGAAATTGAAAAAATTTTGTTGAAATTAAATTAAATCTTTTTGAATTTTTTAATGATTTTTAGTTACAGATGCAGAATTTGAGTAAATTTAGTTGATATTCACTTCGATTCTTTTGAATTTTCTTAAGATTTTTAGTAGGAGGTGCTAAAATTGAAGAAATGTTGGTAAAATTAAATTAAATCTTTTTAATTTTTTTTATGATTTTTAGTGAAAGGTGCAGAATTTGAGTAAGTTTACTTGATATTCACTTCGATTCCTTTGAATTTTCTTAAGATTTTTAGTAGAAGGAGCTGAAATTGAAAAAATTTTGGTGATATTAAATTAAATCTTTTTGAATTTTTTTATGATTTTTAGTTTAAGGTGCAGAATTTGTAAAAATATTGTTGAAATTCACTTCGATTCTTTTGCATTTTCTTAAGCTTTTTAGTAGAAGGAGCTGAAATTGATGATATTTTGGTGAAATTAAATTAAATTTCTTTGCATTTTTTTATGATTTTTAGTTAAAGGTGCAGAATTTGAGCAAATTTAGTTGATATTCACTTAGATTCTATTGGATTTTCAAAAGATTTTTAGTAGGAGGAGCTGAAATTGAAAAAATTTTGGTGGAATTAAATTAAATCTTTTTGAATTTTTTTTATGATTTTTAGGTACAGATGCAGAGTTTGAGTAAATTTAGTTGATATTCACTTCGATTCCTTTTGGATTTTCATAAGATTTTTAGTAGAAGGAACGGAAATTGATGAAATTTTAGTGAAATTAAATTAAATTTCTTTGCATTTTTGAATGATTTTTAGTTAAAGGTGCAGAATTTGAGAAAATATTGTTGAAATTCACTTCGATTCTCTTGCATTTTCTTAAGATTTTTAGTAGATGGAGCTGAAATTGATGATATTTTGGTGAAATTAAATTAAATCTTTTTGAATTTTTTTATGATTTTTAGTTACAGATGCAGAATTTGAGTAAGTTTACTTGATATTCACTTCGATTCCTTTGAATTTTCAAAAGATTTTTAGTAGGAGGAGCTGAAATTGAAAAAATTTTGGTGAAATTAAATTAAATCTTTTTGAATTTTTTTTATGATTTTTAGGTACAGATGCAGAGTTTGAGTAAATTTAGTTGATATTCACTTCGATTCCTTTCGGATTTTCATAAGATTTTTAGTAGAAGGAACGGAAATTGATGAAATTTTAGTGAAATTAAATTAAATTTCTTTGCATTTTTTAATGATTTTTAGTTTAAGGTGCAGAATTTGTAAAAATATTGTTGAAATTCACTTCGATTCTTTTGAATTTTCTTATGATTTTTAGTAGGAGAAGCTGAAATTGAAAAAATTTTGTTGAAATTAAATTAAATCTTTTTGAATTTTTTAATGATTTTTAGTTACAGATGCAGAATTTGAGTAAATTTAGTTGATATTCACTTCGATTCTTTTGAATTTTCTTAAGATTTTTAGTAGGAGGTGCTGAAATTGAAGAAATGTTGGTAAAATTAAATTAAATCTTTTTGATTTTTTTTATGATTTTTAGTGAAAGGTGCAGAATTTTAGTAAGTTTACTTGATATTCACTTCGATTCCTTTGAATTTTCTTAAGATTTTTAGTAGAAGGAGCTGAAATTGATAATATTTTGGTGAAATTAAATTAAATTTCTTTGCATTTTTTTATGATTTTTAGTTACAGATGCAGAATTTGATAAAATTTAGTTGATATACACTTCGATTCCTTTGGATTTTCATAAGATTTTTAGTAGAAGGAGCTGAAATTGAAGGAAATTGTGGTAAAATTAAATTAAATCTTTTTGAATTTTTTTTATGATTTTTAGGTACAGATGCAGAGTTTGAGTAAATTTAGTTGATATTCACTTCGATTCCTTTTGGATTTTCATAAGATTTTTAGTAGAAGGAGCTGAAATTGATGAAATTTTAGTGAAATTAAATTAAATTTCTTTGCATTTTTTAATGATTTTTAGTTAAAGGTGCAGAATTTGAGAAAATATTGTTGAAATTCACTTCGATTCTTTTGCATTTTCTTAAGCTTTTTAGTAGGAGGTGCTGAAATTGAAAAAATTTTGGTGATATTAAATTAAATCTTTTTGAATTTTTTTATGATTTTTAGTTACAGATGCAGAGTTTGAGTAAATTTAGTTGATATTCACTTCGATTCCTTTTGGATTTTCATAAGATTTTTAGTAGAAGGAGCTGAAATTGATGAAATTTTAGTGAAATTAAATTAAATTTCTTTGCATTTTTTAATGATTTTTTGTTAAAGGTGCAGAATTTGAGAAAATATTGTTGAAATTCACTTCGATTCTTTTGCATTTTCTTAAGCTTTTTAGTAGGAGGTGCTGAAATTGAAAAAATTTTGGTTATATTAAATTAAATCTTTTTGAATTTTTTTATGATTTTTAGATACAGATGCAGAATTTGAGTAAATTTAGTTGATATTCACTTCGATTCTTTTGAATATTCTTAAGATTTTTAGTAGAAGGAGCTGAAATTGAAGGAAATTGTGGTAAAATTAAATTAAATCTTTCTGAATTTTTTTATGATTTTTAGTTACAGATGCAGAATTTGAGCAAATTTAGTTGATATTCACTTAGATTCTATTGGATTTTCATAAGATTTTTAGTAGGAGGAGCTGAAATTGAAGAAATGTTGGTAAAATTAAATTAAATCTTTTTGAATTTTTTTATGATTTTTAGTGAAAGGTGCAGAATTTGAGTAAATTTACTTGATATTCACTTCGATTCTTTTGGATTTTCTTAAGATTTTTAGTAGGAGGAGCTGAAATTGAAGAAATGTTGGTAAAATTAAATTAAATCTTTTTAATTTTTTTTATGATTTTTAGTGAAAGGTGCAGAATTTGAGTAAGTTTACTTGATATTCACTTCGATTCTTTTGCATTTTCTTAAGCTTTTTAGTAGGAGGTGCTGAAATTGAAAAAATTTTGGTGATATTAAATTAAATCTTTTTGAATTTTTTTATGATTTTTAGTTACAGATGCAGAGTTTGAGTAAATTTAGTTGATATTCACTTCGATTCCTTTTGGATTTTCATAAGATTTTTAGTAGAAGGAGCTGAAATTGATGATATTTTGGTGAAATTAAATTAAATCTTTTTGAATTTTTTTATGATTTTTAGTTACAGATGCAGAATTTGAGTAAGTTTACTTGATATTCACTTCGATTCCTTTGAATTTTCTTAAGATTTTTTGTAGGAGGAGCTGAAATTGAAAAAATTTTGGTGATATTAAATTAAATCTTTTTGAATTTTTTTATGATTTTTAGTTACAGATGCAGAATTTGAGTAAATTTAGTTGATATTCACTTCGATTCTTTTGAATTTTCTTAAGATTTTTAGTAGGAGGTGTTGAAATTGAAGAAATGTTGGTAAAATTAAATTAAATCTTTTTGATTTTTTTTATGATTTTTAGTGAAAGGTGCAGAATTTGAGTAAGTTTACTTGATATTCACTTCGATTCCTTTGAATTTTCTTAAGATTTTTAGTAGAAGGAGCTGAAATTGAAAAAATTTTGGTGATATTAAATTAAATCTTTTTGAATTTTTTTATGATTTTTAATTTAAGGTGCAGAATTTGTAAAAATATTGTTGAAATTCACTTCGATTCTTTTGCATTTTCTTAAGCTTTTTAGTAGGAGGTGCTGAAATTCAAGGAAATTGTGGTAAAATTAAATCAAATCTTTCTGAATTTTTTTATGATTTTTAGTTACAGATGCAGAATTTGAGTAAATTTAGTAGATATTCACTTCGATTCCTTTTGGATTTTCATAAGATTTTTAGTAGAAGGAACGGAAATTGATGAAATTTTAGTGAAATTAAATTAAATTTCTTTGCATTTTTGAATGATTTTTAGTTAAAGGTGCAGAATTTGAGAAAATATAGTTGAAATTCACTTCGATTCTTTTGCATTTTCTTAAGCTTTTTAGTAGGAGGTGCTGAAATTGAAAAAATTTTGGTGAAATTAAATTAAATCTTTTTGAATTTTTTTATGATTTTTAGTTACAGATGCAGAATTTGAGTAAATTTAGTTGGTATTCACTTCGATTGCTTTGAATTCTCTTAAGCTTTTTAGTAGGAGGAGCTGAAATTGAAGAAATTTTGGTGAAGTTAAATTAAATCTTTTTGAATTTTTTTGTGATTTTTACTTACAGATGCAGAATTTGAGTAAATTTTGTTGATATTCACTTAGATTCTATTGGATTTTCATAAGATTTTTAGTAGGAGGAGCTGAAATTGAAGAAATGTTGGTAAAATTAAATTAAATCTTTTTAATTTTTTTTATGATTTTTAGTGAAAGGTGCAGAATTTGAGTAAGTTTACTTGATATTCACTTCGATTCCTTTGAATTTTCTTAAGATTTTTAGTAGAAGGAGCTGAAATTGAAAAAATTCTGGTAATATTAAATTAAATCTTTTTGAATTTTTTAATGATTTTTAGTTTAAGGTGCAGAATTTGTAAAAATATTGTTGAAATTCACTTCGATTCTTTTGCATTTTCTTAAGCTTTTTAGTAGGAGGTGCTGAAATTGAAGGAAATTGTGGTAAAATTAAATCAAATCTTTCTGAATTTTTTTATGATTTTTAGTTACAGATGCAGAATTTGAGTAAATTTAGTAGATATTCACTTAGATTCTATTGGATTTTCATAAGATTTTTAGTAGAAGGAGCTGAAATTGATGAAATTTTAGTGAAATTAAATTAAATTTCTTTGCATTTTTTAATGATTTTTAGTTAAAGGTGCAGAATTTGAGAAAATATTGTTGAAATTCACTTCGATTCTTTTGCATTTTCTTAAGCTTTTTAGTAGGAGGTGCTGAAATTGAAAAAATTTTGGTGATATTAAATTAAATCTTTTTGAATTTTTTTATGATTTTTAGATACAGATGCAGAATTTGAGTAAATTTAGTTGATATTCACTTCGATTCTTTTGAATTTTCTTAAGATTTTTAGTAGGAGGTGTTGAAATTGAAGAAATGTTGGTAAAATTAAATTAAATCTTTTTGATTTTTTTTATGATTTTTAGTGAAAGGTGCAGAATTTGAGTAAGTTTACTTGATATTCACTTCGATTCCTTTGAATTTTCTTAAGATTTTTAGTAGAAGGAGCTGAAATTGATAATATTATGGTGAAATTAAATTAAATTTCTTTGCATTTTTTTATGATTTTTAGTTACAGATGCAGAATTTGATAAAATTTAGTTGATATTCACTTCGATTCCTTTGGATTTTCATAAGATTTTTAGTAGAAGGAGCTGAAATTGGAGGAAATTGTGGTAAAATTAAATTAAATCTTTCTGAATTTTTTAATGATTTTTAGTTAAAGGTGCAGAATTTGAGAAAATATAGTTGAAATTCACTTCGATTCTTTTGCATTTTCTTAAGCTTTTTAGTAGGAGGTGCTGAAATTGAAAAAATTTTGGTGATATTAAATTAAATCTTTTTGAATTTTTTTATGATTTTTAGATACAGATGCAGAATTTGAGTAAATTTAGTTGATATTCACTTCGATTCTTTTGAATTTTCTTAAGATTTTTAGTAGGAGGTGCTGAAATTGAAGAAATGTCGGTAAAATTAAATTAAATCTTTTTGATTTTTTTTTATGATTTTTAGTGAAAGGTGCAGAATTTGAGTAAATTTAGTTGATATTCACTTCGATTCCTTTGGATTTTCATAAGATTTTTAGTAGAAGGAGCTGAAATTGATGATATTTTGGTAAAATTAAATTAAATTTCTTTGCATTTTTTAATGATTTTTAGTTACAGATGCAGAATTTGAGTAAATTTAGTTGATATTCACTTAGATTCTATTGGATTTTCATAAGATTTTTAGTAGGAGGAGCTGAAATTGAAGAAATGTTGGTAAAATTAAATTAAATCTTTTTGAATTTTTTTATGATTTTTAGTGAATGGTGCAGAATTTGAGTAAATTTACTTGATATTCACTTCGATTCTTTTGGATTTTCTTAAGATTTTTAGTAGGAGGAGCTGAAATTGAAGAAATGTTGGTAAAATTAAATTAAATCTTTTTAATTTTTTTTATGATTTTTAGTGAAAGGTGCAGAATTTGAGTAAGTTTACTTGATATTCACTTCGATTCCTTTGAATTTTCTTAAGATTTTTAGTAGAAGGAGCTGAAATTGAAAAAATTTTGGTGATATTAAATTAAATCTTTTTGAATTTTTTTATGATTTTTAGTTTAAGGTGCAGAATTTGTAAAAATATTGTTGAAATTCACTTCGATTCTTTTGGATTTTCTTAAGATTTTTAGTAGGAGGAGCTGAAATTGAAGAAATGTTGGTAAAATTAAATTAAATCTTTTTAATTTTTTTTATGATTTTTAGTGAAAGGTGCAGAATTTGAGTAAGTTTACTTGATATTCACTTCGATTCCTTTGAATTTTCTTAAGATTTTTAGTAGAAGGAGCTGAAATTGAAAAAATTTTGGTGATATTAAATTAAATCTTTTTGAATTTTTTTATGATTTTTAGTTTAAGGTGCAGAATTTGTAAAAATATTGTTGAAATTCACTTCGATTCTTTTGCTTTTTCTTAAGCTTTTTAGTAGGAGGTGCTGAAATTGAAGGAAATTGTGGTAAAATTAAATCAAATCTTTCTGAATTTTTTTATGATTTTTAGTTACAGATGCAGAATTTGAGTAAATTTAGTAGATATTCACTTAGATTCTATTGGATTTTCATAAGATTTTTAGTAGATGGATCTGAAATTGATGATATTTTGGTGAAATTAAATTAAATCTTTTTGAATTTTTTTATGATATTTAGTTACAGATGCAGAATTTGAGTAAGTTTACTTGATATTCACTTCGATTCCTTTGAATTTTCTTAAGATTTTTTGTAGGAGGAGCTGAAATTGAAAAAATTTTGGTGATATTTAATTAAATCTTTTTGAATTTTTTTATGATTTTTAGTTACAGATGCAGAATTTGAGTAAATTTAGTTGATATTCACTTCGATGCCTTTGGATTTTCTTAATATTTTTAGTAGAAGGAGCTGAAATTGATGATATTTTGGTGAAATTAAATTAAATTTCTTTGCATTTTTTAATGATTTTTAGTTTAAGGTGCAGAATTTGTAAAAATATTGTTGAAATTCACTTCGATTCTTTTGAATTTTCTTATGATTTTTAGTAGGAGAAGCTGAAATTGAAAAAATTTTGGTGAAATTAAATTAAATCTTTTTGAATTTTTTAATGATTTTTAGTTACAGATGCAGAATTTGAGTAAATTTAGTTGATATTCACTTCGATTCTTTTGAATTTTCTTAAGATTTTTAGTAGGAGGTGCTGAAATTGAAGAAATGTTGGTAAAATTAAATTAAATCTTTCTGAATTCTTTTATGATTTTTAGTTACAGATGCAGAATTTGATAAAATTTAGTTGATATTCACTTCGATTCCTTTGGATTTTCATAAGATTTTTAGTAGAAGGAGCTGAAATTGAAGGAAATTGTGGTAAAATTAAATTAAATCTTTTTGAATTTTTTTTTATGATTTTTAGGTACAGATGCAGAGTTTGAGTAAATTTAGTTGATATTCACTTCGATTCCTTTTGGATTTTCATACGATTTTTAGTAGAAGGAGCTGAAATTGATGAAATTTTAGTGAAATTAAATTAAATTTCTTTGCATTTTTTAATGATATTTAGTTAAAGGTGCAGAATTTGAGAAAATACTGTTGAAATTCACTTCGATTCTTTTGCATTTTCTTAAGCTTTTTAGTAGGAGGTGCTGAAATTGAAAAAATTTTGGTGATATTAAATTAAATCTTTTTGAATTTTTTTATGATTTTTAGATACAGATGCAGAATTTGAGTAAATTTAGTTGATATTCACTTCGATTCTTTTGAATTTTCTTAAGATTTTTAGTAGGAGGTGCTGAAATTGATGATATTTTGGTGAAATTAAATTAAATTTCTTTGCATTTTTTAATGATTTTTAGTTTAAGGTGCAGAATTTGTAAAAATATTGTTGAAATTCACTTCGATTCTTTTGAATTTTCTTATGATTTTTAGTAGGAGAAGCTGAAATTGAAAAAATTTTGGTGAAATTAAATTAAATCTTTATGAATTTTTTAATGATTTTTAGTTACAGATGCAGAATTTGAGTAAATTTAGTTGATATTCACTTCGATTCCTTTGGATTCTCATAAGATTTTTAGTAGAAGGAGCTGAAATTGAAGGAAATTGTGGTAAAATTAAATTAAATCTTTCTGAATTTTTTAATGATTTTTAGTTAAAGGTGCAGAATTTGAGAAAATATAGTTGAAATTCACTTCGATTCTTTTGCATTTTCTTAAGCTTTTTAGTAGGAGGTGCTGAAATTGAAAAAATTTTGGTGATATTAAATTAAATCTTTTTGAATTTTTTTATGATTTTTAGTTACAGATGCAGAATTTGAGTAAATTTAGTTGGTATTCACTTCGATTGCTTTGAATTCTCTTAAGCTTTTTAGTAGGAGGAGCTGAAATTGAAGAAATTTTGGTGAAGTTAAATTAAATCTTTTTGAATTTTTTTGTGATTTTTACTTACAGATGCAGAATTTGAGTAAATTTTGTTGATATTCACTTAGATTCTATTGGATTTTCATAAGATTTTTAGTAGGAGGAGCTGAAATTGAAGAAATGTTGGTAAAATTAAATTAAATCTTTTTAATTTTTTTTATGATTTTTAGTGAAAGGTGCAGAATTTGAGTATGTTTACTTGATATTCACTTCGATTCCTTTGAATTTTCTTAAGATTTTTAGTAGAAGGAGCTGAAATTGAAAAAATTCTGGTGATATTAAATTAAATCTTTTTGAATTTTTTAATGATTTTTAGTTTAAGGTGCAGAATTTGTAAAAATATTGTTGAAATTCACTTCGATTCTTTTGCATTTTCTTAAGCTTTTTAGTAGGAGGTGCTGAAATTGAAGGAAATTGTGGTAAAATTAAATCAAATCTTTCTGAATATTTTTATGATTTTTAGTTACAGATGCAGAATTTGAGTAAATTTAGTAGATATTCACTTAGATTCTATTGGATTTTCATAAGATTTTTAGTAGAAGGAGCTGAAATTGATGAAATTTTAGTGAAATTAAATTAAATTTCTTTGCATTTTTTAATGATTTTTAGTTTAAGGTGCAGAATTTGTAAAAATATTGTTGAAATTCACTTCGATTCTTTTGAATTTTCTTATGATTTTTAGTAGGAGAAGCTGAAATTGAAAAAATTTTGGTGAAATTAAATTAAATCTTTATGAATTTTTTAATGATTTTTAGTTACAGATGCAGAATTTGAGTAAATTTAGTTGATATTCACTTCGATTCTTTTGAATTTTCATAAGATTTTTAGTAGGAGGTGCTGAAATTGAAGAAATGTCGGTAAAATTAAATTAAATCTTTTTGATTTTTTTTATGATTTTTAGTGAAATGTGCAGAATTTGAGTAAGTTTACTTGATATTCACTTCGATTCCTTTGAATATTCTTAAGATTTTTAGTAGAAGGAGCTGAAATTGATAATATTATGGTGAAATTAAATGAAATTTCTTTGCATTTTTTTATGATTTTTAGTTACAGATGCAGAATTTGATAAAATTTAGTTGATATTCACTTCGATTCCTTTGGATTCTCATAAGATTTTTAGTAGAAGGAGCTGAAATTGAAGGAAATTGTGGTAAAATTAAATTAAATCTTTCTGAATTTTTTAATGATTTTTAGTTAAAGGTGCAGAATTTGAGAAAATATTGTTGAAATTCACTTCGATTCTTTTGCATTTTCTTAAGCTTTTTAGTAGGAGGTGCTGAAATTGAAAAAATTTTGGTGATATTAAATTAAATCTTTTTGAATTTTTTTATGATTTTTAGTTACAGATGCAGAATTTGAGTAAATTTAGTTGGTATTCACTTCGATTGCTTTGAATTCTCTTAAGCTTTTTAGTAGGAGGAGCTGATGTGACGTCCCTATAATTTTCGCCCTACCCTAACTAGCTTCCTCCTTATATGACCTACCCAAGTATCTACTACTATCTACAAACCTCAACTCTTAACCCTTTACCAATCATCAGATCTTGGACGATGTACCTTAGCGGTCCCCATCTCCAGCTGATTCCCCTTCCCCTCTTCGCCTTAGAGGCATGACTCCCTCCTCAATCACGAATTACAACAAGTCCCTCGCCCCAACCTTCTAAATCAAAACCTCTCCCCCCCCCCCCCCTCTCTTCCAATGTAAACCACAAAAGTCCACCCAACGGATTGAGTGCCCCTTTTCGAAATCCCATGGTCTTACAGCCTAATTATAGATCAACCTTTAATTCTTACAAAAACCCCAGAGTTATTACGACACATACTTTACGGATGACTCATCACGCATACCGCAAATTCCACGCATACTTTGGGCATGAGTCATCACGCATACCTCAAATTCCCCGCATACCTCACATTCCATCAATTTGTATAAATACCGGTGCCGCGTGGCCCACGCATCATTCATTATTAGTCCTTGCTATCAGTCGCGATGACTATTCTTTAGTATCTTCACTCATCAGTATTATTCCGTGTTATCGCCAAGTCGCGACCATTACTCTATGGTTTTCGTTATTAGTTATATTCTTACCTTTCAATTCAGTGTACATCAACCAGCGTCTACATCACTGTAAGCGTTTCTATTTCTTTTATTTTATAATATTATTAATGCTTTTGTTTATTACATTTCATTGCTACGTTATTTCTTCGTGCTAATTTCTTTGCTTATCGCTTTATATATATATAGTTTAGTTTGCATTTATATCTTGCTTAAGCTTTAGTCTCTTATTATTATATTGCTATCTTTATCACATAATCTATTATTGTTTAACTCCATTGCTTCGCATCTTTTGCTATTTTTGCCTAACATTAATTTTCTATCATTTACCTTTATATAAATGTTATGTGCCTATGCTAAATGTCCAACGCATAATTATAAGGTGTTTATTGCTATCTGTTACGTGTTCCAATAAATAACGCTTTCGCTTTTATCTTTAAACCGTCAATTCTCGCTATTTCGCCTCGAATACCTGGAACCATTACGCGCAACGACTACAGCTGATCGGTCTCCGCAAGCGCCGGGAGTTCTTGCCCGTGTTTACTAACGTTCTTCCATATAGAGTCCCGCATGGGTATTCCCAAACCAATAGTAAAAACCCTACTATTTACGCCTTTTTCATACGATGCAGCTAGTAAGCCAATTATAGAGCCATAAGTCGAAGCCTGTACTCTCACGTGCGTCACTCGGGTGTACGATCACCATTCAGCCTTCCCTGGTCGATACAAGTCGCGAAGCATAGCCTTCATAACGAAGCAGGTCTTCTTACGAAGCAAAGTCTTCGAGCTCTCCTACAAGTCGCGAAGCATAGCCTTCATAAAGAAGCAGGTCTTCTTACGAAGCAAAGTCTTCGAGCTCTCCTACCTCTCCTAAAAGTCGCGAAGCATAGCCTTCATAAAGAAGCAGGTCTTCTTACGAAGCAAAGTCTTCGAGCTCTCCTACCTCTCCTAAAAGTCGCGAAGCATAGCCTTCATAAAGAAGCAGGTCTTCTTACGAAGCAGAGTCTTCGAGCTCTCCTACACATATCCGCAAGTTCGGAACCATAGCCTTCATAAAGAAGCAGGTCTTCTTACGAAGCAAGGTCCGCACGCAACCTCCCTACCCCATATATGTCACGATCCAAGTCCCGCCACCCAGGACGTGACATAAATTTGGTGACAGCGGTGGGATTCGTCTACTGTTAATAGAAATAAATTCTCTAGCATACGGTACCCACAAGGTCCCGACATTTAATATGTATATTGCAAGGCCACAGCAGATCGCGGTAGCGTATAGAAGCCGCGTGCTCGAAACCACTACTACACATATGCAAACATTAAAGTGTGTAAAATTGAGTTTAGCAACAACGAACCAAGACAACGAAATTGCTCGTGCTGCTCCCGGTTGGACCCAGTAAATACGGTGACAGTATCTTTAAATCATTACCGCCAAAACGGCCTACACATTCCACAATTGCCCTCGGAGCAATAAAATCTTAAATTAAACATGTCTGTGTACGGTGAAGCCGACGACTCTCCCGTAAAAGACCAAGACGCGGACGATCACATTAAATTGAAAGATATCGCGACTATCGAACTATTAGAACGAGTAGAACTGTTGCGGAAGAAACAGGCCGAAATCGAAAGGTTATACGCGCAGTATGTCATAAATCCTGGAACTAATATGCGTCCCAGTTCAGTCACCGTTTCTGACAACCCCGCGCTAGAAGGTCTCTCCGGTCAAATCCAATCCATACGCGAGATGATAGGAAAAATTCTTGAACCCTCGCAAACAACGAATAATTTTGCAACTCCCGGTTCTTCTCGCTTTGATAGGAAACCGCTACCTAACCATAATTATGTATCGAATCGGGACCCGTCGCCCCAGATCAAGCTGAAAGACGCAATAGAAACCGTGCCCAAATTCGACGGTCACAATATTCCGGTATTACAATTCGCTAGGGCCTGCAATAGGGCTAAGGCTCTGGTTCCCCCGCACGCTGAACCTCAGCTTGCGAGGTTGTTACGAAACAAATTACAAGACCACGCTTACTTGGCCGTTGAGGATAGGGTCTTCGACTCTGTAAACGATCTTATTAAACAACTTAAACGCACCTTTTCTCCTGCTAAGACATCGGACCATTATCGCGGAGAACTTGCAAATATCATAAAAGGAACGAACGAACACATATTAGAGTATATTTCTCGAGTCAAGGACCTCCGATTCGCCATTCTGGAAGAGGATAAGGAATATTATCGCGATTTTGCACGAGACCATTCCCAAAACCTCGAACGTCTGACTTTAGATTCATTTATTGACGGCCTCCCACCCTACTTAAGAATGAGATTGCAGCAACACCATTTCGAAACGTTAGACGAAGCATTTGATTTGGCCGTCCTCGTAGACAAAAAGATGGACAGGGACAGAGTTAGATTTTCAGAACCAAAAACTCCTAAGGTGACCTGCCAACTGTGCAACAAGACTGGTCATGACGCACGGTCCTGCTGGAGCAACCAAGGCCCGACTGCTCAACCTTCCGAGAGGAACCCTCTAAACTGTGCCACGGAATATGAGTCCCAAGTACCCAAAGCACAGGTCACTTACTGGGACAAATCTCGACCTCCACCTTCCAGGCCTACGGAGCTGCGAAGCTGCGGGTACTGCAAGAAGCCCGGACATGTGACCACGGAATGCAGAAAACGCATCTTCACTATCATGAAAGATCCTAGAGCCTTGTGGGAAACGGAGTCGGGAAATACTCCTCCGAGCGCCGATGGATGCAAACTGTGGAGCGAGCCAAGCAGAAGTGCACCCCAAAGCACTAGCGGTATCATAAGAGTCGCTCCAGTGCAATTAAACCCGGTCGTTCAACGGGCGAGGTCAAAATCCTCTTTTTCCATACATACAGCTAATCCGGACCTAAAGGACTACCCTCAAGTTATAAACGCTAGCGAGATTGACAATCCAAGCACCATGCTCTGCATCGAAGTAAAGGAATCCGACAGACTAACTCCAGAATCCAAACCAAACCGACCCAAAGAGACTACAACGCCTATAGGCATCACTCCCATCCACCCCCTCATAAAAAACAAGTCCCTCTTAGCCCTGGATCCGTCGATCCACCATCTCGAGGCATCCGCGACGGTGCACTCACTCTTACCCCCTGCGCTATATGCCAAATCAATCCTTCCCCTAAACTCCCAAAGGTCTCTTGCGGCTACACCGGAACTGGCAGTATTAAAAATTTCTGCGGAAGCTCCTTCAAGGGCAGAAATTCTACTTAATTCAATCTCCAAAGAGCACCCGATTCATGGGAAAGGCGATAAGTTCGCTGACGCTGTACCTCGCATACCAAAACAATTTAAAGAATCCCTTGGTCTGACCGGATATCACAGAAGATTTATCCCGGAATTTTCCAAAACGGCACCACCGTCAACCCAACTATTAAAGAAGGACCCAGCATTGAACTGGGGACCATCCCAGCAACCTGGTTTCGACCACCTCAAATCAGTATTGCAGAAGGAACTTATCCTGCAATGCCAGAGTTTTGACCTGAGATTCCACCTCACTACAGACGCCTTATCCCATACTTCCCCCGCAGTGGAGACATGCTCCCAACGACTACATGACAAATGTGACGACAACTTGAAGGACTGGCCCAAACGTAGACCAAGCGGTCCCAAGAGGCCTCGGTTCTCAAAATCACCGATCCATGCGCCAACGAGTGGTAGCAACCCCATTGACTCTGCAACACCCACATCCAGCGCTCGCCAGGGAAGGAAATGCAGAAGGACGCAACTACACAGAAGGATGCGCCGGAAAATATCATCTGTAGAAATTCCACTACAGTCTTCCCCAGAAAACATACGGGAACGACTGCCTACAAGTAGAGCAGGCAACACTTTCATATTAACCATGCAAGTTTTATTGACAAAATACCTTGTGTGCGTGCTCTTTAGCCTTTTCACATCAATTAAGATACCAGATGCGCTCATTAAAAGATTGATTTGTCAGTTCAGAGCTCCTAAAGCCATTCTCACCGACCAAGTACCAAATTTTAATAGAAATTTTATAGAACCGGCACCGTGGAAATGGAAAGACCAACAATTCCGAACCCCAGCCTTTCACCCGCATACTAACGGCTCTTTAGAGAGATTGCAAATCGTTTTAACCGAATATTTAAAAAGGTTTATCGGTAGATACACTGACTGGGACGACTGGACAGATTTGTTCACGTTTTCTTATAATACCAGTGTTCACGAGGGCACTGGTTATACACCATATGATTTTGTATTCGGGAAAATAGCTCGGATACCCAGCCGAACTCCGGTAACTGAAGATTTCGAAAATGAAACCTACAATCACTATCGCGCGAAATTAAGTACGAGGGTACAAGAATTGCAAACCGCCGCAGCAAAAAGGTTAGACCAGTTAAAACTTAGATTAACACATAAACGAGGACACCTTCAAACCCGGGGACTTAGTCTACGTCCTAATAGAACCGCGGAAAGGAAAATTTGGGGATCAGTACTCTGGCCCACACCAGATATTAAGTAATTCCCTCTCAAACTTAAAAATATCCTGGAAAGGCAAGACGAAAATCATACACGCGAACAAAGCGCGCATTAGTCGTGTGCGCGAGAGTCCCGGTTAACCGTACTACCTAAAGACAATCGGCCTTAATAAGTTCTACTCCTAGATCATTCACCATGACGTCATTATCATGCCCGACGACATGCTCGACGACATGCCCAGCGACATGCCCAATGACATGCCCAACGACATGCCCGAGGACATGCCCATCCCGACGAACCGAAGGAGGCGTCCCAGGAGAAAGCATCGAGGAGGAGGACGTTCCCGGAGGCTAGCCAAGATGCGATGGCTACGACGGGAGGCCAAAAAAGCTGGAAGGAGCCTTACACCCCTACTCCCGAGAGTCGTCTTCTCCGTGATCGTCAGGAAGGCAACGCCAGCTGATCGAGGCATCGGCATCGAGAAGACCCCCGCCACAAACACCCAATCGAGAGCGTGCTCAATCCAGTCAACCCCGCTCTTTAATGTTAAGAAATGCACGCATTTCTTCATATAAGGGGGGAGGTGTGACGTCCCTATAATTTTCGCCCTACCCTAACTAGCTTCCTCCTTATATGACCTACCCAAGTATCTACTACTATCTACAAACCTCAACTCTTAACCCTTTACCAATCATCAGATCTTGGACGATGTACCTTAGCGGTCCCCATCTCCAGCTGATTCCCCTTCCCCTCTTCGCCTTAGAGGCATGACTCCCTCCTCAATCACGAATTACAACAAGTCCCTCGCCCCAACCTTCTAAATCAAAACCTCTCCCCCCCCCCCCCCTCTCTTCCAATGTAAACCACAAAAGTCCACCCAACGGATTGAGTGCCCCTTTTCGAAATCCCATGGTCTTACAGCCTAATTATAGATCAACCTTTAATTCTTACAAAAACCCCAGAGTTATTACGACACATACTTTACGGATGACTCATCACGCATACCGCAAATTCCACGCATACTTTGGGCATGAGTCATCACGCATACCTCAAATTCCCCGCATACCTCACATTCCATCAATTTGTATAAATACCGGTGCCGCGTGGCCCACGCATCATTCATTATTAGTCCTTGCTATCAGTCGCGATGACTATTCTTTAGTATCTTCACTCATCAGTATTATTCCGTGTTATCGCCAAGTCGCGACCATTACTCTATGGTTTTCGTTATTAGTTATATTCTTACCTTTCAATTCAGTGTACATCAACCAGCGTCTACATCACTGTAAGCGTTTCTATTTCTTTTATTTTATAATATTATTAATGCTTTTGTTTATTACATTTCATTGCTACGTTATTTCTTCGTGCTAATTTCTTTGCTTATCGCTTTATATATATATAGTTTAGTTTGCATTTATATCTTGCTTAAGCTTTAGTCTCTTATTATTATATTGCTATCTTTATCACATAATCTATTATTGTTTAACTCCATTGCTTCGCATCTTTTGCTATTTTTGCCTAACATTAATTTTCTATCATTTACCTTTATATAAATGTTATGTGCCTATGCTAAATGTCCAACGCATAATTATAAGGTGTTTATTGCTATCTGTTACGTGTTCCAATAAATAACGCTTTCGCTTTTATCTTTAAACCGTCAATTCTCGCTATTTCGCCTCGAATACCTGGAACCATTACGCGCAACGACTACAGCTGATCGGTCTCCGCAAGCGCCGGGAGTTCTTGCCCGTGTTTACTAACGTTCTTCCATATAGAGTCCCGCATGGGTATTCCCAAACCAATAGTAAAAACCCTACTATTTACGCCTTTTTCATACGATGCAGCTAGTAAGCCAATTATAGAGCCATAAGTCGAAGCCTGTACTCTCACGTGCGTCACTCGGGTGTACGATCACCATTCAGCCTTCCCTGGTCGATACAAGTCGCGAAGCATAGCCTTCATAACGAAGCAGGTCTTCTTACGAAGCAAAGTCTTCGAGCTCTCCTACAAGTCGCGAAGCATAGCCTTCATAAAGAAGCAGGTCTTCTTACGAAGCAAAGTCTTCGAGCTCTCCTACCTCTCCTAAAAGTCGCGAAGCATAGCCTTCATAAAGAAGCAGGTCTTCTTACGAAGCAAAGTCTTCGAGCTCTCCTACCTCTCCTAAAAGTCGCGAAGCATAGCCTTCATAAAGAAGCAGGTCTTCTTACGAAGCAGAGTCTTCGAGCTCTCCTACACATATCCGCAAGTTCGGAACCATAGCCTTCATAAAGAAGCAGGTCTTCTTACGAAGCAAGGTCCGCACGCAACCTCCCTACCCCATATATGTCACGATCCAAGTCCCGCCACCCAGGACGTGACATAAATTTGGTGACAGCGGTGGGATTCGTCTACTGTTAATAGAAATAAATTCTCTAGCATACGGTACCCACAAGGTCCCGACATTTAATATGTATATTGCAAGGCCACAGCAGATCGCGGTAGCGTATAGAAGCCGCGTGCTCGAAACCACTACTACACATATGCAAACATTAAAGTGTGTAAAATTGAGTTTAGCAACAACGAACCAAGACAACGAAATTGCTCGTGCTGCTCCCGGTTGGACCCAGTAAATACGGTGACAGTATCTTTAAATCATTACCGCCAAAACGGCCTACACATTCCACAATTGCCCTCGGAGCAATAAAATCTTAAATTAAACATGTCTGTGTACGGTGAAGCCGACGACTCTCCCGTAAAAGACCAAGACGCGGACGATCACATTAAATTGAAAGATATCGCGACTATCGAACTATTAGAACGAGTAGAACTGTTGCGGAAGAAACAGGCCGAAATCGAAAGGTTATACGCGCAGTATGTCGTAAATCCTGGAACTAATATGCGTCCCAGTTCAGTCACCGTTTCTGACAACCCCGCGCTAGAAGGTCTCTCCGGTCAAATCCAATCCATACGCGAGATGATAGGAAAAATTCTTGAACCCTCGCAAACAACGAATAATTTTGCAACTCCCGGTTCTTCTCGCTTTGATAGGAAACCGCTACCTAACCATAATTATGTATCGAATCGGGACCCGTCGCCCCAGATCAAGCTGAAAGACGCAATAGAAACCGTGCCCAAATTCGACGGTCACAATATTCCGGTATTACAATTCGCTAGGGCCTGCAATAGGGCTAAGGCTCTGGTTCCCCCGCACGCTGAACCTCAGCTTGCGAGGTTGTTACGAAACAAATTACAAGACCACGCTTACTTGGCCGTTGAGGATAGGGTCTTCGACTCTGTAAACGATCTTATTAAACAACTTAAACGCACCTTTTCTCCTGCTAAGACATCGGACCATTATCGCGGAGAACCTGCAAATATCATAAAAGGAACGAACGAACACATATTAGAGTATATTTCTCGAGTCAAGGACCTCCGATTCGCCATTCTGGAAGAGGATAAGGAATATTATCGCGATTTTGCACGAGACCATTCCCAAAACCTCGAACGTCTGACTTTAGATTCATTTATTGACGGCCTCCCACCCTACTTAAGAATGAGATTGCAGCAACACCATTTCGAAACGTTAGACGAAGCATTTGATTTGGCCGTCCTCGTAGACAAAAAGATGGACAGGGACAGAGTTAGATTTTCAGAACCAAAAACTCCTAAGGTGACCTGCCAACTGTGCAACAAGACTGGTCATGACGCACGGTCCTGCTGGAGCAACCAAGGCCCGACTGCTCAACCTTCCGAGAGGAACCCTCTAAACTGTGCCACGGAATATGAGTCCCAAGTACCCAAAGCACAGGTCACTTACTGGGACAAATCTCGACCTCCACCTTCCAGGCCTACGGAGCTGCGAAGCTGCGGGTACTGCAAGAAGCCCGGACATGTGACCACGGAATGCAGAAAACGCATCTTCACTATCATGAAAGATCCTAGAGCCTTGTGGGAAACGGAGTCGGGAAATACTCCTCCGAGCGCCGATGGATGCAAACTGTGGAGCGAGCCAAGCAGAAGTGCACCCCAAAGCACTAGCGGTATCATAAGAGTCGCTCCAGTGCAATTAAACCCGGTCGTTCAACGGGCGAGGTCAAAATCCTCTTTTTCCATACATACAGCTAATCCGGACCTAAAGGACTACCCTCAAGTTATAAACGCTAGCGAGATTGACAATCCAAGCACCATGCTCTGCATCGAAGTAAAGGAATCCGACAGACTAACTCCAGAATCCAAACCAAACCGACCCAAAGAGACTACAACGCCTATAGGCATCACTCCCATCCACCCCCTCATAAAAAACAAGTCCCTCTTAGCCCTGGATCCGTCGATCCACCATCTCGAGGCATCCGCGACGGTGCACTCACTCTTACCCCCTGCGCTATATGCCAAATCAATCCTTCCCCTAAACTCCCAAAGGTCTCTTGCGGCTACACCGGAACTGGCAGTATTAAAAATTTCTGCGGAAGCTCCTTCAAGGGCAGAAATTCTACTTAATTCAATCTCCAAAGAGCACCCGATTCATGGGAAAGGCGATAAGTTCGCTGACGCTGTACCTCGCATACCAAAACAATTTAAAGAATCCCTTGGTCTGACCGGATATCACAGAAGATTTATCCCGGAATTTTCCAAAACGGCACCACCGTCAACCCAACTATTAAAGAAGGACCCAGCATTGAACTGGGGACCATCCCAGCAACCTGGTTTCGACCACCTCAAATCAGTATTGCAGAAGGAACTTATCCTGCAATGCCAGAGTTTTGACCTGAGATTCCACCTCACTACAGACGCCTTATCCCATACTTCCCCCGCAGTGGAGACATGCTCCCAACGACTACATGACAAATGTGACGACAACTTGAAGGACTGGCCCAAACGTAGACCAAGCGGTCCCAAGAGGCCTCGGTTCTCAAAATCACCGATCCATGCGCCAACGAGTGGTAGCAACCCCATTGACTCTGCAACACCCACATCCAGCGCTCGCCAGGGAAGGAAATGCAGAAGGACGCAACTACACAGAAGGATGCGCCGGAAAATATCATCTGTAGAAATTCCACTACAGTCTTCCCCAGAAAACATACGGGAACGACTGCCTACAAGTAGAGCAGGCAACACTTTCATATTAACCATGCAAGTTTTATTGACAAAATACCTTGTGTGCGTGCTCTTTAGCCTTTTCACATCAATTAAGATACCAGATGCGCTCATTAAAAGATTGATTTGTCAGTTCAGAGCTCCTAAAGCCATTCTCACCGACCAAGTACCAAATTTTAATAGAAATTTTATAGAACCGGCACCGTGGAAATGGAAAGACCAACAATTCCGAACCCCAGCCTTTCACCCGCATACTAACGGCTCTTTAGAGAGATTGCAAATCGTTTTAACCGAATATTTAAAAAGGTTTATCGGTAGATACACTGACTGGGACGACTGGACAGATTTGTTCACGTTTTCTTATAATACCAGTGTTCACGAGGGCACTGGTTATACACCATATGATTTTGTATTCGGGAAAATAGCTCGGATACCCAGCCGAACTCCGGTAACTGAAGATTTCGAAAATGAAACCTACAATCACTATCGCGCGAAATTAAGTACGAGGGTACAAGAATTGCAAACCGCCGCAGCAAAAAGGTTAGACCAGTTAAAACTTAGATTAACACATAAACGAGGACACCTTCAAACCCGGGGACTTAGTCTACGTCCTAATAGAACCGCGGAAAGGAAAATTTGGGGATCAGTACTCTGGCCCACACCAGATATTAAGTAATTCCCTCTCAAACTTAAAAATATCCTGGAAAGGCAAGACGAAAATCATACACGCGAACAAAGCGCGCATTAGTCGTGTGCGCGAGAGTCCCGGTTAACCGTACTACCTAAAGACAATCGGCCTTAATAAGTTCTACTCCTAGATCATTCACCATGACGTCATTATCATGCCCGACGACATGCTCGACGACATGCCCAGCGACATGCCCAATGACATGCCCAACGACATGCCCGAGGACATGCCCATCCCGACGAACCGAAGGAGGCGTCCCAGGAGAAAGCATCGAGGAGGAGGACGTTCCCGGAGGCTAGCCAAGATGCGATGGCTACGACGGGAGGCCAAAAAAGCTGGAAGGAGCCTTACACCCCTACTCCCGAGAGTCGTCTTCTCCGTGATCGTCAGGAAGGCAACGCCAGCTGATCGAGGCATCGGCATCGAGAAGACCCCCGCCACAAACACCCAATCGAGAGCGTGCTCAATCCAGTCAACCCCGCTCTTTAATGTTAAGAAATGCACGCATTTCTTCATATAAGGGGGGAGGTGTGACGTCCCTATAATTTTCGCCCTACCCTAACTAGCTTCCTCCTTATATGACCTACCCAAGTATCTACTACTATCTACAAACCTCAACTCTTAACCCTTTACCAATCATCAGATCTTGGACGATGTACCTTAGCGGTCCCCATCTCCAGCTGATTCCCCTTCCCCTCTTCGCCTTAGAGGCATGACTCCCTCCTCAATCACGAATTACAACAAGTCCCTCGCCCCAACCTTCTAAATCAAAACCTCTCCCCCCCCCCCCCTCTCTTCCAATGTAAACCACAAAAGTCCACCCAACGGATTGAGTGCCCCTTTTCGAAATCCCATGGTCTTACAGCCTAATTATAGATCAACCTTTAATTCTTACAAAAACCCCAGAGTTATTACGACACATACTTTACGGATGACTCATCACGCATACCGCAAATTCCACGCATACTTTGGGCATGAGTCATCACGCATACCTCAAATTCCCCGCATACCTCACATTCCATCAATTTGTATAAATACCGGTGCCGCGTGGCCCACGCATCATTCATTATTAGTCCTTGCTATCAGTCGCGATGACTATTCTTTAGTATCTTCACTCATCAGTATTATTCCGTGTTATCGCCAAGTCGCGACCATTACTCTATGGTTTTCGTTATTAGTTATATTCTTACCTTTCAATTCAGTGTACATCAACCAGCGTCTACATCACTGTAAGCGTTTCTATTTCTTTTATTTTATAATATTATTAATGCTTTTGTTTATTACATTTCATTGCTACGTTATTTCTTCGTGCTAATTTCTTTGCTTATCGCTTTATATATATATAGTTTAGTTTGCATTTATATCTTGCTTAAGCTTTAGTCTCTTATTATTATATTGCTATCTTTATCACATAATCTATTATTGTTTAACTCCATTGCTTCGCATCTTTTGCTATTTTTGCCTAACATTAATTTTCTATCATTTACCTTTATATAAATGTTATGTGCCTATGCTAAATGTCCAACGCATAATTATAAGGTGTTTATTGCTATCTGTTACGTGTTCCAATAAATAACGCTTTCGCTTTTATCTTTAAACCGTCAATTCTCGCTATTTCGCCTCGAATACCTGGAACCATTACGCGCAACGACTACAGCTGATCGGTCTCCGCAAGCGCCGGGAGTTCTTGCCCGTGTTTACTAACGTTCTTCCATATAGAGTCCCGCATGGGTATTCCCAAACCAATAGTAAAAACCCTACTATTTACGCCTTTTTCATACGATGCAGCTAGTAAGCCAATTATAGAGCCATAAGTCGAAGCCTGTACTCTCACGTGCGTCACTCGGGTGTACGATCACCATTCAGCCTTCCCTGGTCGATACAAGTCGCGAAGCATAGCCTTCATAACGAAGCAGGTCTTCTTACGAAGCAAAGTCTTCGAGCTCTCCTACAAGTCGCGAAGCATAGCCTTCATAAAGAAGCAGGTCTTCTTACGAAGCAAAGTCTTCGAGCTCTCCTACCTCTCCTAAAAGTCGCGAAGCATAGCCTTCATAAAGAAGCAGGTCTTCTTACGAAGCAAAGTCTTCGAGCTCTCCTACCTCTCCTAAAAGTCGCGAAGCATAGCCTTCATAAAGAAGCAGGTCTTCTTACGAAGCAGAGTCTTCGAGCTCTCCTACACATATCCGCAAGTTCGGAACCATAGCCTTCATAAAGAAGCAGGTCTTCTTACGAAGCAAGGTCCGCACGCAACCTCCCTACCCCATATATGTCACGATCCAAGTCCCGCCACCCAGGACGTGACACTGAAATTGAAGAAATGTTGGTAAAATTAAATTAAATCTTTTTGAATTTTTTTATGATTTTTAGTGAAAGGTGCAGAATTTGAGTAAGTTTACTTGATATTCACTTCGATTCCATTGAATTTTCTTAAGATTTTTAGTAGAAGGAGCTGAAATTGATGATATTTTGGTCAAATTAAATTAAATTTCTTTGCATTTTTTTATGATTTTTAGTTACAGATGAAGAATTTGTGTAAATTTAGTTGATATTCACTTCGATTCCTTTGGATTTTCATAAGATTTTTAGTAGAAGGAGCTGAAATTGAAGAAATTGTGGTAAAATTAAATTAAATTTCTTTGCATTTTTTAATGATTTTTAGTTAAAGGTGCAGAATTTGAGAAAATATTGTTGAAATTCACTTCGATTCTTTTGCATTTTCTTAAGCTTTTTAGTACAAGGAGCTGAAATTGATGATATTTTGGTGAAATTAAATTAAATTTCTTTGCCTTTTTTATGATTTTTAGTTAAAGGTGCAGAATTTGAGCAAATTTAGTTGATATTCACTTAGATTCTATTGGATTTTCAAAAGATTTTTAGTAGGAGGAGCTGAAATTGAAAAAATTTTGGTGAAATTAAATTAAATCTTTTTGAATTTTTTTTATGATTTTTAGGTACAGATGCAGAGTTTGAGTAAATTTAGTTGATATTCACTTCGATTCCTTTTGGATTTTCATAAGATTTTTAGTAGAAGGAACGGAAATTGATGAAATTTTAGTGAAATTAAATTAAATTTCTTTGCATTTTTGAATGATTTTTAGTTAAAGGTGCAGAATTTGAGAAAATATAGTTGAAATTCACTTCGATTCTTTTGCATTTTCTTAAGCTTTTTAGTAGGAGGTGCTGAAATTGAAAAAATTTTGGTGATATTAAATTAAATCTTTTTGAATTTTTTTATGATTTTTAGTTACAGATGCAGAATTTGAGTAAATTTAGTTGGTATTCACTTCGATTGCTTTGAATTCTCTTAAGCTTTTTAGTAGGAGGAGCTGAAATTGAAGAAATTTTGGTGAAGTTAAATTAAATCTTTTTGAATTTTTTTGTGATTTTTACTTACAGATGCAGAATTTGAGTAAATTTTGTTGATATTCACTTAGATTCTATTGGATTTTCATAAGATTTTTAGTAGGAGGAGCTGAAATTGAAGAAATGTTGGTAAAATTAAATTAAATCTTTTTAATTTTTTTTATGATTTTTAGTGAAAGGTGCAGAATTTGAGTAAGTTTACTTGATATTCACTTCGATTCCTTTGAATTTTCTTAAGATTTTTAGTAGAAGGAGCTGAAATTGAAAAAATTCTGGTGATATTAAATTAAATCTTTTTGAATTTTTTAATGATTTTTAGTTTAAGGTGCAGAATTTGTAAAAATATTGTTGAAATTCACTTCGATTCTTTTGCATTTTCTTAAGCTTTTTAGTAGGAGGTGCTGAAATTGAAGGAAATTGTGGTAAAATTAAATCAAATCTTTCTGAATTTTTTTATGATTTTTAGTTACAGATGCAGAATTTGAGTAAATTTAGTAGATATTCACTTAGATTCTATTGGATTTTCATAAGATTTTTAGTAGAAGGAGCTGAAATTGATGAAATTTTAGTGAAATTAAATTAAATTTCTTTGCATTTTTTAATGATTTTTAGTTAAAGGTGCAGAATTTGAGAAAATATTGTTGAAATTCACTTCGATTCTTTTGCATTTTCTTAAGCTTTTTAGTAGGAGGTGCTGAAATTGAAAAAATTTTGGTGATATTAAATTAAATCTTTTTGCATTTTTTTATGATTTTTAGTTACAGATGCAGAATTTGAGTAAATTTAGTTGATATTCACTTCGATTCTTTTGAATTTTCTTAAGATTTTTAGTAGGAGGTGTTGAAATTGAAGAAATGTTGGTAAAATTAAATTAAATCTTTTTGATTTTTTTTATGATTTTTAGTGAAAGGTGCAGAATTTGAGTAAGTTTACTTGATATTCACTTCGATTCCTTTGAATCTTCTTAAGATTTTTAGTAGAAGGAGCTGAAATTGATAATATTATGGTGAAATTAAATTAAATTTCTTTGCATTTTTTTATGATTTTTAGTTACAGATGCAGAATTTGATAAAATTTAGTTGATATTCACTTCGATTCCTTTGGATTTTCATAAGATTTTTAGTAGAAGGAGCTGAAATTGAAGGAAATTGTGGTAAAATTAAATTAAATCTTTCTGAATTTTTTAATGATTTTTAGTTAAAGGTGCAGAATTTGAGAAAATATAGTTGAAATTCACTTCGATTCTTTTGAATTTTCTTAAGCTTTTTAGTAGGAGGTGCTGAAATTGAAAAAATTTTGGTGATATTAAATTAAATCTTTTTGAATTTTTTTATGATTTTTAGTTACAGATGCAGAATTTGAGTAAATTTAGTTGATATTCACTTCGATTGCTTTGAATTCTCTTAAGCTTTTTAGTAGGTGGAGCTGAAATTGAAGAAATGTTGGTAAAATTAAATTAAATCTTTTTGATTTTTTTTATGATTTTTAGTGAAAGGTGCAGAATTTGAGTAAGTTTACTTGATATTCACTTCGATTCCTTTGAATTTTCTTAAGATTTTTAGTAGAAGGAGCTGAAATTGATGATATTTTGGTCAAATTAAATTAAATTTCTTTGCATTTTTTTATGATTTTTAGTTACAGATGCAGAATTTGAGTAAATTTAGTTGATATTCACTTCGATTCCTTTGGATTTTCAAAAGATTTTTAGTAGGAGGAGCTGAAATTGAAAAAATTTTGGTGAAATTAAATTAAATCTTTTTGAATTTTTTTTATGATTTTTAGGTACAGATGCAGAGTTTGAGTAAATTTAGTTGATATTCACTTCGATTCCTTTTGGATTTTCATAAGATTTTTAGTAGAAGGAGCTGAAATTGATGAAATTTTAGTGAAATTAAATTAAATTTCTTTGCATTTTTTAATGATTTTTAGTTAAAGGTGCAGAATTTGAGAAAATATTGTTGAAATTCACTTCGATTCTTTAGCATTTTCTTAAGCTTTTTATTAGGAGGTGCTGAAATTGAAAAAATTTTGGTGATATTAAATTAAATCTTTTTGAATTTTTTTATGATTTTTAGATACAGATGCAGAATTTGAGTAAATTTAGTTGATATTCACTTCGATTCTTTTGAATTTTCTTAAGATTTTTAGTAGGAGGTGCTGAAATTGAAGAAATGTCGGTAAAATTAAATTAAATCTTTTTGATTTTTTTTATGATTTTTAGTGAAAGGTGCAGAATTTGAGTAAATTTAGTTGATATTCACTTCGATTCCTTTGGATTTTCATAAGATTTTTAGTAGAAGGAGCTGAAATTGATGATATTTTGGTAAAATTAAATTAAATTTCTTTGCATTTTTTTATGATTTTTAGTTACAGATGCAGAATTTGAGTAAATTTAGTTGATATTCACTTAGATTCTATTGGATTTTCATAAGATTTTTAGTAGGAGGAGCTGAAATTGAAGAAATGTTGGTAAAATTAAATTAAATCTTTTTGAATTTTTTTATGATTTTTAGTGAATGGTGCAGAATTTGAGTAAATTTACTTGATATTCACTTCGATTCTTTTGGATTTTCTTAAGATTTTTAGTAGGAGGTGCTGAAATTGAAGAAATGTTGGTAAAATTAAATTAAATCTTTTTAATTTTTTTTATGATTTTTAGTGAAAGGTGCAGAATTTGAGTAAGTTTACTTGATATTCACTTCGATTCCTTTGAATTTTCTTAAGATTTTTAGTAGGAGGAGCTGAAATTGAAAAAATTTTGGTGATATTAAATTAAATCTTTTTGAATTTTTTTATGATTTTTAGTTTAAGGTGCAGAATTTGTAAAAATATTGTTGAAATTCACTTCGATTCTTTTGCATTTTCTTAAGCTTTTTAGTAGGAGGTGCTGAAATTGAAGGAAATTGTGGTAAAATTAAATCAAATCTTTCTGAATTTTTTTATGATTTTTAGTTACAGATGCAGAATTTGAGTAAATTTAGTAGATATTCACTTAGATTCTATTGGATTTTCATAAGATTTTTAGTAGATGGATCTGAAATTGATGATATTTTGGTGAAATTAAATTAAATCTTTTTGAATTTTTTTATGATATTTAGTTACAGATGCAGAATTTGAGTAAGTTTACTTGATATTCACTTCGATTCCTTTGAATTTTCTTAAGATTTTTTGTAGGAGGAGCTGATATTGAAAAAATTTTGGTGATATTAAATTAAATCTTTTTGAATTTTTTTATGATTTTTAGTTACAGATGCAGAATTTGAGTAAATTTAGTTGATATTCACTTCGATTCCTTTGAATTTTCTTAAGATTTTTAGTAGAAGGAGCTGAAATTGATGATATTTTGGTGAAATTAAATTAAATTTCTTTGCATTTTTTAATGATTTTTAGTTTAAGGTGCAGAATTTGTAAAAATATTGTTGAAATTCACTTCGATTCTTTTGAATTTTCTTATGATTTTTAGTAGGAGAAGCTGAAATTGAAAAAATTCTGGTGATATTAAATTAAATCTTTTTGAATTTTTTTATGATTTTTAGTTACAGATGCAGAATTTGAGTAAATTTAGTTGGTATTCACTTCGATTGCTTTGAATTCTCTTAATCTTTTTAGTAGGAGGAGCTGAAATTGAAGAAATGTTGGTAAAATTAAATTAAATCTTTTTGAATTTTTTTATGATTTTGAGTGAAAGGTGCAGAATTTGAGTAAGTTTACTTGATATTCACTTCGATTCCTTTGAATTTTCTTAAGATTTTTAGTAGAAGGAGCTGAAATTGATGATATTTTGGTCAAATTAAATTAAATTTCTTTGCATTTTTTTATGATTTTTAGTTACAGATGAAGAATTTGTGTAAATTTAGTCGATATTCACTTCGATTCCTTTGGATTTTCATAAGATTTTTAGTAGAAGGAGCTGAAATTGAAGAAATTGTGGTAAAATTAAATTAAATTTCTTTGCATTTTTTAATGATTTTTAGTTAAAGGTGCAGAATTTGAGAAAATATTGTTGAAATTCACTTCGATTCTTTTGCATTTTCTTAAGCTTTTTAGTAGAAGGAGCTGAAATTGATGATATTTTGGTGAAATTAAATTAAATTTCTTTGCATTTTTTTATGATTTTTAGTTAAAGGTGCAGAATTTGAGCAAATTTAGTTGATATTCACTTAGATTCTATTGGATTTTCAAAAGATTTTTAGTAGGAGGAGCTGAAATTGAAAAAATTTTGGTGAAATTAAATTAAATCTTTTTGAATTTTTTTTATGATTTTTAGGTACAGATGCAGAGTTTGAGTAAATTTAGTTGATATTCACTTCGATTCCTTTTGGATTTTCATAAGATTTTTAGTAGAAGGAACGGAAATTGATGAAATTTTAGTGAAATTAAATTAAATTTCTTTGCATTTTTGAATGATTTTTAGTTAAAGGTGCAGAATTTGAGAAAATATTGTTGAAATTCACTTCGATTCTTTTGCATTTTCTTAAGCTTTTTAGTAGGAGGTGCTGAAATTGAAAAAATTTTGGTGATATTAAATTAAATCTTTTTGAATTTTTTTATGATTTTTAGTTACAGATGAAGAATTTGTGTAAATTTAGTTGATATTCACTTCGATTCCTTTGGATTTTCATAAGATTTTTAGTAGAAGGAGCTGAAATTGAAGAAATTGTGGTAAAATTAAATTAAATTTCTTTGCATTTTTTAATGATTTTTAGTTAAAGGTGCAGAATTTGAGAAAATATTGTTGAAATTCACTTCGATTCTTTTGCATTTTCTTAAGCTTTTTAGTAGAAGGAGCTGAAATTGATGATATTTTGGTGAAATTAAATTAAATTTCTTTGCATTTTTTTATGATTTTTAGTTAAAGGTGCAGAATTTGAGCAAATTTAGTTGATATTCACTTAGATTCTATTGGATTTTCAAAAGATTTTTAGTAGGAGGAGCTGAAATTGAAAAAATTTTGGTGAAATTAAATTAAATCTTTTTGAATTTTTTTTATGATTTTTAGGTACAGATGCAGAGTTTGAGTAAATTTAGTTGATATTCACTTCGATTCCTTTTGGATTTTCATAAGATTTTTAGTAGAAGGAACGGAAATTGATGAAATTTTAGTGAAATTAAATTAAATTTCTTTGCATTTTTGAATGATTTTTAGTTAAAGGTGCAGAATTTGAGAAAATATTGTTGAAATTCACTTCGATTCTTTTGCATTTTCTTAAGCTTTTTAGTAGGAGGTGCTGAAATTGAAAAAATTTTGGTGATATTAAATTAAATCTTTTTGAATTTTTTTATGATTTTTAGTTACAGATGCAGAATTTGAGTAAATTTAGTTGATATTCACTTCGATTCTTTTGAATTTTCTTAAGATTTTTAGTAGGAGGTGCTGAAATTGAAGAAATGTCGGTAAAATTAAATTAAATCTTTTTGATTTTTTTTATGATTTTTAGTGAAAGGTGCACAATTTGAGTAAATTTAGTTGATATTCACTTAGATTCCTTTGGATTTTCATAAGATTTTTAGTAGAAGGAGCTGAAATTGAAGGAAATTGTGGTAAAATTAAATTAAATCTTTCTGAATTTTTTTATGATTTTTAGTTACAGATGCAGAATTTCAGCAAATTTAGTTGATATTCACTTAGATTCTATTGGATTTTCATAAGATTTTTAGTAGGAGGAGCTGAAATTGAAGAAATGTTGGTAAAATTAAATTAAATCTTTTTGAATTTTTTTATGATTTTTAGTGAAAGGTGCAGAATTTGAGTAAATTTACTTGATATTCACTTCGATTCTTTTGGATTTTCTTAAGATTTTTAGTAGGAGGAGCTGAAATGTTGGTAAAATTAAATTAAATCTTTTTAATTTTTTTTATGATTTTTAGTGAAAGGTGCAGAATTTGAGTAAGTTTACTTGATATTCACTTCGATTCCTTTGAATTTTCTTAAGATTTTTAGTAGAAGGAGCTGAAATTGAAAAAATTTTGGTGATATTAAATTAAATCTTTTTGAATTTTTTTATGATTTTTAGTTTAAGGTGCAGAATTTGTAAAAATATTGTTGAAATTCACTTCGATTCTTTTGCTTTTTCTTAAGCTTTTTAGTAGGAGGTGCTGAAATTGAAGGAAATTGTGGTAAAATTAAATCAAATCTTTCTGAATTTTTTTATGATTTTTAGTTAAAGGTGCAGAATTTGAGCAAATTTAGTTGATATTCACTTAGATTCTATTGGATTTTCAAAAGATTTTTAGTAGGAGGAGCTGAAATTGAAAAAATTTTGGTGAAATTAAATTAAATCTTTTTGAATTTTTTTATGATTTTTAGTTAAAGGTGCAGAATTTGAGAAAATATTGTTGAAATTCACTTCGATTCTTTTGCATTTTCTTAAGCTTTTTAGTAGGAGGTGCTGAAATTGAAAAAATTTTGGTGATATTAAATTAAATCTTTTTGAATTTTTTTATGATTTTTAGTTACAAATGCAGAATTTGAGTAAATTTAGTTGATATTCACTTAGATTCTATTGGATTTTCATAAGCTTTTTAGTAGGAGGAGCTGAAATTGAAGAAATGTTGGTAAAATTAAATTAAATCTTTTTGATTTTTTTTATGATTTTTAGTGAATGGTGCAGAATTTGAGTAAATTTACTTGATATTCACTTCGATTCTTTTGGATTTTCTTAAGATTTTTAGTAGGAGGAGCTGAAATTGAAGAAATGTTGGTAAAATTAAATTAAATCTTTTTGATTTTTTTTATGATTTTTAGTGAAAGGTGCAGAATTTGAGTAAGTTTACTTGATATTCACTTCGATTCCTTTGAATTTTCATAAGATTTTTTGTAGGAGGAGCTGAAATTGAAAAAATTTTGTTGAAATTAAATTAAATCTTTTTGAATTTTTTAATGATTTTTAGTTACAGATGCAGAATTTGAGTAAATTTAGTTGATATTCACTTCGATTCTTTTGAATTTTCTTAAGATTTTTAGTAGGAGGTGCTGAAATTGAAGAAATGTTGGTAAAATTAAATTAAATCTTTTTGAATTTTTTTATGATTTTTAGTGAAAGGTGCAGAATTTGAGTAAATTTACTTGATATTCACTTCGATTCTTTTGGATTTTCTTAAGATTTTTAGTAGGAGGAGCTGAAATGTTGGTAAAATTAAATTAAATCTTTTTAATTTTTTTTATGATTTTTAGTGAAAGGTGCAGAATTTGAGTAAGTTTACTTGATATTCACTTCGATTCCTTTGAATTTTCTTAAGATTTTTAGTAGAAGGAGCTGAAATTGAAAAAATTTTGGTGATATTAAATTAAATCTTTTTGAATTTTTTTATGATTTTTAGTTTAAGGTGCAGAATTTGTAAAAATATTGTTGAAATTCACTTCGATTCTTTTGCATTTTCTTAAGCTTTTTAGTAGGAGGTGCTGAAATTGAAGGAAATTGTGGTAAAATTAAATTAAATCTTTCTGAATTTTTTTATGATTTTTAGTTAAAGGTGCAGAATTTGAGTAAATTTAGTTGATATTCACTTAGATTCTATTGGATTTTCAAAAGATTTTTAGTAGGAGGAGCTGAAATTGAAAAAATTTTGGTGAAATTAAATTAAATCTTTTTGAATTTTTTAATGATTTTTTGTTAAAGGTGCAGAATTTGAGAAAATATTGTTGAAATTCACTTCGATTCTTTTGCATTTTCTTAAGCTTTTTAGTAGGAGGTGCTGAAATTGAAAAAATTTTGGTGATATTAAATTAAATCTTTTTGAATTTTTTTATGATTTTTAGATACAGATGCAGAATTTGAGTAAATTTAGTTGATATTCACTTCGATTCTTTTGAATTTTCTTAAGATTTTTAGTAGGAGGTGCTGAAATTGAAGAAATGTCGGTAAAATTAAATTAAATCTTTTTGATTTTTTTTTATGATTTTTAGTGAAAGGTGCAGAATTTGAGTAAATTTAGTTGATATTCACTTCGATTCCTTTGGATTTTCATAAGATTTTTAGTAGAAGGAGCTGAAATTGATGATATTTTGGTAAAATTAAATTAAATTTCTTTGCATTTTTTTATGATTTTTAGTTACAGATGCAGAATTTGAGTAAATTTAGTTGATATTCACTTAGATTCCTTTGGATTTTCATAAGATTTTTAGTAGGAGGAGCTGAAATTGAAAAAAATTTGGTGAAGTTAAATTAAATCTGTTTGAATTTTTTTATGATTTTTAGTTACAGATGCAGAATTTGAGTAAATTTAGTTGATATTCACTTAGATTCTATTGGATTTTCATAAGATTTTTAGTAGGAGGAGCTGAAATTGAAGAAATGTTGGTAAAATTAAATTAAATCTTTTTGAATTTTTTTATGATTTTTAGTGAATGGTGCAGAATTTGAGTAAATTTACTTGATATTCACTTCGATTCTTTTGGATTTTCTTAAGATTTTTAGTAGGAGGAGCTGAAATTGAAGAAATGTTGGTAAAATTAAATTAAATCTTTTTGAATTTTTTTATGATTTTTAGTGAATGGTGCAGAATTTGAGTAAGTTTACTTGATATTCACTTCGATTCCTTTGAATTTTCTTAAGATTTTTAGTAGGTGGAGCTGAAATTGAAAAAATTTTGTTGAAATTAAATTAAATCTTTTTGAATTTTTTAATGATTTTTAGTTACAGATGCAGAATTTGAGTAAATTTAGTTGATATTCACTTCGATTCTTTTGAATTTTCTTAAGATTTTTAGTAGGAGGTGCTGAAATTGAAGAAATGTTGGTAAAATTAAATTAAATCTTTTTAATTTTTTTTATGATTTTTAGTGAAAGGTGCAGAATTTGAGTAAGTTTACTTGATATTCACTTCGATTCCTTTGAATTTTCTTAAGATTTTTAGTAGAAGGAGCTGAAATTGAAAAAATTTTGGTGATATTAAATTAAATCTTTTTGAATTTTTTTATGATTTTTAGTTTAAGGTGCAGAATTTGTAAAAATATTGTTGAAATTCACTTCGATTCTTTTGCATTTTCTTAAGCTTTTTAGTAGAAGGAGCTGAAATTGATGATATTTTGGTGAAATTAAATTAAATTTCTTTGCATTTTTTTATGATTTTTAGTTAAAGGTGCAGAATTTGAGCAAATTTAGTTGATATTCACTTAGATTCTATTGGATTTTCAAAAGATTTTTAGTAGGAGGAGCTGAAATTGAAAAAATTTTGGTGGAATTAAATTAAATCTTTTTGAATTTTTTTTATGATTTTTAGGTACAGATGCAGAGTTTGAGTAAATTTAGTTGATATTCACTTCGATTCCTTTTGGATTTTCATAAGATTTTTAGTAGAAGGAACGGAAATTGATGAAATTTTAGTGAAATTAAATTAAATTTCTTTGCATTTTTGAATGATTTTTAGTTAAAGGTGCAGAATTTGAGAAAATATTGTTGAAATTCACTTCGATTCTTTTGCATTTTCTTAAGATTTTTAGTAGATGGAGCTGAAATTGATGATATTTTGGTGAAATTAAATTAAATCTTTTTGAATTTTTTTATGATTTTTAGTTACAGATGCAGAATTTGAGTAAGTTTACTTGATATTCACTTCGATTCCTTTGAATTTTCAAAAGATTTTTAGTAGGAGGAGCTGAAATTGAAAAAATTTTGGTGAAATTAAATTAAATCTTTTTGAATTTTTTTTATGATTTTTAGGTACAGATGCAGAGTTTGAGTAAATTTAGTTGATATTCACTTCGATTCCTTTCGGATTTTCACAAGATTTTTAGTAGAAGGAACGGAAATTGATGAAATTTTAGTGAAATTAAATTAAATTTCTTTGCATTTTTTAATGATTTTTAGTTTAAGGTGCAGAATTTGTAAAAATATTGTTGAAATTCACTTCGATTCTTTTGAATTTTCTTATGATTTTTAGTAGGAGAAGCTGAAATTGAAAAAATTTTGTTGAAATTAAATTAAATCTTTTTGAATTTTTTAATGATTTTTAGTTACAGATGCAGAATTTGAGTAAATTTAGTTGATATTCACTTCGATTCTTTTGAATTTTCTTAAGATTTTTAGTAGGAGGTGCTGAAATTGAAGAAATGTTGGTAAAATTAAATTAAATCTTTTTGATTTTTTTTATGATTTTTAGTGAAAGGTGCAGAATTTTAGTAAGTTTACTTGATATTCACTTCGATTCCTTTGAATTTTCTTAAGATTTTTAGTAGAAGGAGCTGAAATTGATAATATTTTGGTGAAATTAAATTAAATTTCTTTGCATTTTTTTATGATTTTTAGTTACAGATGCAGAATTTGATAAAATTTAGTTGATATTCACTTCGATTCCTTTGGATTTTCATAAGATTTTTAGTAGAAGGAGCTGAAATTGAAGGAAATTGTGGTAAAATTAAATTAAATCTTTTTGAATTTTTTTTATGATTTTTAGGTACAGATGCAGAGTTTGAGTAAATTTAGTTGATATTCACTTCGATTCCTTTTGGATTTTCATAAGATTTTTAGTAGAAGGAGCTGAAATTGATGAAATTTTAGTGAAATTAAATTAAATTTCTTTGCATTTTTTAATGATTTTTAGTTAAAGGTGCAGAATTTGAGAAAATATTGTTGAAATTCACTTCGATTCTTTTGCATTTTCTTAAGCTTTTTAGTAGGAGGTGCTGAAATTGAAAAAATTTTGGTGATATTAAATTAAATCTTTTTGAATTTTTTTATGATTTTTAGTTACAGATGCAGAGTTTGAGTAAATTTAGTTGATATTCACTTCGATTCCTTTTGGATTTTCATAAGATTTTTAGTAGAAGGAGCTGAAATTGATGAAATTTTAGTGAAATTAAATTAAATTTCTTTGCATTTTTTAATGATTTTTAGTTAAAGGTGCAGAATTTGAGAAAATATTGTTGAAATTCACTTCGATTCTTTTGCATTTTCTTAAGCTTTTTAGTAGGAGGTGCTGAAATTGAAAAAATTTTGGTGATATTAAATTAAATCTTTTTGAATTTTTTTATGATTTTTAGATACAGATGCAGAATTTGAGTAAATTTAGTTGATATTCACTTCGATTCTTTTGAATTTTCTTAAGATTTTTAGTAGAAGGAGCTGAAATTGAAGGAAATTGTGGTAAAATTAAATTAAATCTTTCTGAATTTTTTTATGATTTTTAGTTACAGATGCAGAATTTGAGCAAATTTAGTTGATATTCACTTAGATTCTATTGGATTTTCATAAGATTTTTAGTAGGAGGAGCTGAAATTGAAGAAATGTTGGTAAAATTAAATTAAATCTTTTTGAATTTTTTTATGATTTTTAGTGAAAGGTGCAGAATTTGAGTAAATTTACTTGATATTCACTTCGATTCTTTTGGATTTTCTTAAGATTTTTAGTAGGAGGAGCTGAAATTGAAGAAATGTTGGTAAAATTAAATTAAATCTTTTTGAATTTTTTTATGATTTTTAGTGAAAGGTGCAGAATTTGAGTAAATTTAGTTGAAATTCACTTCGATTCTTTTGCATTTTCTTAAGCTTTTTAGTAGGAGGTGCTGAAATTGAAAAAATTTTGGTGATATTAAATTAAATCTTTTTGAATTTTTTTATGATTTTTAGTTACAGATGCAGAGTTTGAGTAAATTTAGTTGATATTCACTTCGATTCCTTTTGGATTTTCATAAGATTTTTAGTAGAAGGAGCTGAAATTGATGATATTTTGGTGAAATTAAATTAAATCTTTTTGAATTTTTTTATGATTTTTAGTTACAGATGCAGAATTTGAGTAAGTTTACTTGATATTCACTTCGATTCCTTTGAATTTTCTTAAGATTTTTTGTAGGAGGAGCTGAAATTGAAAAAATTTTGGTGATATTAAATTAAATCTTTTTGAATTTTTTTATGATTTTTAGTTACAGATGCAGAATTTGAGTAAATTTAGTTGATATTCACTTCGATTCCTTTGGATTTTCTTAAGATTTTTAGTAGAAGGAGCTGAAATTGATGATATTTTGGTGAAATTAAATTAAATTTCTTTGCATTTTTTAATGATTTTTAGTTTAATGTGCAGAATTTGTAAAAATATTGTTGAAATTCACTTCGATTCTTTTGAATTTTCTTATGATTTTTAGTAGGAGAAACTGAAATTGAAAAAATTTTGTTGAAATTAAATTAAATCTTTTTGAATTTTTTAATGATTTTTAGTTACAGATGCAGAATTTGAGTAAATTTAGTTGATATTCACTTCGATTCTTTTGAATTTTCTTAAGATTTTTAGTAGGAGGTGCTGAAATTGAAGAAATGTTGGTAAAATTAAATTAAATCTTTTTGATTTTTTTTATGATTTTTAGTGAAAGGTGCAGAATTTGAGTAAGTTTACTTGATATTCACTTCGATTCCTTTGAATTTTCTTAAGATTTTTAGTAGAAGGAGCTGAAATTGATAATATTTTGGTGAAATTAAATTAAATTTCTTTGCATTTTTTTATGATTTTTAGTTACAGATGCAGAATTTGATAAAATTTAGTTGATATACTCTTCGATTCCTTTGGATTTTCATAAGATTTTTAGTAGAAGGAGCTGAAATTGAAGGAAATTGTGGTAAAATTAAATTAAATCTTTTTGAATTTTTTTTATGATTTTTAGGTACAGATGCAGAGTTTGAGTAAATTTAGTTGATATTCACTTCGATTCCTTTTGGATTTTCATAACATTTTTAGTAGAAGGAGCTGAAATTGATGAAATTTTAGTGAAATTAAATTAAATTTCTTTGCATTTTTTAATGATTTTTAGTTAAAGGTGCAGAATTTGAGAAAATATTGTTGAAATTCACTTCGATTCTTTTGCATTTTCTTAAGCTTTTTAGTAGGAGGTGCTGAAATTGAAAAAATTTTGGTGATATTAAATTAAATCTTTTTGAATTTTTTTATGATTTTTAGTTACAGATGCAGAGTTTGAGTAAATTTAGTTGATATTCACTTCGATTCCTTTTGGATTTTCATAAGATTTTTAGTAGAAGGAGCTGAAATTGATGAAATTTTAGTGAAATTAAATTAAATTTCTTTGCATTTTTTAATGATTTTTAGTTAAAGGTGCAGAATTTGAGAAAATATTGTTGAAATTCACTTCGATTCTTTTGCATTTTCTTAAGCTTTTTAGTAGGAGGTGCTGAAATTGAAAAAATTTTGGTGATATTAAATTAAATCTTTTTGAATTTTTTTATGATTTTTAGATACAGATGCAGAATTTGAGTAAATTTAGTTGATATTCACTTCGATTCTTTTGAATTTTCTTAAGATTTTTAGTAGGAGGTGCTGAAATTGATGATATTTTGGTGAAATTAAATTAAATATCTTTGCATTTTTTAATGATTTTTAGTTTAAGGTGCAGAATTTGTAAAAATATTGTTGAAATTCACTTCGATTCTTTTGAATTTTCTTAAGATTTTTAGTAGGAGGTGCTGAAATTGAAGAAATGTTGGTAAAATTAAATTAAATCTTTTTAATTTTTTTTATGATTTTTAGTGAAAGGTGCAGAATTTGAGTAAGTTTACTTGATATTCACTTCGATTCCTTTGAATTTTCTTAAGATTTTTAGTAGAAGGAGCTGAAATTGAAAAAATTTTGGTGATATTAAATTAAATCTTTTTGAATTTTTTTATGATTTTTAGTTTAAGGTGCAGAATTTGTAAAAATATTGTTGAAATTCACTTCGATTCTTTTGCATTTTCTTAAGCTTTTTAGTAGAAGGAGCTGAAATTGATGATATTTTGGTGAAATTAAATTAAATTTCTTTGCATTTTTTTATGATTTTTAGTTAAAGGTGCAGAATTTGAGCAAATTTAGTTGATATTCACATAGATTCTATTGGATTTTCAAAAGATTTTTAGTAGGAGGAGCTGAAATTGAAAAAATTTTGGTGAAATTAAATTAAATCTTTTTGAATTTTTTTTATGATTTTTAGGTACAGATGCAGAGTTTGAGTAAATTTAGTTGATATTCACTTCGATTCCTTTTGGATTTTCATAAGATTTTTAGTAGAAGGAACGGAAATTGATGAAATTTTAGTGAAATTAAATTAAATTTCTTTGCATTTTTGAATGATTTTTAGTTAAAGGTGCAGAATTTGAGAAAATATTGTTGAAATTCACTTCGATTCTTTTGCATTTTCTTAAGCTTTTTAGTAGGAGGTGCTGAAATTGAAAAAATTTTGGTGATATTAAATTAAATCTGTTTGAATTTTTTAATGATTTTTAGTTAAAGGTGCAGAATTTGAGTAAATTTAGTTGATATTCACTTAGATTCTATTGGATTTTCATAAGATTTTTAGTAGGAGGAGCTGAAATTGAAGAAATGTTGGTAAAATTAAATTAAATCTTTTTGAATTTTTTTATGATTTTTAGTGAATGGTGCAGAATTTGAGTAAATTTACTTGATATTCACTTCGATTCTTTTGGATTTTCTTAAGATTTTTAGTAGGAGGTGCTGAAATTGAAGAAATGTTGGTAAAATTAAATTAAATCTTTTTAATTTTTTTTATGATTTTTAGTGAAAGGTGCAGAATTTGAGTAAGTTTACTTGATATTCACTTCGATTCCTTTGAATTTTCTTAAGATTTTTAGTAGAAGGAGCTGAAATTGAAAAAATTTTGGTGATATTAAATTAAATCTTTTTGAATTTTTTTATGATTTTTAGTTTAAGGTGCAGAATTTGTAAAAATATTGTTGAAATTCACTTCGATTCTTTTGCTTTTTCTTAAGCTTTTTAGTAGGAGGTGCTGAAATTGAAGGAAATTGTGGTAAAATGAAATCAAATCTTTCTGAATTTTTTTATGATTTTTAGTTACAGATGCAGAATTTGAGTAAATTTAGTAGATATTCACTTAGATTCTATTGGATTTTCATAAGATTTTTAGTAGATGGAGCTGAAATTGATGATATTTTGGTGAAATTAAATTAAATCTTTTTGAATTTTTTTATGATTTTTAGTTACAGATGCAGAATTCGAGTAAGTTTACTTGATATTCACTTCGATTCCTTTGAATTTTCTTAAGATTTTTTGTAGGAGGAGCTGAAATTGAAAAAATTTTGGTGATATTAAATTAAATCTTTTTGAATTTTTTAATGATTTTTAGTTACAGATGCAGAATTTGAGTAAATTTAGTTGATATTCACTTCGATTCTTTTGAATTTTCTTAAGATTTTTAGTAGAAGGAGCTGAAATTTATAATATTTTGGTGAAATTAAATTAAATTTCTTTGCATTTTTTTATGATTTTTAGTTACAGATGCAGAATTTGATAAAATTTAGTTGATATACACTTCGATTCCTTTGGATTTTCATAAGATTTTTAGTAGAAGGAGCTGAAATTGAAGGAAATTGTGGTAAAATTAAATTAAATCTTTTTGAATTTTTTTTATGATTTTTAGGTACAGATGCAGAGTTTGAGTAAATTTAGTTGATATTCACTTCGATTCCTTTTGGATTTTCATAAGATTTTTAGTAGAAGGAGCTGAAATTGATGAAATTTTAGTGAAATTAAATTAAATTTCTTTGCATTTTTTAATGATTTTTAGTTAAAGGTGCAGAATTTGAGAAAATATTGTTGAAATTCACTTCGATTCTTTTGCATTTTCTTAAGCTTTTTAGTAGGAGGTGCTGAAATTGAAAAAATTTTGGTGATATTAAATTAAATCTTTTTGAATTTTTTTATGATTTTTAGTTACAGATGCAGAGTTTGAGTAAAATTAGTTGATATTCACTTCGATTCCTTTTGGATTTTCATAAGATTTTTAGTAGAAGGAGCTGAAATTGATGAAATTTTAGTGAAATTAAATTAAATATCTTTGCATTTTTTAATGATTTTTAGTTAAAGGTGCAGAATTTGAGAAAATATTGTTGAAATTTACTTCGATTCTTTTGCATTTTCTTAAGCTTTTTAGTAGGAGGTGCTGAAATTGAAAAAATTTTGGTGATATTAAATTAAATCTTTTTGAAATTTTTTATGATTTTTAGATACAGATGCAGAATTTGAGTAAATTTAGTTGATATTCACTTCGATTCTTTTGAATTTTCTTAAGATTTTTAGTAGAAGGAGCTGAAATTGAAGGAAATTGTGGTAAAATTAAATTAAATCTTTCTGAATTTTTTTATGATTTTTAGTTACAGATGCAGAATTTGAGCAAATTTAGTTGATATTCACTTAGATTCTATTGGATTTTCATAAGATTTTTAGTAGGAGGAGCTGAAATTGAAGAAATGTTGGTAAAATTAAATTAAATCTTTTTGAATTTTTTAATGATTTTTAGTGAAAGGTGCAGAATTTGAGTAAATTTACTTGATATTCACTTCGATTCTTTTGGATTTTCTTAAGATTTTTAGTAGGAGGTGCTGAAATTGAAGAAATGTTGGTAAAATTCAATTAAATCTTTTTAATTTTTTTTATGATTTTTAGTGAAAGGTGCAGAATTTGAGTAAGTTTACTTGATATTCACTTCGATTCCTTTGAATTTTCTTAAGATTTTTAGTAGAAGGAGCTGAAATTGAAAAAATTTTGGTGATATTAAATTAAATCTTTTTGAATTTTTTTATGATTTTTAGTTTAAGGTGCAGAATTTGTAAAAATATTGTTGAATTTCACTTCGATTCTTTTGCTTTTTCTTAAGCTTTTTAGTAGGAGGTGCTGAAATTGAAGGAAATTGTGGTAAAATTAAATCAAATCTTTCTGAATTTTTTTATGATTTTTAGTTACAGATGCAGAATTTGAGTAAATTTAGTAGATATTCACTTAGATTCTATTGGATTTTCATAAGATTTTTAGTAGAAGGAGCTGAAATTGATGATATTTTGGTGAAATTAAATTAAATTTCTTTGCATTTTTTAATGATTTTTAGTTTAAGGTGCAGAATTTGTAAAAATATTGTTGAAATTCACTTCGATTCTTTTGAATTTTCTAATGATTTTTAGTAGGAGAAGCTGAAATTGAAAAAATTTTGTTGAAATTAAATTAAATCTTTTTGAATTTTTTAATGATTTTTAGTTACAGATGCAGAATTTGAGTAAATTTAGTTGATATTCACTTCGATTCTTTTGAATTTTCTTAAGATTTTTAGTAGGAGGTGCTGAAATTGAAGAAATGTTGGTAAAATTAAATTAAATCTTTTTGATTTTTTTTATGATTTTTAGTGAAAGGTGCAGAATTTGAGTAAGTTTACTTGATATTCACTTCGATTCCTTTGAATTTTCTTAAGATTTTTAGTAGAAGGAGCTGAAATTGATAATATTTTGGTGAAATTAAATTAAATTTCTTTGCATTTTTTTATGATTTTTAGTTACAGATGCAGAATTTGATAAAATTTAGTTGATATACACTTCGATTCCTTTGGATTTTCATAAGATTTTTAGTAGAAGGAGCTGAAATTGAAGGAAATTGTGGTAAAATTAAATTAAATCTTTTTGAATTTTTTTATGATTTTTAGTTACAGATGCAGAATTTGATAAAATTTAGTTGATATTCACTTCGATTCCTTTGGATTTTCTTAAGATTTTTTGTAGAAGGAGCTGAAATTGATGATATTTTGGTCAAATTAAATTAAATTTCTTTGCATTTTTTTATGATTTTTAGTTACGGATGCAGAATTTGAGTAAATTTAGTTGATATTCACTTCGATTCCTTTGGATTTTCAAAAGATTTTTAGTAGGAGGAGCTGAAATTGAAAAAATTTTGGTGAAATTAAATTAAATCTTTTTGAATTTATTTATGATTTTTAGGTACAGATGCAGAGTTTGAGTAAATTTAGTTGATATTCACTTCGATTCCTTTTGGATTTTCATAAGATTTTTAGTAGAAGGAGCTGAAATTGATGAAATTTTAGTGAAATTAAATTAAATTTCTTTGCATTTTTTAATGATTTTTTGTTAAAGGTGCAGAATTTGAGAAAATATTGTTGAAATTCACTTCGATTCTTTTGCATTTTCTTAAGCTTTTTAGTAGGAGGTGCTGAAATTGAAAAAATTTTGGTGATATTAAATTAAATCTTTTTGAATTTTTTTATGATTTTTAGTTACAGATGCAGAATTTGAGTAAATTTAGTTGATATTCACTTAGATTCTATTGGATTTTCATAAGATTTTTAGTAGGAGGAGCTGAAATTTATAATATTTTGGTGAAATTAAATTAAATTTCTTTGCATTTTTTTATGATTTTTAGTTACAGATGCAGAATTTGATAAAATTTAGTTGATATACACTTCGATTCCTTTGGATTTTCATAAGATTTTTAGTAGAAGGAGCTGAAATTGAAGGAAATTGTGGTAAAATTAAATTAAATCTTTTTGAATTTTTTTTATGATTTTTAGGTACAGATGCAGAGTTTGAGTAAATTTAGTTGATATTCACTTCGATTCCTTTTGGATTTTCATAAGATTTTTAGTAGAAGGAGCTGAAATTGATGAAATTTTAGTGAAATTAAATTAAATTTCTTTGCATTTTTTAATGATTTTTAGTTAAAGGTGCAGAATTTGAGAAAATATTGTTGAAATTCACTTCGATTCTTTTGCATTTTCTTAAGCTTTTTAGTAGGAGGTGCTGAAATTGAAAAAATTTTGGTGATATTAAATTAAATCTTTTTGAATTTTTTTATGATTTTTAGTTACAGATGCAGAGTTTGAGTAAAATTAGTTGATATTCACTTCGATTCCTTTTGGATTTTCATAAGATTTTTAGTAGAAGGAGCTGAAATTGATGAAATTTTAGTGAAATTAAATTAAATATCTTTGCATTTTTTAATGATTTTTAGTTAAAGGTGCAGAATTTGAGAAAATATTGTTGAAATTTACTTCGATTCTTTTGCATTTTCTTAAGCTTTTTAGTAGGAGGTGCTGAAATTGAAAAAATTTTGGTGATATTAAATTAAATCTTTTTGAAATTTTTTATGATTTTTAGATACAGATGCAGAATTTGAGTAAATTTAGTTGATATTCACTTCGATTCTTTTGAATTTTCTTAAGATTTTTAGTAGAAGGAGCTGAAATTGAAGGAAATTGTGGTAAAATTAAATTAAATCTTTCTGAATTTTTTTATGATTTTTAGTTACAGATGCAGAATTTGAGCAAATTTAGTTGATATTCACTTAGATTCTATTGGATTTTCATAAGATTTTTAGTAGGAGGAGCTGAAATTGAAAAAATTTTGGTAAAATTAAATTAAATCTTTTTGAATTTTTTTATGATTTTTAGTGAAAGGTGCAGAATTTGAGTAAATTTACTTGATATTCACTTCGATTCTTTTGGATTTTCTTAAGATTTTTAGTAGGAGGAGCTGAAATTGAAGAAATGTTGGTAAAATTAAATTAAATCTTTTTAATTTTTTTTATGATTTTTAGTGAAAGGTGCAGAATTTGAGTAAGTTTACTTGATATTCACTTTGATTCCTTTGAATTTTCTTAAGATTTTTAGTAGGAGGAGCTGAAATTGAAAAAATTTTGGTGATATTAAATTAAATCTTTTTGAATTTTTTTATGATTTTTAGTTTAAGGTGCAGAATTTGTAAAAATATTGTTGAAATTCACTTCGATTCTTTTGCTTTTTCTTAAGCTTTTTAGTAGGAGGTGCTGAAATTGAAGGAAATTGTGGTAAAATTAAATCAAATCTTTCTGAATTTTTTTATGATTTTTAGTTACAGATGCAGAATTTGAGTAAATTTAGTAGATATTCACTTAGATTCTATTGGATTTTCATAAGATTTTTAGTAGATGGAGCTGAAATTGATGATATTTTGGTGAAATTAAATTAAATTTCTTTGCATTTTTTAATGATTTTTAGTTTAAGGTGCAGAATTTGTAAAAATATTGTTGAAATTCACTTCGATTCTTTTGAATTTTCTAATGATTTTTAGTAGGAGAAGCTGAAATTGAAAAAATTTTGTTGAAATTAAATTAAATCTTTTTGAATTTTTTAATGATTTTTAGTTACAGATGCAGAATTTGAGTAAATTTAGTTGATATTCACTTCGATTCTTTTGAATTTTCTTAAGATTTTTAGTAGGAGGTGCTGAAATTGAAGAAATGTTGGTAAAATTAAATTAAATCTTTTTGATTTTTTTTATGATTTTTAGTGAAAGGTGCAGAATTTGAGTAAGTTTACTTGATATTCACTTCGATTCCTTTGAATTTTCTTAAGATTTTTAGTAGAAGGAGCTGAAATTGATAATATTTTGGTGAAATTAAATTAAATTTCTTTGCATTTTTTTATGATTTTTAGTTACAGATGCAGAATTTGATAAAATTTAGTTGATATACACTTCGATTCCTTTGGATTTTCATAAGATTTTTAGTAGAAGGAGCTGAAATTGAAGGAAATTGTGGTAAAATTAAATTAAATCTTTCTGAATTTTTTTATGATTTTTAGTTACAGATGCAGAATTTGATAAAATTTAGTTGATATTCACTTCGATTCCTTTGGATTTTCATAAGATTTTTAGTAGAAGGAGCTGAAATTGAAGGAAATTGTGGAAAAATTAAATTAAATCTTTCTGAATTTTTTTATGATTTTTAGTGAAAGGTGCAGAATTTGAGTAAATTTAGTTGATATTCACTTCGATTCCTTTGAATTTTCTTAAGATTTTTTGTAGAAGGAGCTGAAATTGATGATATTTTGGTCAAATTAAATTAAATTTCTTTGCATTTTTTTATGATTTTTAGTTACGGATGCAGAATTTGAGTAAATTTAGTTGATATTCACTTCGATTCCTTTGGATTTTCAAAAGATTTTTAGTAGGAGGAGCTGAAATTGAAAAAATTTTGGTGAAATTAAATTAAATCTTTTTGAATTTATTTATGATTTTTAGGTACAGATGCAGAGTTTGAGTAAATTTAGTTGATATTCACTTCGATTCCTTTTGGATTTTCATAAGATTTTTAGTAGAAGGAGCTGAAATTGATGAAATTTTAGTGAAATTAAATTAAATTTCTTTGCATTTTTTAATGATTTTTTGTTAAAGGTGCAGAATTTGAGAAAATATTGTTGAAATTCACTTCGATTCTTTTGCATTTTCTTAAGCTTTTTAGTAGGAGGTGCTGAAATTGAAAAAATTTTGGTGATATTAAATTAAATCTTTTTGAATTTTTTTATGATTTTTAGTTACAGATGCAGAATTTGAGTAAATTTAGTTGATATTCACTTAGATTCTATTGGATTTTCATAAGATTTTTAGTAGGAGGAGCTGAAATTGAAGAAATGTTGGTAAAATTAAATTAAATCTTTTTGAATTTTTTTATGATTTTTAGTGAATGGTGCAGAATTTGAGTAAATTTACTTGATATTCACTTCGATTCTTTTGGATTTTCTTAAGATTTTTAGTAGGAGGAGCTGAAATTGAAGAAATGTTGGTAAAATTAAATTAAATCTTTTTGATTTTTTTTATGATTTTTAGTGAAAGGTGCAGAATTTGAGTAAGTTTACTTGATATTCACTTCGATTCCTTTGAATTTTCTTAAGATTTTTTGTAGGAGGAGCTGAAATTGAAAAAATTTTGTTGAAATTAAATTAAATCTTTTTGAATTTTTTTATGATTTTTAGTTACAGATGCAGAATTTGAGTAAATTTAGTTGATATTCACTTCGATTCTTTTGAATTTTCTTAAGATTTTTAGTAGGAGGTGCTGAAATTGAAGAAATGTTGGTAAAATTAAATTAAATCTTTTTAATTTTTTTTATGATTTTTAGTGAAAGGTGCAGAATTTGAGTAAGTTTACTTGATATTCACTTCGATTCCTATGAATTTTCTTAAGATTTTTAGTAGAAGGAGCTGAAATTGAAAAAATTTTGGTGATATTAAATTAAATCTTTTTGAATTTTTTTATGATTTTTAGTTTAAGGTGCAGAATTTGTAAAAATATTGTTGAAATTCACTTCGATTCTTTTGCATTTTCTTAAGCTTTTTAGTAGAAGGAGCTGAAATTGATGATATTTTGGTGAAATTAAATTAAATTTCTTTGCATTTTTTTATGATTTTTAGTTAAAGGTGCAGAATTTGAGCAAATTTAGTTGATATTCACTTAGATTCTATTGGATTTTCAAAAGATTTTTAGTAGGAGGAGCTGAAATTGAAAAAATTTTGGTGAAATTAAATTAAATCTTTTTGAATTTTTTTTATGATTTTTAGGTACAGATGCAGAGTTTGAGTAAATTTAGTTGATATTCACTTCGATTCCTTTTGGATTTTCATAAGATTTTTAGTAAAAGGAACGGAAATTGATGAAATTTTAGTGAAATTAAATTAAATTTCTTTGCATTTTTGAATGATTTTTAGTTAAAGGTGCAGAATTTGAGAAAATATTGTTGAAATTCACTTCGATTCTTTTGCATTTTCTTAAGCTTTTTAGTAGGAGGTGCTGAAATTGAAAAAATTTTGGTGATATTAAATTAAATCTTTTTGAATTTTTTTATGATTTTTAGTTACAGATGCAGAATTTGAGTAAATTTAGTTGATATTCACTTAGATTCTATTGGATTTTCATAAGATTTTTAGTAGGAGGAGCTGAAATTGAAGAAATGTTGGTAAAATTAAATTAAATCTTTTTGAATTTTTTTATGATTTTTAGTGAATGGTGCAGAATTTGAGTAAATTTACTTGATATTCACTTCGATTCTTTTGGATTTTCTTAAGATTTTTAGTAGGAGGAGCTGAAATTGAAGAAATGTTGGTAAAATTAAATTAAATCTTTTTAATTTTTTTTATGATTTTTAGTGAAAGGTGCAGAATTTGAGTAAGTTTACTTGATATTCACTTCGATTCCTTTGAATTTTCTTAAGATTTTTAGTAGATGGAGCTGAAATTGAAAAAATTTTGATGATATTAATTAAATCTTTTTGAATTTTTTTATGATTTTTAGTTTAAGGTGCAGAATTTGTAAAAATATTGTTGAAATTCACTTCGATTCTTTTGCTTTTTCTTAAGCTTTTTAGTAGGAGGTGCTGAAATTGAAGGAAATTGTGGTAAAATTAAATCAAATCTTTCTGAATTTTTTTATGATTTTTAGTTACAGATGCAGAATTTGAGTAAATTTAGTAGATATTCACTTAGATTCTATTGGATTTTCATAAGATTTTTAGTAGATGGAGCTGAAATTGATGATATTTTGGTGAAATTAAATTATATCTTTTTGAATTTTTTTATGATTTTTAGTTACAGATGCAGAATTCGAGTAAGTTTACTTGATATTCACTTCGATTCCTTTGAATTTTCTTAAGATTTTTTGTAGGAGGAGCTGAAATTGAAAAAATTTTGGTGATATTAAATTAAATCTTTTTGAATTTTTTTATGATTTTTAGTTACAGATGCAGAATTTGAGTAAATTTAGTTGATATTCACTTCGATTCCTTTGGATTTTCTTAAGATTTTTAGTAGAAGGAGCTGAAATTGATGATATTTTGGTGAAATTAAATTAAATTTCTTTGCATTTTTTAATGATTTTTAGTTTAAGGTGCAGAATTTGTAAAAATATTGTTGAAATTCACTTCGATTCTTTTGAATTTTCTTATGATTTTTAGTAGGAGAAGCTGAAATTGAAAAAATTTTGTTGAAATTAAATTAAATCTTTTTGAATTTTTTAATGATTTTTAGTTACAGATGCAGAATTTGAGTAAATTTAGTTGATATTCACTTCGATTCTTTTGAATTTTCTTAAGATTTTTAGTAGGAGGTGCTGAAATTGAAGAAATGTTGGTAAAATTAAATTAAATCTTTTTGATTTTTTTTATGATTTTTAGTGAAAGGTGCAGAATTTGAGTAAGTTTACTTGATATTCACTTCGATTCCTTTGAATTTTCTTAAGATTTTTAGTAGAAGGAGCTGAAATTGATAATATTTTGGTGAAATTAAATTAAATTTCTTTGCATTTTTTTATGATTTTTAGTTACAGATGGAGAATTTGATAAAATTTAGTTGATATACACTTCGATTCCTTTGGATTTTCATAAGATTTTTAGTAGAAGGTGCTGAAATTGAAGGAAATTGTGGTAAAATTAAATTAAATCTTTTTGAATTTTTTTTATGATTTTTAGGTACAGATGCAGAGTTTGAGTAAATTTAGTTGATATTCACTTCGATTCCTTTTGGATTTTCATAAGATTTTTAGTAGAAGGAGCTGAAATTGATGAAATTTTAGTGAAATTAAATTAAATTTCTTTGCATTTTTTAATGATTTTTAGTTAAAGGTGCAGAATTTGAGAAAATATTGTTGAAATTCACTTCGATTCTTTTGCATTTTCTTAAGCTTTTTAGTAGGAGGTGCTGAAATTGAAAAAATTTTGGTGATATTAAATTAAATCTTTTTGAATTTTTTTATGATTTTTAGATACAGATGCAGAATTTGAGTAAATTTAGTTGATATTCACTTCGATTCTTTTGAATTTTCTTAAGATTTTTAGTAGAAGGAGCTGAAATTGAAGGAAATTGTGGTAAAATTAAATTAAATCTTTCTGAATTTTTTTATGATTTTTAGTTACAGATGCAGAATTTGAGCAAATTTAGTTGATATTCACTTAGATTCTATTGGATTTTCATAAGATTTTTAGTAGGAGGAGCTGAAATTGAAGAAATGTTGGTAAAATTAAATTAAATCTTTTTGAATTTTTTTATGATTTTTAGTGAAAGGTGCAGAATTTGAGTAAATTTACTTGATATTCACTTCGATTCTTTTGGATTTTCTTAAGATTTTTAGTAGGAGGAGCTGAAATTGAAGAAATGTTGGTAAAATTAAATTAAATCTTTTTAATTTTTTTATGATTTTTAGTGAAAGGTGCAGAATTTGAGTAAGTTTACTTGATATTCACTTTGATTCCTTTGAATTTTCTTAAGATTTTTAGTAGAAGGAGCTGAAATTGAAAAAATTTTGGTGATATTAAATTAAATCTTTTTGAATTTTTTTATGATTTTTAGTTTAAGGTGCAGAATTTGTAAAAATATTGTTGAAATTCACTTCGATTCTTTTGCTTTTTCTTAAGCTTTTTAGTAGGAGGTGCTGAAATTGAAGGAAATTGTGGTAAAATTAAATCAAATCTTTCTGAATTTTTTTATGATTTTTAGTTACAGATGCAGAATTTGAGTAAATTTAGTTGATATTCACTTCGATTCCTTTGGATTTTCTTAAGATTTTTAGTAGAAGGAGCTGAAATTGATGATATTTTGGTGAAATTAAATTAAATTTCTTTGCATTTTTTAATGATTTTTAGTTTAATGTGCAGAATTTGTAAAAATATTGTTGAAATTCACTTCGATTCTTTTGCATTTTCTTAAGCTTTTTAGTAGGAGGTGCTGAAATTGAAAAAATTTTGGTGATATTAAATTAAATCTTTTTGAATTTTTTTATGATTTTTAGTTACAGATGCAGAGTTTGAGTAAATTTAGTTGATATTCACTTCGATTCCTTTTGGATTTTCATAAGATTTTTAGTAGAAGGAGCTGAAATTGATGAAATTTTAGTGAAATTAAATTAAATTTCATTGCATTTTTTAATGATTTTTAGTTAAAGGTGCAGAATTTGAGAAAATATTGTTGAAATTCACTTCGATTCTTTTGCATTTTCTTAAGCTTTTTAGTAGGAGGTGCTGAAATTGAAAAAATTTTGGTGATATTAAATTAAATCTTTTTGAATTTTTTTATGATTTTTAGATACAGATGCAGAATTTGAGTAAATTTAGTTGATATTCACTTCGATTCTTTTGAATTTTCTTAAGATTTTTAGTAGGAGGTGCTGAAATTGATGATATTTTGGTGAAATTAAATTAAATATCTTTGCATTTTTTAATGATTTTTAGTTTAAGGTGCAGAATTTGTAAAAATATTGTTGAAATTCACTTCGATTCTTTTGAATTTTCTTATGATTTTTAGTAGGAGAAGCTGAATTTGAAAAAATTTTGATGAAATTAAATTAAATCTTTATGAATTTTTTAATGATTTTTAGTTACAGATGCAGAATTTGTGAGTAAATTTAGTTGATATTCACTTCGATTCTTTTGAATTTTCTTAAGATTTTTAGTAGGAGGTGCTTAAATTGAAGAAATGTTGGTAAAATTAAATTAAATCTTTTTGATTTTTTTTATGATTTTTAATGAAAGGTGCAGAATTTGAGTAAGTTTACTTGATATTCACTTCGATTCCTTTGAATTTTCTTAAGATTTTTAGTAGAAGGAGCTGAAATTGATAATATTTTGGTGAAATTAAATTAAATATCTTTGCATTTTTTTATGATTTTTAGTTACAGATGCAGAATTTGATAAAATTTACTTGATATTCACTTCGATTCCTTTGGATTTTCATAAGATTTTTAGTAGAAGGAGCTGAAATTGAAGGAAATTGTGGAAAAATTAAATTAAATCTTTCTGAATTTTTTTATGATTTTTAGTTACAGATGCAGAATTTGAGTAAATTTAGTTGATATTCACTTCGATTCCTTTGAATTTTCTTAAGATTTTTTGTAGAAGGAGCTGAAATTGATGATATTTTGGTCAAATTAAATTAAATTTCTTTGCATTTTTTTATGATTTTTAGTTACGGATGCAGAATTTGAGTAAATTTAGTTGATATTCACTTCGATTCCTTTGGATTTTCAAAAGATTTTTAGTAGGAGGAGCTGAAATTGAAAAAATTTTGGTGAAATTAAATTAAATCTTTTTGAATTTATTTATGATTTTTAGGTACAGATGCAGAGTTTGAGTAAATTTAGTTGATATTCACTTCGATTCCTTTTGGATTTTCATAAGATTTTTAGTAGAAGGAGCTGAAATTGATGAAATTTTAGTGAAATTAAATTAAATTTCTTTGCATTTTTTAATGATTTTTTGTTAAAGGTGCAGAATTTGAGAAAATATTGTTGAAATTCACTTCGATTCTTTTGCATTTTCTTAAGCTTTTTAGTAGGAGGTGCTGAAATTGAAAAAATTTTGGTGATATTAAATTAAATCTTTTTGAATTTTTTTATGATTTTTAGATACAGATGCAGAATTTGAGTAAATTTAGTTGATATTCACTTAGATTCTATTGGATTTTCATAAGATTTTTAGTAGGAGGAGCTGAAATTGAAGAAATGTTGGTAAAATTAAATTGAATCTTTTTGATTTTTTTTATGATTTTTAGTGAATGGTGCAGAATTTGAGTAAATTTACTTGATATTCACTTCGATTCTTTTGGATTTTCTTAAGATTTTTAGTAGGAGGAGCTGAAATTGAAGAAATGTTGGTAAAATTAAATTAAATCTTTTTGATTTTTTTTATGATTTTTAGTGAAAGGTGCAGAATTTGAGTAAGTTTACTTGATATTCACTTCGATTCCTTTGAATTTTCTTAAGATTTTTTGTAGGAGGAGCTGAAATTGAAAAAATTTTGTTGAAATTAAATTAAATCTTTTTGAATTTTTTAATGATTTTTAGTTACAGATGCAGAATTTGAGTAAATTTAGTTGATATTCACTTCGATTCTTTTGAATTTTCTTAAGATTTTTAGTAGGAGGTGCTGAAATTGAAGAAATGTTGGTAAAATTAAATTAAATCTTTTTAATTTTTTTTATGATTTTTAGTGAAAGGTGCAGAATTTGAGTAAGTTTACTTGATATTCACTTCGATTCCTTTGAATTTTCTTAAGATTTTTAGTAGAAGGAGCTGAAATTGAAAAAATTTTGGTGATATTAAATTAAATCTTTTTGAATTTTTTTATGATTTTTAGTTTAAGGTGCAGAATTTGTAAAAATATTGTTGAAATTCACTTCGATTCTTTTGCATTTTCTTAAGCTTTTTAGTAGAAGGAGCTGAAATTGATGATATTTTGGTGAAATTAAATTAAATTTCTTTGCATTTTTTTATGATTTTTAGTTAAAGGTGCAGAATTTGAGCAAATTTAGTTGATATTCACTTAGATTCTATTGGATTTTCAAAAGATTTTTAGTAGGAGGAGCTGAAATTGAAAAAATTTTGGTGAAATTAAATTAAATCTTTTTGAATTTTTTTTATGATTTTTAGGTACAGATGCAGAGTTTGAGTAAATTTAGTTGATATTCACTTCGATTCCTTTTGGATTTTCATAAGATTTTTAGTAGAAGGAACGGAAATTGATGAAATTTTAGTGAAATTAAATTAAATTTCTTTGCATTTTTGAATGATTTTTAGTTAAAGGTGCAGAATTTGAGAAAATATTGTTGAAATTCACTTCGATTCTTTTGCATTTTCTTAAGCTTTTTAGTAGGAGGTGCTGAAATTGAAAAAATTTTGGTGATATTAAATTAAATCTTTTTGAATTTTTTTATGATTTTTAGTGAATGGTGCAGAATTTGAGTAAATTTACTTGATATTCACTTCGATTCCTTTTGGATTTTCATAAGATTTTTAGTAGAAGGAACGGAAATTGATGAAATTTTAGTGAAATTAAATTAAATTTCTTTGCATTTTTGAATGATTTTTAGTTAAAGGTGCAGAATTTGAGAAAATATTGTTGAAATTCACTTCGATTCTTTTGCATTTTCTTAAGCTTTTTAGTAGGAGGTGCTGAAATTGAAAAAATTTTGGTGATATTAAATTAAATCTTTTTGAATTTTTTTATGATTTTTAGTTACAGATGCAGAATTTGAGTAAATTTAGTTGATATTCACTTAGATTCTATTGGATTTTCATAAGAATTTTAGTAGGAGGAGCTGAAATTGAAGAAATGTTGGTAAAATTAAATTAAATCTTTTTAATTTTTTTTATGATTTTTAGTGAAAGGTGCAGAATTTGAGTAAGTTTACTTGATATTCACTTCGATTCCTTTGAATTTTCTTAAGATTTTTAGTAGAAGGAGCTGAAATTGAAAAAATTTTGGTGATATTAAATTAAATCTTTTTGAATTTTTTTATGATTTTTAGTTTAAGGTGCAGAATTTGTAAAAATATTGTTGAAATTCACTTCGATTCTTTTGCTTTTTCTTAAGCTTTTTAGTAGGAGGTGCTGAAATTGAAGGAAATTGTGGTAAAATTAAATCAAATCTTTCTGAATTTTTTTATGATTTTTAGTTACAGATGCAGAATTTGAGTAAATTTAGTAGATATTCACTTAGATTCTATTGGATTTTCATAAGATTTTTAGTAGATGGAGCTGAAATTGATGATATTTTGGTGAAATTAAATTAAATCTTTTTGAATTTTTTTATGATTTTTAGTTACAGATGCAGAATTCGAGTAAGTTTACTTGATATTCACTTCGATTCCTTTGAATTTTCTTAAGATTTTTTGTAGGAGGAGCTGAAATTGAAAAAATTTTGGTGATATTAAATTAAATCTTTTTGAATTTTTTTATGATTTTTAGTTACAGATGCAGAATTTGAGTAAATTTAGTTGATATTCACTTCGATTCTTTTGAATTTTCTTAAGATTTTTAGTAGGAGGTGCTGAAATTGAAGAAATGTTGGTAAAATTAAATTAAATCTTTTTAATTTTTTTTATGATTTTTAGTGAAAGGTGCAGAATTTGAGTAAGTTTACTTGATATTCACTTCGATTCCTTTGAATTTTCTTAAGATTTTTAGTAGGAGGAGCTGAAATTGAAAAAATTTTGGTGATATTAAATTAAATCTTTTTGAATTTTTTTATGATTTTTAGTTTAAGGTGCAGAATTTGTAAAAATATTGTTGAAATTCACTTCGATTCTTTTGCATTTTCTTAAGCTTTTTAGTAGAAGGAGCTGAAATTGATGATATTTTGGTGAAATTAAATTAAATTTCTTTGCATTTTTTTATGATTTTTAGTTAAAGGTGCAGAATTTGAGCAAATTTAGTTGATATTCACTTAGATTCTATTGGATTTTCAAAAGATTTTTAGTAGGAGGAGCTGAAATTGAAAAAATTTTGGTGAAATTAAATTAAATCTTTTTGAATTTTTTTTATGATTTTTAGGTACAGATGCAGAGTTTGAGTAAATTTAGTTGATATTCACTTCGATTCCTTTTGGATTTTCATAAGATTTTTAGTAGAAGGAACGGAAATTGATGAAATTTTAGTGAAATTAAATTAAATTTCTTTGCATTTTTGAATGATTTTTAGTTAAAGGTGCAGAATTTGAGAAAATATTGTTGAAATTCACTTCGATTCTTTTGCATTTTCTTAAGCTTTTTAGTAGGAGGTGCTGAAATTGAAAAAATTTTGGTGATATTAAATTAAATCTTTTTGAATTTTTTTATGATTTTTAGTGAAAGGTGCAGAATTTGAGTAAATTTACTTGATATTCACTTCGATTCCTTTTGGATTTTCATAAGATTTTTAGTAGAAGGAACGGAAATTGATGAAATTTTAGTGAAATTAAATTAAATTTCTTTGCATTTTTGAATGATTTTTAGTTAAAGGTGCAGAATTTGAGAAAATATTGTTGAAATTCACTTCGATTCTTTTGCATTTTCTTAAGCTTTTTAGTAGGAGGTGCTGAAATTGAAAAAATTTTGGTGATATTAAATTAAATCTTTTTGAATTTTTTTATGATTTTTAGTTACAGATGCAGAATTTGAGTAAATTTAGTTGATATTCACTTAGATTCTATTGGATTTTCATAAGAATTTTAGTAGGAGGAGCTGAAATTGAAGAAATGTTGGTAAAATTAAATTAAATCTTTTTAATTTTTTTTATGATTTTTAGTGAAAGGTGCAGAATTTGAGTAAGTTTACTTGATATTCACTTCGATTCCTTTGAATTTTCTTAAGATTTTTAGTAGAAGGAGCTGAAATTGAAAAAATTTTGATGATATTAAATTAAATCTTTTTGAATTTTTTTATGATTTTTAGTTTAAGGTGCAGAATTTGTAAAAATATTGTTGAAATTCACTTCGATTCTTTTGCTTTTTCTTAAGCTTTTTAGTAGGAGGTGCTGAAATTGAAGGAAATTGTGGTAAAATTAAATCAAATCTTTCTGAATTTTTTTATGATTTTTAGTTACAGATGCAGAATTTGAGTAAATTTAGTAGATATTCACTTAGATTCTATTGGATTTTCATATGATTTTTAGTAGATGGAGCTGAAATTGATGATATTTTGGTGAAATTAAATTAAATCTTTTTGAATTTTTTTATGATTTTTAGTTACAGATGCAGAATTCGAGTAAGTTTACTTGATATTCACTTCGATTCCTTTGAATTTTCTTAAGATTTTTTGTAGGAGGAGCTGAAATTGAAAAAATTTTGGTGATATTAAATTAAATCTTTTTGAATTTTTTTATGATTTTTAGTTACAGATGCAGAATTTGAGTAAATTTAGTTGATATTCACTTCGATTCCTTTGGATTTTCTTAAGATTTTTAGTAGAAGGAGCTGAAATTGATGATATTTTGGTGAAATTAAATTAAATTTCTTTGCATTTTTTAATGATTTTTAGTTTAAGGTGCAGAATTTGTAAAAATATTGTTGAAATTCACTTCGATTCTTTTGAATTTTCTAATGATTTTTAGTAGGAGAAGCTGAAATTGAAAAAATTTTGTTGAAATTAAATTAAATCTTTTTGAATTTTTTAATGATTTTTAGTTACAGATGCAGAATTTGAGTAAATTTAGTTGATATTCACTTCGATTCTTTTGAATTTTCTTAAGATTTTTAGTAGGAGGTGCTGAAATTGAAGAAATGTTGGTAAAATTAAATTAAATCTTTTTGATTTTTTTTATGATTTTTAGTGAAAGGTGCAGAATTTGAGTAAGTTTACGTGATATTCACTTCGATTCCTTTGAATTTTCTTAAGATTTTTAGTAGAAGGAGCTGAAATTGATAATATTTTGGTGAAATTAAATTAAATTTCTTTGCATTTTTTTATGATTTTTAGTTACAGATGCAGAATTTGATAAAATTTAGTTGATATACACTTCGATTCCTTTGGATTTTCATAAGATTTTTAGTAGAAGGAGCTGAAATTGAAGGAAATTGTGGTAAAATTAAATTAAATCTTTTTGAATTTTTTTTATGATTTTTAGGTACAGATGCAGAGTTTGAGTAAATTTAGTTGATATTCACTTCGATTCCTTTTGGATTTTCATAACATTTTTAGTAGAAGGAGCTGAAATTGATGAGATTTTAGTGAAATTAAATTAAATTTCTTTGCATTTTTTAATGATTTTTAGTTAAAGGTGCAGAATTTGAGAAAATATTGTTGAAATTCACTTCGATTCTTTTGCATTTTCTTAAGCTTTTTAGTAGGAGGTGCTGAAATTGAAAAAATTTTGGTGATATTAAATTAAATCTTTTTGAATTTTTTTATGATTTTTAGTTACAGATGCAGAGTTTGAGTAAATTTAGTTGATATTCACTTCGATTCCTTTTGGATTTTCATAAGATTTTTAGTAGAAGGAGCTGAAATTGATGAAATTTTAGTGAAATTAAATTAAATTTCTTTGCATTTTTTAATGATTTTTAGTTAAAGGTGCAGAATTTGAGAAAATATTGTTGAAATTCACTTCGATTCTTTTGCATTTTCTTAAGCTTTTTAGTAGGAGGTGCTGAAATTGAAAAAATTTTGGAGATATTAAATTAAATCTTTTTGAATTTTTTTATGATTTTTAGATACAGATGCAGAATTTGAGTAAATTTAGTTGATATTCACTTCGATTCTTTTGAATTTTCTTAAGATTTTTAGTAGGAGGTGCTGAAATTGATGATATTTTGGTGAAATTAAATTAAATATCTTTGCATTTTTTAATGATTTTTAGTTTAAGGTGCAGAATTTGTAAAAATATTGTTGAAATTCACTTCGATTCTTTTGAATTTTCTTATGATTTTTAGTAGGAGAAGCTGAATTTGAAAAAATTTTGATGAAATTAAATTAAATCTTTATGAATTTTTTTATGATTTTTAGTTACAGATGCAGAATTTGATAAAATTTAGTTGATATACACTTCGATTCCTTTGGATTTTCATAAGATTTTTAGTAGAAGGAGCTGAAATTGAAGGAAATTGTGGTAAAATTAAATTAAATCTTTTTGAATTTTTTTTATGATTTTTAGGTACAGATGCAGAGTTTGAGTAAATTTAGTTGATATTCACTTCGATTCCTTTTGGATTTTCATAACATTTTTAGTAGAAGGAGCTGAAATTGATGAGATTTTAGTGAAATTAAATTAAATTTCTTTGCATTTTTTAATGATTTTTAGTTAAAGGTGCAGAATTTGAGAAAATATTGTTGAAATTCACTTCGATTCTTTTGCATTTTCTTAAGCTTTTTAGTAGGAGGTGCTGAAATTGAAAAAATTTTGGTGATATTAAATTAAATCTTTTTGAATTTTTTTATGATTTTTAGTTACAGATGCAGAGTTTGAGTAAATTTAGTTGATATTCACTTCGATTCCTTTTGGATTTTCATAAGATTTTTAGTAGAAGGAGCTGAAATTGATGAAATTTTAGTGAAATTAAATTAAATTTCTTTGCATTTTTTAATGATTTTTTGTTAAAGGTGCAGAATTTGAGAAAATATTGTTGAAATTCACTTCGATTCTTTTGCATTTTCTTAAGCTTTTTAGTAGGAGGTGCTGAAATTGAAAAAATTTTGGAGATATTAAATTAAATCTTTTTGAATTTTTTTATGATTTTTAGATACAGATGCAGAATTTGAGTAAATTTAGTTGATATTCACTTCGATTCTTTTGAATTTTCTTAAGATTTTTAGTAGGAGGTGCTGAAATTGATGATATTTTGGTGAAATTAAATTAAATATCTTTGCATTTTTTAATGATTTTTAGTTTAAGGTGCAGAATTTGTAAAAATATTGTTGAAATTCACTTCGATTCTTTTGAATTTTCTTATGATTTTTAGTAGGAGAAGCTGAATTTGAAAAAATTTTGATGAAATTAAATTAAATCTTTATGAATTTTTTAATGATTTTTAGTTACAGATGCAGAATTTGAGTAAATTTAGTTGATATTCACTTCGATTCTTTTGAATTTTCTTAAGATTTTTAGTAGGAGGTGCTTAAATTGAAGAAATGTTGGTAAAATTAAATTAAATCTTTTTGATTTTTTTTATGATTTTTAATGAAAGGTGCAGAATTTGAGTAAGTTTACTTGATATTCACTTCGATTCCTTTGAATTTTCTTAAGATTTTTAGTAGAAGGAGCTGAAATTGATAATATTTTGGTGAAATTAAATTAAATATCTTTGCATTTTTTTATGATTTTTAGTTACAGATGCAGAATTTGATAAAATTTAGTTGATATTCACTTCGATTCCTTTGGATTTTCATAAGATTTTTAGTAGAAGGAGCTGAAATTGAAGGAAATTGTGGAAAAATTAAATTAAATCTTTCTGAATTTTTTTATGATTTTTAGTTACAGATGCAGAATTTGAGTAAATTTAGTTGATATTCACTTCGATTCCTTTGAATTTTCTTAAGATTTTTTGTAGAAGGAGCTGAAATTGATGATATTTTGGTCAAATTAAATTAAATTTCTTTGCATTTTTTTATGATTTTTAGTTACGGATGCAGAATTTGAGTAAATTTAGTTGATATTCACTTCGATTCCTTTGGATTTTCAAAAGATTTTTAGTAGGAGGAGCTGAAATTGAAAAAATTTTGGTGAAATTAAATTAAATCTTTTTGAATTTATTTATGATTTTTAGGTACAGATGCAGAGTTTGAGTAAATTTAGTTGATATTCACTTCGATTCCTTTTGGATTTTCATAAGATTTTTAGTAGAAGGAGCTGAAATTGATGAAATTTTAGTGAAATTAAATTAAATTTCTTTGCATTTTTTAATGATTTTTTGTTAAAGGTGCAGAATTTGAGAAAATATTGTTGAAATTTACTTCGATTCTTTTGCATTTTCTTAAGCTTTTTAGTAGGAGGTGCTGAAATTGAAAAAATTTTGGTGAAATTAAATTAAATCTTTTTGAATTTTTTTATGATTTTTAGTTACAGATGCAGAATTTGAGCAAATTTAGTTGATATTCACTTAGATTCTATTGGATTTTCATAAGATTTTTAGTAGGAGGAGCTGAAATTGAAGAAATGTTGGTAAAATTAAATTAAATCTTTTTGAATTTTTTTATGATTTTTAGTGAATGGTGCAGAATTTGAGTAAATTTACTTGATATTCACTTCGATTCTTTTGGATTTTCTTAAGATTTTTAGTAGGAGGAGCTGAAATTGAAGAAATGTTGGTAAAATTAAATTAAATCTTTTTGATTTTTTTTATGATTTTTAGTGAAAGGTGCAGAATTTGAGTAAGTTTACTTGATATTCACTTCGATTCCTTTGAATTTTCTTAAGATTTTTTGTAGGAGGAGCTGAAATTGAAAAAATTTTGTTGAAATTAAATTACATCTTTTTGAATTTTTTAATGATTTTTAGTTACAGATGCAGAATTTGAGTAAATTTAGTTGATATTCACTTCGATTCTTTTGAATTTTCTTAAGATTTTTAGTAGGAGGTGCTGAAATTGAAGAAATGTTGGTAAAATTCAATTAAATCTTTTTAATTTTTTTTATGATTTTTAGTGAAAGGTGCAGAATTTGAGTAAGTTTACTTGATATTCACTTCGATTCCTTTGAATTTTCTTAAGATTTTTAGTAGAAGGAGCTGAAATTGAAAAAATTTTGGTGATATTAAATTAAATCTTTTTGAATTTTTTTATGATTTTTAGTTTAAGGTGCAGAATTTGTAAAAATATTGTTGAAATTCACTTCGATTCTTTTGCATTTTCTTAAGCTTTTTAGTAGAAGGAGCTGAAATTGATGATATTTTGGTGAAATTAAATTAAATTTCTTTGCATTTTTTTATGATTTTTAGTTAAAGGTGCAGAATTTGAGCAAATTTAGTTGATATTCACTTAGATTCTATTGGATTTTCAAAAGATTTTTAGTAGGAGGAGCTGAAATTGAAAAAATTTTGGTGAAATTAAATTAAATCTTTTTGAATTTTTTTTATGATTTTTAGGTACAGATGCAGAGTTTGAGTAAATTTAGTTGATATTCACTTCGATTCCTTTTGGATTTTCATAAGATTTTTAGTAGAAGGAACGGAAATTGATGAAATTTTAGTGAAATTAAATTAAATTTCTTTGCATTTTTGAATGATTTTTAGTTAAAGGTGCAGAATTTGAGAAAATATTGTTGAAATTCACTTCGATTCTTTTGCATTTTCTTAAGCTTTTTAGTAGGAGGTGCTGAAATTGAAAAAATTTTGGTGATATTAAATTAAATCTTTTTGAATTTTTTTATGATTTTTAGTTACAGATGCAGAATTTGAGTAAATTTAGTTGATATTCACTTAGATTCTATTGGATTTTCATAAGATTTTTAGTAGGAGGAGCTGAAATTGAAGAAATGTTGGTAAAATTAAATTAAATCTTTTTGAATTTTTTTATGATTTTTAGTGAATGGTGCAGAATTTGAGTAAATTTACTTGATATTCACTTCGATTCTTTTGGATTTTCTTAAGATTTTTAGTAGGAGGAGCTGAAATTGAAGAAATGTTGGTAAAATTAAATTAAATCTTTTTAATTTTTTTTATGATTTTTAGTGAAAGGTGCAGAATTTGAGTAAGTTTACTTGATATTCACTTCGATTCCTTTGAATTTTCTTAAGATTTTTAGTAGGAGGAGCTGAAATTGAAAAAATTTTGGTGATATTAAATTAAATCTTTTTGAATTTTTTTATGATTTTTAGTTTAAGGTGCAGAATTTGTAAAAATATTGTTGAAATTCACTTCGATTCTTTTGCTTTTTCTTAAGCTTTTTAGTAGGAGGTGCTGAAATTGAAGGAAATTGTGGTAAAATTAAATCAAATCTTTCTGAATTTTTTTATGATTTTTAGTTACAGATGCAGAATTTGAGTAAATTTAGTAGATATTCACTTAGATTCTATTGGATTTTCATAAGATTTTTAGTAGATGGAGCTGAAATTGATGATATTTTGGTGAAATTAAATTAAATCTTTTTGAATTTTTTTATGATTTTTAGTTACAGATGCAGAAGTTGAGTAAGTTTACTTGATATTCACTTCGATTCCTTTGAATTTTCTTAAGATTTTTTGTAGGAGGAGCTGAAATTGAAAAAATTTTGGTGATATTAAATTAAATCTTTTTGAATTTTTTAATGATTTTTAGTTACAGATGCAGAATTTGAGTAAATTTAGTTGATATTCACTTCGATTCTTTTGAATTTTCTTAAGATTTTTAGTAGAAGGAGCTGAAATTGATAATATTTTGGTGAAATTAAATTAAATTTCTTTGCATTTTTTTATGATTTTTAGTTACAGATGCAGAATTTGATAAAATTTAGTTGATATACACTTCAATTCCTTTGGATTTTCATAAGATTTTTAGTAGAAGGAGCTGAAATTGAAGGAAATTGTGGTAATATTAAATTAAATCTTTTTGAATTTTTTTATGATTTTTAGTTACAGATGCAGAATTTGAGTAAATTTAGTTGATATTCACTTCGATTCCTTTTGGATTTTCATAAGATTTTTAGTAGAAGGAGCTGAAATTGATGAAATTTTAGTGAAATTAAATTAAATTTCTTTGCATTTTTTAATGATTTTTAGTTAAAGGTGCAGAATTTGAGAAAATATTGTTGAAATTCACTTCGATTCTTTTGCATTTTCTTAAGCTTTTTAGTAGGAGGTGCTGAAATTGAAAAAAATTTTGGTGATATTAAATTAAATCTTTTTGAATTTTTTTATGATTTTTAGTTACAGATGCAGAGTTTGAGTAAATTTAGTTGATATTCACTTCGATTCCTTTTGGATTTTCATAAGATTTTTAGTAGAAGGAGCTGAAATTGATGAAATTTTAGTGAAATTAAATTAAATATCTTTGCATTTTTTAATGATTTTTAGTTAAAGGTGCAGAATTTGAGAAAATATTGTTGAAATTTACTTCGATTCTTTTGCATTTTCTTAAGCTTTTTAGTAGGAGGTGCTGAAATTGAAAAAATTTTGGTGATATTAAATTAAATCTTTTTGAAATTTTTTATGATTTTTAGATACAGATGCAGAATTTGAGTAAATTTAGTTGATATTCACTTCGATTCTTTTGAATTTTCTTAAGATTTTTAGTAGAAGGAGCTGAAATTGAAGGAAATTGTGGTAAAATTAAATTAAATCTTTCTGAATTTTTTTATGATTTTTAGTTACAGATGCAGAATTTGAGCAAATTTAGTTGATATTCACTTAGATTCTATTGGATTTTCATAAGATTTTTAGTAGGAGGAGCTGAAATTGAAGAAATGTTGGTAAAATTAAATTAAATCTTTTTGAATTTTTTAATGATTTTTAGTTAAAGGTGCAGAATTTGAGTAAATTTACTTGATATTCACTTCGATTCTTTTGGATTTTCTTAAGATTTTTAGTAGGAGGAGCTGAAATTGAAGAAATGTTGGTAAAATTAAATTAAATCTTTTTAATTTTTTTTATGATTTTTAGTGAAAGGTGCAGAATTTGAGTAAGTTTACTTGATATTCACTTTGATTCCTTTGAATTTTCTTAAGATTTTTAGTAGAAGGAGCTGAAATTGAAAAAATTTTGGTGATATTAAATTAAATCTTTTTGAATTTTTTTATGATTTTTAGTTTAAGGTGCAGAATTTGTAAAAATATTGTTGAAATTCACTTCGATTCTTTTGCTTTTTCTTAAGCTTTTTAGTAGGAGGTGCTGAAATTGAAGGAAATTGTGGTAAAATTAAATCAAATCTTTCTGAATTTTTTTATGATTTTTAGTTACAGATGCAGAATTTGAGTAAATTTAGTAGATATTCACTTAGATTCTATTGGATTTTCATAAGATTTTTAGTAGATGGAGCTGAAATTGAAAAAATTTTGGTGATATTAAATTAAATCTTTTTGAATTTTTTTATGATTTTTAGTTACAGATGCAGAATTTGAGTAAATTTAGTTGATATTCACTTCGATTCTTTTGGATTTTCTTAAGATTTTTAGTAGGAGGAGCTGAAATTGAAGAAATGTTGGTAAAATTAAATTAAATCTTTTTGATTTTTTTTATGATTTTTAGTGAAAGGTGCAGAATTTGAGTAAGTTTACTTGATATTCACTTCGATTCCTTTGAATTTTCTTAAGATTTTTTGTAGGAGGAGCTGAAATTGAAAAAATTTTGTTGAAATTAAATTAAATCTTTTTGAATTTTTTAATGATTTTTAGTTACAGATGCAGAATTTGAGTAAATTTAGTTGATATTCACTTCGATTCTTTTGGATTTTCTTAAGATTTTTAGTAGGAGGTGCTGAAATTGAAGAAATGTTGGTAAAATTAAATTAAATCTTTTTAATTTTTTTTATGATTTTTAGTGAAAGGTGCAGAATTTGAGTAAGTTTACTTGATATTCACTTCGATTCCTTTGAATTTTCTTAAGATTTTTAGTAGAAGGAGCTGAAATTGAAAAAATTTTGGTGATATTAAATTAAATCTTTTTGAATTTTTTTATGATTTTTAGTTTAAGGTGCAGAATTTGTAAAAATATTGTTGAAATTCACTTCGATTCTTTTGCATTTTCTTAAGATTTTTAGTAGAAGGAGCTGAAATTGATGATATTTTGGTGAAATTAAATTAAATTTCTTTGCATTTTTTTATGATTTTTAGTTAAAGGTGCAGAATTTGAGCAAATTTAGTTGATATTCACTTAGATTCTATTGGATTTTCAAAAGATTTTTAGTAGGAGGAGCTGAAATTGAAAAAATTTTGGTGAAATTAAATTAAATCTTTTTGAATTTTTTTTATGATTTTTAGGTACAGATGCAGAGTTTGAGTAAATTTAGTTGATATTCACTTCGATTCCTTTTGGATTTTCATAAGATTTTTAGTAGAAGGAACGGAAATTGATGAAATTTTAGTGAAATTAAATTAAATTTCTTTGCATTTTTGAATGATTTTTAGTTAAAGGTGCAGAATTTGAGAAAATATTGTTGAAATTCACTTCGATTCTTTTGCATTTTCTTAAGCTTTTTAGTAGGAGGTGCTGAAATTGAAAAAATTTTGGTGATATTAAATTAAATCTTTTTGAATTTTTTTATGATTTTTAGTGAATGGTGCAGAATTTGAGTAAATTTACTTGATATTCACTTCGATTCCTTTTGGATTTTCATAAGATTTTTAGTAGAAGGAACGGAAATTGATGAAATTTTAGTGAAATTAAATTAAATTTCTTTGCATTTTTGAATGATTTTTAGTTAAAGGTGCAGAATTTGAGAAAATATTGTTGAAATTCACTTCGATTCTTTTGCATTTTCTTAAGCTTTTTAGTAGGAGGTGCTGAAATTGAAAAAATTTTGGTGATATTAAATTAAATCTTTTTGAATTTTTTTATGATTTTTAGTTACAGATGCAGAATTTGAGTAAATTTAGTTGATATTCACTTAGATTCTATTGGATTTTCATAAGAATTTTAGTAGGAGGAGCTGAAATTGAAGAAATGTTGGTAAAATTAAATTAAATCTTTTTAATTTTTTTTATGATTTTTAGTGAAAGGTGCAGAATTTGAGTAAGTTTACTTGATATTCACTTCGATTCCTTTGAATTTTCTTAAGATTTTTAGTAGAAGGAGCTGAAATTGAAAAAATTTTGATGATATTAAATTAAATCTTTTTGAATTTTTTTATGATTTTTAGTTTAAGGTGCAGAATTTGTAAAAATATTGTTGAAATTCACTTCGATTCTTTTGCTTTTTCTTAAGCTTTTTAGTAGGAGGTGCTGAAATTGAAGGAAATTGTGGTAAAATTAAATCAAATCTTTCTGAATTTTTTTATGATTTTTAGTTACAGATGCAGAATTTGAGTAAATTTAGTAGATATTCACTTAGATTCTATTGGATTTTCATAAGATTTTTAGTAGATGGAGCTGAAATTGATGATATTTTGGTGAAATTAAATTAAATCTTTTTGAATTTTTTTATGATTTTTAGTTACAGATGCAGAATTCGAGTAAGTTTACTTGATATTCACTTCGATTCCTTTGAATTTTCTTAAGATTTTTTGTAGGAGGAGCTGAAATTGAAAAAATTTTGGTGATATTAAATTAAATCTTTTTGAATTTTTTAATGATTTTTAGTTACAGATGCAGAATTTGAGTAAATTTAGTTGATATTCACTTCGATTCTTTTGAATTTTCTTAAGATTTTTAGTAGGAGGTGCTGAAATTGAAGAAATGTTGGTAAAATTAAATTAAATCTTTTTAATTTTTTTTATGATTTTTAGTGAAAGGTGCAGAATTTGAGTAAGTTTACTTGATATTCACTTCGATTCCTTTGAATTTTCTTAAGATTTTTAGTAGAAGGAGCTGAAATTGAAAAAATTTTGGTGATATTAAATTAAATCTTTTTGAATTTTTTTATGATTTTTAGTTTAAGGTGCAGAATTTGTAAAAATATTGTTGAAATTCACTTCGATTCTTTTGCATTTTCTTAAGCTTTTTAGTAGAAGGAGCTGAAATGGATGATATTTTGGTGAAATTAAATTAAATTTCTTTGCATTTTTTTATGATTTTTAGTTAAAGGTGCAGAATTTGAGCAAATTTAGTTGATATTCACTTAGATTCTATTGGATTTTCAAAAGATTTTTAGTAGGAGGAGCTGAAATTGAAAAAATTTTGGTGAAATTAAATTAAATCTTTTTGAATTTTTTTTATGATTTTTAGGTACAGATGCAGAGTTTGAGTAAATTTAGTTGATATTCACTTCGATTCCTTTTGGATTTTCATAAGATTTTTAGTAGAAGGAACGGAAATTGATGAAATTTTAGTGAAATTAAATTAAATTTCTTTGCATTTTTGAATGATTTTTAGTTAAAGGTGCAGAATTTGAGAAAATAGTGTTGAAATTCACTTCGATTCTTTTGCATTTTCTTAAGCTTTTTAGTAGGAGGTGCTGAAATTGAAAAAATTTTGGTGATATTAAATTAAATCTTTTTGAATTTTTTTATGATTTTTAGTGAATGGTGCAGAATTTGAGTAAATTTACTTGATATTCACTTCGATTCCTTTTGGATTTTCATAAGATTTTTAGTAGAAGGAACGGAAATTGATGAAATTTTAGTGAAATTAAATTAAATTTCTTTGCATTTTTGAATGATTTTTAGTTAAAGGTGCAGAATTTGAGAAAATATTGTTGAAATTCACTTCGATTCTTTTGCATTTTCTTAAGCTTTTTAGTAGGAGGTGCTGAAATTGAAAAAATTTTGGTGAAATTAAATTAAATCTTTTTGAATTTTTTAATGATTTTTAGTTACAGATGCAGAATTTGAGTAAATTTAGTTGATATTCACTTCGATTCTTTTGAATTTTCTTAAGATTTTTAGTAGGAGGTGCTGAAATTGAAGAAATGTTGGTAAAATTAAATTAAATCTTTTTAATTTTTTTTATGATTTTTAGTGAAAGGTGCAGAATTTGAGTAAGTTTACTTGATATTCACTTCGATTCCTTTGAATTTTCTTAAGATTTTTAGTAGAAGGAGCTGAAATTGAAAAAATTTTGGTGATATTAAATTAAATCTTTTTGAATTTTTTTATGATTTTTAGTTTAAGGTGCAGAATTTGTAAAAATATTGTTGAAATTCACTTCGATTCTTTTGCATTTTCTTAAGCTTTTTAGTAGAAGGAGCTGAAATTGATGATATTTTGGTGAAATTAAATTAAATTTCTTTGCATTTTTTTATGATTTTTAGTTAAAGGTGCAGAATTTGAGCAAATTTAGTTGATATTCACTTAGATTCTATTGGATTTTCAAAAGATTTTTAGTAGGAGGAGCTGAAATTGAAAAAATTTTGGTGAAATTAAATTAAATCTTTTTGAATTTTTTTTATGATTTTTAGGTACAGATGCAGAGTTTGAGTAAATTTAGTTGATATTCACTTCGATTCCTTTTGGATTTTCATAAGATTTTTAGTAGAAGGAACGGAAATTGATGAAATTTTAGTGAAATTAAATTAAATTTCTTTGCATTTTTGAATGATTTTTAGTTAAAGGTGCAGAATTTGAGAAAATATTGTTGAAATTCACTTCGATTCTTTTGCATTTTCTTAAGCTTTTTAGTAGGAGGTGCTGAAATTGAAAAAATTTTGGTGATATTAAATTAAATCTTTTTGAATTTTTTATGATTTTTAGTGAATGGTGCAGAATTTGAGTAAATTTACTTGATATTCACTTCGATTCCTTTTGGATTTTCATAAGATTTTTAGTAGAAGGAACGGAAATTGATGAAATTTTAGTGAAATTAAATTAAATTTCTTTGCATTTTTGAATGATTTTTAGTTAAAGGTGCAGAATTTGAGAAAATATTGTTGAAATTCACTTCGATTCTTTTGCATTTTCTTAAGCTTTTTAGTAGGAGGTGCTGAAATTGAAAAAATTTTGGTGATATTAAATTAAATCTTTTTGAATTTTTTTATGATTTTTAGTTACAGATGCAGAATTTGAGTAAATTTAGTTGATATTCACTTAGATTCTATTGGATTTTCATAAGAATTTTAGTAGGAGGAGCTGAAATTGAAGAAATGTTGGTAAAATTAAATTAAATCTTTTTAATTTTTTTTATGATTTTTAGTGAAAGGTGCAGAATTTGAGTAAGTTTACTTGATATTCACTTCGATTCCTTTGAATTTTCTTAAGATTTTTAGTAGAAGGAGCTGAAATTGAAAAAATTTTGATGATATTAAATTAAATCTTTTTGAATTTTTTTATGATTTTTAGTTTAAGGTGCAGAATTTGTAAAAATATTGTTGAAATTCACTTCGATTCTTTTGCTTTTTCTTAAGCTTTTTAGTAGGAGGTGCTGAAATTGAAGGAAATTGTGGTAAAATTAAATCAAATCTTTCTGAATTTTTTTATGATTTTTAGTTACAGATGCAGAATTTGAGTAAATTTAGTAGATATTCACTTAGATTCTATTGGATTTTCATAAGATTTTTAGTAGATGGAGCTGAAATTGATGATATTTTGGTGAAATTAAATTAAATCTTTTTGAATTTTTTTATGATTTTTAGTTACAGATGCAGAATTTGAGTAAGTTTACTTGATATTCACTTCGATTCCTTTGAATTTTCTTAAGATTTTTTGTAGGAGGAGCTGAAATTGAAAAAATTTTGGTGATATTAAATTAAATCTTTTTGAATTTTTTTATGATTTTTAGTTACAGATGCAGAATTTGAGTAAATTTAGTTGATATTCACTTCGATTCCTTTGGATTTTCTTAAGATTTTTAGTAGAAGGAGCTGAAATTGATGATATTTTGGTGAAATTAAATTAAATTTCTTTGCATTTTTTAATGATTTTTAGTTTAAGGTGCAGAATTTGTAAAAATATTGTTGAAATTCACTTCGATTCTTTTGAATTTTCTTATGATTTTTAGTAGGAGAAGCTGAAATTGAAAAAATTTTGTTGAAATTAAATTAAATCTTTTTGAATTTTTTAATGATTTTTAGTTACAGATGCAGAATTTGAGTAAATTTAGTTGATATTCACTTCGATTCTTTTGAATTTTCTTAAGATTTTTAGTAGGAGGTGCTGAAATTGAAGAAATGTTGGTAAAATTAAATTATATCTTTTTGATTTTTTTTATGATTTTTAGTGAAAGGTGCAGAATTTGAGTAAGTTTACGTGATATTCACTTCGATTCCTTTGAATTTTCTTAAGATTTTTAGTAGAAGGAGCTGAAATTGATAATATTTTGGTGAAATTAAATTAAATTTCTTTGCATTTTTTTATGATTTTTAGTTACAGATGCAGAATTTGATAAAATTTAGTTGATATACACTTCGATTCCTTTGGATTTTCATAAGATTTTTAGTAGAAGGAGCTGAAATTGAAGGAAATTGTGGTAAAATTAAATTAAATCTTTTTGAATTTTTTTTATGATTTTTAGGTACAGATGCAGAGTTTGAGTAAATTTAGTTGATATTCACTTCGATTCCTTTTGGATTTTCATAACATTTTTAGTAGAAGGAGCTGAAATTGATGAGATTTTAGTGAAATTAAATTAAATTTCTTTGCATTTTTTAATGATTTTTAGTTAAAGGTGCAGAATTTGAGAAAATATTGTTGAAATTCACTTCGATTCTTTTGCATTTTCTTAAGCTTTTTAGTAGGAGGTGCTGAAATTGAAAAAATTTTGGTGATATTAAATTAAATCTTTTTGAATTTTTTTATGATTTTTAGTTACAGATGCAGAGTTTGAGTAAATTTAGTTGATATTCACTTCGATTCCTTTTGGATTTTCATAAGATTTTTAGTAGAAGGAGCTGAAATTGATGAAATTTTAGTGAAATTAAATTAAATTTCTTTGCATTTTTTAATGATTTTTAGTTAAAGGTGCAGAATTTGAGAAAATATTGTTGAAATTCACTTCGATTCTTTTGCATTTTCTTAAGCTTTTTAGTAGGAGGTGCTGAAATTGAAAAAATTTTGGTGATATTAAATTAAATCTTTTTGAATTTTTTTATGATTTTTAGATACAGATGCAGAATTTGAGTAAATTTAGTTGATATTCACTTCGATTCTTTTGAATTTTCTTAAGATTTTTAGTAGGAGGTGCTGAAATTGATGATATTTTGGTGAAATTAAATTAAATATCTTTGCATTTTTTAATGATTTTTAGTTTAAGGTGCAGAATTTGTAAAAATATTGTTGAAATTCACTTCGATTCTTTTGAATTTTCTTATGATTTTTAGTAGGAGAAGCTGAATTTGAAAAAATTTTGATGAAATTAAATTAAATCTTTATGAATTTTTTAATGATTTTTAGTTACAGATGCAGAATTTGAGTAAATTTAGTTGATATTCACTTCGATTCCTTTGAATTTTCTTAAGATTTTTAGTAGAAGGAGCTGAAATTGATAATACTTTGGTGAAATTAAATTAAATATCTTTGCATTTTTTTATGATTTTTAGTTACAGATGCAGAATTTGATAAAATTTAGTTGATATTCACTTCGATTCCTTTGGATTTTCATAAGATTTTTAGTAGAAGGAGCTGAAATTGAAGGAAATTGTGGAAAAATTAAATTAAATCTTTCAGAATTTTTTTATGATTTTTAGTTACAGATGCAGAATTTGAGTAAATTTAGTTGATATTCACTTCGATTCCTTTGAATTTTCTTAAGATTTTTTGTAGAAGGAGCTGAAATTGATGATATTTTGGTCAAATTAAATTAAATTTCTTTGCATTTTTTTATGATTTTTAGTTACGGATGCAGAATTTGAGTAAATTTAGTTGATATTCACTTCGATTCCTTTGGATTTTCAAAAGATTTTTAGTAGGAGGAGCTGAAATTGAAAAAATTTTGGTGAAATTAAATTAAATCTTTTTGAATTTATTTATGATTTTTAGGTACAGATGCAGAGTTTGAGTAAATTTAGTTGATATTCACTTCGATTCCTTTTGGATTTTCATAAGATTTTTAGTAGAAGGAGCTGAAATTGATGAAATTTTAGTGAAATTAAATTAAATTTCTTTGCATTTTTTAATGATTTTTTGTTAAAGGTGCAGAATTTGAGAAAATATTGTTGAAATTCACTTCGATTCTTTTGCATTTTCTTAAGCTTTTTAGTAGGAGGTGCTGAAATTGAAAAAATTTTGGTGATATTAAATTAAATCTTTTTGAATTTTTTTATGATTTTTAGTTACAGATGCAGAATTTGAGTAAATTTAGTTGATATTCACTTAGATTCTATTGGATTTTCATAAGATTTTTAGTAGGAGGAGCTGAAATTGAAGAAATGTTGGTAAAATTAAATTAAATCTTTTTGAATTTTTTTATGATTTTTAGTGAATGGTGCAGAATTTGAGTAAATTTACTTGATATTCACTTCGATTCTTTTGGATTTTCTTAAGATTTTTAGTAGGAGGAGCTGAAATTGAAGAAATGTTGGTAAAATTAAATTAAATCTTTTTGATTTTTTTTTATGATTTTTAGTGAAAGGTGCAGAATTTGAGTAAGTTTACTTGATATTCACTTCGATTCCTTTGAATTTTCTTAAGATTTTTTGTAGGAGGAGCTGAAATTGAAAAAATTTTGTTGAAATTAAATTACATCTTTTTGAATTTTTTAATGATTTTTAGTTACAGATGCAGAATTTGAGTAAATTTAGTTGATATTCACTTCGATTCTTTTGGATTTTCTTAAGATTTTTAGTAGGAGGTGCTGAAATTGAAGAAATGTTGGTAAAATTAAATTAAATCTTTTTAATTTTTTTTATGATTTTTAGTGAAAGGTGCAGAATTTGAGTAAGTTTACTTGATATTCACTTCGATTCCTTTGAATTTTCTTAAGATTTTTAGTAGAAGGAGCTGAAATTGAAAAAATTTTGGTGATATTAAATTAAATCTTTTTGAATTTTTTTATGATTTTTAGTTTAAGGTGCAGAATTTGTAAAAATATTGTTGAAATTCACTTCGATTCTTTTGCATTTTCTTAAGCTTTTTAGTAGAAGGAGCTGAAATTGATGATATTTTGGTGAAATTAAATTAAATTTCTTTGCATTTTTTTATGATTTTTAGTTAAAGGTGCAGAATTTGAGCAAATTTAGTTGATATTCACTTAGATTCTATTGGATTTTCAAAAGATTTTTAGTAGGAGGAGCTGAAATTGAAAAAATTTTGGTGAAATTAAATTAAATCTTTTTGAATTTTTTTTATGATTTTTAGGTACAGATGCAGAGTTTGAGTAAATTTAGTTGATATTCACTTCGATTCCTTTTGGATTTTCATAAGATTTTTAGTAGAAGGAACGGAAATTGATGAAATTTTAGTGAAATTAAATTAAATTTCTTTGCATTTTTGAATGATTTTTAGTTAAAGGTGCAGAATTTGAGAAAATATTGTTGAAATTCACTTCGATTCTTTTGCATTTTCTTAAGCTTTTTAGTAGGAGGTGCTGAAATTGAAAAAATTTTGGTGATATTAAATTAAATCTTTTTGAATTTTTTTATGATTTTTAGTTACAGATGCAGAATTTGAGTAAATTTAGTTGATATTCACTTAGATTCTATTGGATTTTCATAAGATTTTTAGTAGGAGGAGCTGAAATTGAAGAAATGTTGGTAAAATTAAATTAAATCTTTTTGAATTTTTTTATGATTTTTAGTGAATGGTGCAGAATTTGAGTAAATTTACTTGATATTCACTTCGATTCTTTTGGATTTTCTTAAGATTTTTAGTAGGAGGAGCTGAAATTGAAGAAATGTTGGTAAAATTAAATTAAATCTTTTTAATTTTTTTTATGATTTTTAGTGAAAGGTGCAGAATTTGAGTAAGTTTACTTGATATTCACTTCGATTCCTTTGAATTTTCTTAAGATTTTTAGTAGAAGGAGCTGAAATTGAAAAAATTTTGGTGATATTAAATTAAATCTTTTTGAATTTTTTTATGATTTTTAGTTTAAGGTGCAGAATTTGTAAAAATATTGTTGAAATTCACTTCGATTCTTTTGCTTTTTCTTAAGCTTTTTAGTAGGAGGTGCTGAAATTGAAGGAAATTGTGGTAAAATTAAATCAAATCTTTCTGAATTTTTTTATGATTTTTAGTTACAGATGCAGAATTTGAGTAAATTTAGTAGATATTCACTTAGATTCTATTGGATTTTCATAAGATTTTTAGTAGATGGAGCTGAAATTGATGATATTTTGGTGAAATTAAATTAAATCTTTTTGAATTTTTTTATGATTTTTAGTTACAGATGCAGAATTCGAGTAAGTTTACTTGATATTCACTTCGATTCCTTTGAATTTTCTTAAGATTTTTTGTAGGAGGAGCTGAAATTGAAAAAATTTTGGTGATATTAAATTAAATCTTTTTGAATTTTTTAATGATTTTTAGTTACAGATGCAGAATTTGAGTAAATTTAGTTGATATTCACTTCGATTCTTTTGAATTTTCTTAAGATTTTTAGTAGAAGGAGCTGAAATTGATAATATTTTGGTGAAATTATATTAAATTTCTTTGCATTTTTTTATGATTTTTAGTTACAGATGCAGAATTTGATAAAATTTAGTTGATATACACTTCGATTCCTTTGGATTTTCATAAGATTTTTAGTAGAAGGAGCTGAAATTGAAGGAAATTGTGGTAAAATTAAATTAAATCTTTTTGAATTTTTTTTATGATTTTCAGGTACAGATGCAGAGTTTGAGTAAATTTAGTTGATATTCACTTCGATTCCTTTTGGATTTTCATAAGATTTTTAGTAGAAGGAGCTGAAATTGATGAAATTTTAGTGAAATTAAATTAAATTTCTTTGCATTTTTTAATGATTTTTAGTTAAAGGTGCAGAATTTGAGAAAATATTGTTGAAATTCACATCAATTCTTTTGCATTTTCTTAAGCTATTTAGTAGGAGGTGCTGAAATTGAAAAAATTTTGGTGATATTAAATTAAATCTTTTTGAATTTTTTTATGATTTTTAGTTACAGATGCAGAATTTGAGCAAATTTAGTTGATATTCACTTCGATTCCTTTTGGATTTTCATAAGATTTTTAGTAGAAGGAGCTGAAATTGATGAAATTTTAGTGAAATTAAATTAAATATCTTTGCATTTTTTAATGATTTTTAGTTAAAGGTGCAGAATTTGAGAAAATATTGTTGAAATTTACTTCGATTCTTTTGCATTTTCTTAAGCTTTTTAGTAGGAGGTGCTGAAATTGAAAAAATTTTGGTGATATTAAATTAAATCTTTTTGAAATTTTTTATGATTTTTAGATACAGATGCAGAATTTGAGTAAATTTAGTTGATATTCACTTCGATTCTTTTGAATTTTCTTAAGATTTTTAGTAGAAGGAGCTGAAATTGAAGGAAATTGTGGTAAAATTAAATTAAATCTTTCTGAATTTTTTTATGATTTTTAGTTACAGATGCAGAATTTGAGCAAATTTAGTTGATATTCACTTAGATTCTATTGGATTTTCATAAGATTTTTAGTAGGAGGAGCTGAAATTGAAAAAAATTTGGTAAAATTAAATTAAATCTTTTTGAATTTTTTTATGATTTTTAGTGAAAGGTGCAGAATTTGAGTAAATTTACTTGATATTCACTTCGATTCTTTTGGATTTTCTTAAGATTTTTAGTAGGAGGAGCTGAAATTGAAGAAATGTTGGTAAAATTAAATTAAATCTTTTTAATTTTTTTTATGATTTTTAGTGAAAGGTGCAGAATTTGAGTAAGTTTACTTGATATTCACTTTGATTCCTTTGAATTTTCTTAAGATTTTTAGTAGAAGGAGCTGAAATTGAAAAAATTTTGGTGATATTAAATTAAATCTTTTTGAATTTTTTTATGATTTTTAGTTTAAGGTGCAGAATTTGTAAAAATATTGTTGAAATTCACTTCGATTCTTTTGCTTTTTCTTAAGCTTTTTAGTAGGAGGTGCTGAAATTGAAGGAAATTGTGGTAAAATTAAATCAAATCTTTCTGAATTTTTTTATGATTTTTAGTTACAGATGCAGAATTTGAGTAAATTTAGTAGATATTCACTTAGATTCTATTGGATTTTCATAAGATTTTTAGTAGAAGGAGCTGAAATTGATGATATTTTGGTGAAATTAAATTAAATTTCTTTGCATTTTTTAATGATTTTTAGTTTAAGGTGCAGAATTTGTAAAAATATTGTTGAAATTCACTTCGATTCTTTTGAATTTTCTAATGATTTTTAGTAGGAGAAGCTGAAATTGAAAAAATTTTGTTGAAATTAAATTAAATCTTTTTGAATTTTTTAATGATTTTTAGTTACAGACGCAGAATTTGAGTAAATTTAGTTGATATTCACTTCGATTCTTTTGAATTTTCTTAAGATTTTTAGTAGGAGGTGCTGAAATTGAAGAAATGTTGGTAAAATTAAATTAAATCTTTTTGATTTTTTTTATGATTTTTAGTGAAAGGTGCAGAATTTGAGTAAGTTTACTTGATATTCACTTCGATTCCTTTGAATTTTCTTAAGATTTTTAGTAGAAGGAGCTGAAATTGATAATATTTTGGTGAAATTAAATTAAATTTCTTTGCATTTTTTTATGATTTTTAGTTACAGATGCAGAATTTGATAAAATTTAGTTGATATACACTTCGATTCCTTTGGATTTTCATAAGATTTTTAGTAGAAGGAGCTGAAATTGAAGGAAATTGTGGTAAAATTAAATTAAATCTTTCTGAATTTTTTTATGATTTTTAGTTACAGATGCAGAATTTGATAAAATTTAGTTGATATTCACTTCGATTCCTTTGGATTTTCATAAGATTTTTAGTAGAAGGAGCTGAAATTGAAGGAAATTGTGGAAAAATTAAATTAAATCTTTCTGAATTTTTTTATGATTTTTAGTTACAGATGCAGAATTTGAGTAAATTTAGTTGATATTCACTTCGATTCCTTTGAATTTTCTTAAGATTTTTTGTAGAAGGAGCTGAAATTGATGATATTTTGGTCAAATTAAATTAAATTTCTTTGCATTTTTTTATGATTTTTAGTTACGGATGCAGAATTTGAGTAAATTTAGTTGATATTCACTTCGATTCCTTTGGATTTTCAAAAGATTTTTAGTAGGAGGAGCTGAAATTGAAAAAATTTTGGTGAAATTAAATTAAATCTTTTTGAATTTTTTTATGATTTTTAGGTACAGATGCAGAGTTTGAGTAAATTTAGTTGATATTCACTTCGATTCCTTTTGGATTTTCATAAGATTTTTAGTAGAAGGAGCTGAAATTGATGAAATTTTAGTGAAATTAAATTAAATTTCTTTGCATTTTTTAATGATTTTTTGTTAAAGGTGCAGAATTTGAGAAAATATTGTTGAAATTCACTTCGATTCTTTTGCATTTTCTTAAGCTTTTTAGTAGGAGGTGCTGAAATTGAAAAAATTTTGGTGATATTAAATTAAATCTTTTTGAATTTTTTTATGATTTTTAGTTACAGATGCAGAATTTGAGTAAATTTAGTTGATATTCACTTAGATTCTATTGGATTTTCATAAGATTTTTAGTAGGAGGAGCTGAAATTGAAGAAATGTTGGTAAAATTAAATTAAATCTTTTTGAATTTTTTTATGATTTTTAGTGAATGGTGCAGAATTTGAGTAAATTTACTTGATATTCACTTCGATTCTTTTGGATTTTCTTAAGATTTTTAGTAGGAGGAGCTGAAATTGAAGAAATGTTGGTAAAATTAAATTAAATCTTTTTGATTTTTTTTTATGATTTTTAGTGAAAGGTGCAGAATTTGAGTAAGTTTACTTGATATTCACTTCGATTCCTTTGAATTTTCTTAAGATTTTTTGTAGGAGGAGCTGAAATTGAAAAAATTTTGTTGAAATTAAATTAAATCTTTTTGAATTTTTTAATGATTTTTAGTTACAGATGCAGAATTTGAGTAAATTTAGTTGATATTCACTTCGATTCTTTTGAATTTTCTTAAGATTTTTAGTAGGAGGTGCTGAAATTGAAGAAATGTTGGTAAAATTAAATTAAATCTTTTTAATTTTTTTTATGATTTTTAGTGAAAGGTGCAGAATTTGAGTAAGTTTACTTGATATTCACTTCGATTCCTATGAATTTTCTTAAGATTTTTAGTAGAAGGAGCTGAAATTGAAAAAATTTTGGTGATATTAAATTAAATCTTTTTGAATTTTTTTATGATTTTTAGTTTAAGGTGCAGAATTTGTAAAAATATTGTTGAAATTCACTTCGATTCCTTTGCATTTTCTTAAGATTTTTAGTAGAAGGAGCTGAAATTGATGATATTTTGGTGAAATTAAATTAAATTTCTTTGCATTTTTTTATGATTTTTAGTTAAAGGTGCAGAATTTGAGCAAATTTAGTTGATATTCACTTAGATTCTATTGGATTTTCAAAAGATTTTTAGTAGGAGGAGCTGAAATTGAAAAAATTTTGGTGAAATTAAATTAAATCTTTTTGAATTTTTTTTATGATTTTTAGGTACAGATGCAGAGTTTGAGTAAATTTAGTTGATATTCACTTCGATTCCTTTTGGATTTTCATAAGATTTTTAGTAGAAGGAACGGAAATTGATGAAATTTTAGTGAAATTAAATTAAATTTCTTTGCATTTTTGAATGATTTTTAGTTAAAGGTGCAGAATTTGAGAAAATATTGTTGAAATTCACTTCGATTCTTTTGCATTTTCTTAAGCTTTTTAGTAGGAGGTGCTGAAATTGAAAAAATTTTGGTGATATTAAATTAAATCTTTTTGAATTTTTTTATGATTTTTAGTTACAGATGCAGAATTTGAGTAAATTTAGTTGATATTCACTTAGATTCTATTGGATTTTCATAAGATTTTTAGTAGGAGGAGCTGAAATTGAAGAAATGTTGGTAAAATTAAATTAAATCTTTTTGAATTTTTTTATGATTTTTAGTGAATGGTGCAGAATTTGAGTAAATTTACTTGATATTCACTTCGATTCTTTTGGATTTTCTTAAGATTTTTAGTAGGAGGAGCTGAAATTGAAGAAATGTTGGTAAAATTAAATTAAATCTTTTTAATTTTTTTTATGATTTTTAGTGAAAGGTCCAGAATTTGAGTAAGTTTACTTGATATTCACTTCGATTCCTTTGAATTTTCTTAAGATTTTTAGTAGATGGAGCTGAAATTGAAAAAATTTTGATGATATTAAATTAAATCTTTTTGAATTTTTTTATGATTTTTAGTTTAAGGTGCAGAATTTGTAAAAATATTGTTGAAATTCACTTCGATTCTTTTGCTTTTTCTTAAGCTTTTTAGTAGGAGGTGCTGAAATTGAAGGAAATTGTGGTAAAATTAAATCAAATCTTTCTGAATTTTTTTATGATTTTTAGTTACAGATGCAGAATTTGAGTAAATTTAGTAGATATTCACTTAGATTCTATTGGATTTTCATAAGATTTTTAGTAGATGGAGCTGAAATTGATGATATTTTGGTGAAATTAAATTAAATCTTTTTGAATTTTTTTATGATTTTTAGTTACAGATGCAGAATTCGAGTAAGTTTACTTGATATTCACTTTGATTCCTTTGAATTTTCTTAAGATTTTTTGTAGGAGGAGCTGAAATTGAAAAAATTTTGGTGATATTAAATTAAATCTTTTTGAATTTTTTTATGATTTTTAGTTACAGATGCAGAATTTGAGTAAATTTAGTTGATATTCACTTCGATTCCTTTGGATTTTCTTAAGATTTTTAGTAGAAGGAGCTGAAATTGATGATATTTTGGTGAAATTAAATTAAATTTCTTTGCATTTTTTAATGATTTTTAGTTTAAGGTGCAGAATTTGTAAAAATATTGTTGAAATTCACTTCGATTCTTTTGAATTTTCTTATGATTTTTAGTAGGAGAAGCTGAAATTGAAAAAATTTTGTTGAAATTAAATTAAATCTTTTTGAATTTTTTAATGATTTTTAGTTACAGATGCAGAACTTGAGTAAATTTAGTTGATATTCACTTCGATTCTTTTGAATTTTCTTAAGATTTTTAGTAGGAGGTGCTGAAATTGAAGAAATGTTGGTAAAATTAAATTAAATCTTTTTGATTTTTTTTATGATTTTTAGTGAAAGGTGCAGAATTTGAGTAAGTTTACTTGATATTCACTTCGATTCCTTTGAATTTTCTTAAGATTTTTAGTAGAAGGAGCTGAAATTGATAATATTTTGGTGAAATTAAATTAAATTTCTTTGCATTTTTTTATGATTTTTAGTTACAGATGCAGAATTTGATAAAATTTAGTTGATATACACTTCGATTCCTTTGGATTTTCATAAGATTTTTAGTAGAAGGTGCTGAAATTGAAGGAAATTGTGGTAAAATTAAATTAAATCTTTTTGAATTTTTTTTATGATTTTTAGGTACAGATGCAGAGTTTGAGTAAATTTAGTTGATATTCACTTCGATTCCTTTTGGATTTTCATAAGATTTTTAGTAGAAGGAGCTGAAATTGATGAAATTTTAGTGAAATTAAATTAAATTTCTTTGCATTTTTTAATGATTTTTAGTTAAAGGTGCAGAATTTGAGAAAATATTGTTGAAATTCACTTCGATTCTTTTGCATTTTCTTAAGCTTTTTAGTAGGAGGTGCTGAAATTGAAAAAATTTTGGTGATATTAAATTAAATCTTTTTGAATTTTTTTATGATTTTTAGTTACAGATGCAGAGTTTGAGTAAATTTAGTTGATATTCACTTCGATTCCTTTTGGATTTTCATAAGATTTTTAGTAGAAGGAGCTGAAATTGATGAAATTTTAGTGAAATTAAATTAAATATCTTTGCATTTTTTAATGATTTTTAGTTAAAGGTGCAGAATTTGAGAAAATATTGTTGAAATTCACTTCGATTCTTTTGCATTTTCTTAAGCTTTTTAGTAGGAGGTGCTGAAATTGAAAAAATTTTGGTGATATTAAATTAAATCTTTTTGAATTTTTTTATGATTTTTAGATACAGATGCAGAATTTGAGTAAATTTAGTTGATATTCACTTCGATTCTTTTGAATTTTCTTAAGATTTTTAGTAGAAGGAGCTGAAATTGAAGGAAATTGTGGTAAAATTAAATTAAATCTTTCTGAATTTTTTTATGATTTTTAGTTACAGATGCAGAATTTGAGCAAATTTAGTTGATATTCACTTAGATTCTATTGGATTTTCATAAGATTTTTAGTAGGAGGAGCTGAAATTGAAGAAATGTTGGTAAAATTAAATTAAATCTTTTTGAATTTTTTTATGATTTTTAGTGAAAGGTGCAGAATTTGAGTAAATTTACTTGATATTCACTTCGATTCTTTTGGATTTTCTTAAGATTTTTAGTAGGAGGAGCTGAAATTGAAGAAATGTTGGTAAAATTAAATTAAATCTTTTTAATTTTTTTTATGATTTTTAGTGATAGGTGCAGAATTTGAGTAAGTTTACTTGATATTCACTTTGATTCCTTTGAATTTTCTTAAGATTTTTAGTAGAAGGAGCTGAAATTGAAAAAATTTTGGTGATATTAAATTAAATCTTTTTGAATTTTTTTATGATTTTTAGTTTAAGGTGCAGAATTTGTAAAAATATTGTTGAAATTCACTTCGATTCTTTTGCTTTTTCTTAAGCTTTTTAGTAGGAGGTGCTGAAATTGAAGGAAATTGTGGTAAAATTAAATCAAATCTTTCTGAATTTTTTTATGATTTTTAGTTACAGATGCAGAATTTGAGTAAATTTAGTTGATATTCACTTCGATTCCTTTGGATTTTCTTAAGATTTCTAGTAGAAGGAGCTGAAATTGATGATATTTTGGTGAAATTAAATTAAATTTCTTTGCATTTTTTAATGATTTTTAGTTTAATGTGCAGAATTTGTAAAAATATTGTTGAAATTCACTTCGATTCTTTTGCATTTTCTTAAGCTTTTTAGTAGGAGGTGCTGAAATTGAAAAAATTTTGGTGATATTAAATTAAATCTTTTTGAATTTTTTTATGATTTTTAGTTACAGATGCAGAGTTTGAGTAAATTTAGTTGATATTCACTTCGATTCCTTTTGGATTTTCATAAGATTTTTAGTAGAAGGAGCTGAAATTGATGAAATTTTAGTGAAATTAAATTAAATTTCTTTGCATTTTTTAATGATTTTTAGTTAAAGGTGCAGAATTTGAGAAAATATTGTTGAAATTCACTTCGATTCTTTTGCATTTTCTTAAGCTTTTTAGTAGGAGGTGCTGAAATTGAAAAAATTTTGGTGATATTAAATTAAATCTTTTTGAATTTTTTTATGATTTTTAGATACAGATGCAGAATTTGAGTAAATTTAGTTGATATTCACTTCGATTCTTTTGAATTTTCTTAAGATTTTTAGTAGGAGGTGCTGAAATTGATGATATTTTGGTGAAATTAAATTAAATTTCTTTGCATTTTTTAATGATTTTTAGTTTAAGGTGCAGAATTTGTAAAAATATTGTTGAAATTCACTTCGATTCTTTTGAATTTTCTTATGATTTTTAGTAGGAGAAGCTGAATTTGAAAAAATTTTGATGAAATTAAATTAAATCTTTATGAATTTTTTAATGATTTTTAGTTACAGATGCAGAATTTGAGTAAATTTAGTTGATATTCACTTCGATTCTTTTGAATTTTCTTAAGATTTTTAGTAGGAGGTGCTTAAATTGAAGAAATGTTGGTAAAATTAAATTAAATCTTTTTGATTTTTTTTATGATTTTTAATGAAAGGTGCAGAATTTGAGTAAGTTTACTTGATATTCACTTCGATTCCTTTGAATTTTCTTAAGATTTTTAGTAGAAGGAGCTGAAATTGATAATACTTTGGTGAAATTAAATTAAATATCTTTGCATTTTTTTATGATTTTTAGTTACAGATGCAGAATTTGATAAAATTTAGTTGATATTCACTTCGATTCCTTTGGATTTTCATAAGATTTTTAGTAGAAGGAGCTGAAATTGAAGGAAATTGTGGAAAAATTAAATTAAATCTTTCTGAATTTTTTTATGATTTTTAGTTACAGATGCAGAATTTGAGTAAATTTAGTTGATATTCACTTCGATTCCTTTGAATTTTCTTAAGATTTTTTGTAGAAGGAGCTGAAATTGATGATATTTTGGTCAAATTAAATTAAATTTCTTTGCATTTTTTTATGATTTTTAGTTACGGATGCAGAATTTGAGTAAATTTAGTTGATATTCACTTCGATTCCTTTGGATTTTCAAAAGATTTTTAGTAGGAGGAGCTGAAATTGAAAAAATTTTGGTGAAATTAAATTAAATCTTTTTGAATTTATTTATGATTTTTAGGTACAGATGCAGAGTTTGAGTAAATTTAGTTGATATTCACTTCGATTCCTTTTGGATTTTCATAAGATTTTTAGTAGAAGGAGCTGAAATTGATGAAATTTTAGTGAAATTAAATTAAATTTCTTTGCATTTTTTAATGATTTTTTGTTAAAGGTGCAGAATTTGAGAAAATATTGTTGAAATTCACTTCGATTCTTTTGCATTTTCTTAAGCTTTTTAGTAGGAGGTGCTGAAATTGAAAAAATTTTGGTGATATTAAATTAAATCTTTTTGAATTTTTTTATGATTTTTAGTTACAGATGCAGAATTTGAGTAAATTTAGTTGATATTCACTTAGATTCTATTGGATTTTCATAAGATTTTTAGTAGGAGGAGCTGAAATTGAAGAAATGTTGGTAAAATTAAATTGAATCTTTTTGATTTTTTTTATGATTTTTAGTGAATGGTGCAGAATTTGAGTAAATTTACTTGATATTCACTTCGATTCGTTTGGATTTTCTTAAGATTTTTAGTAGGAGGAGCTGAAATTGAAGAAATGTTGGTAAAATTAAATTAAATCTTTTTGATTTTTTTTATGATTTTTAGTGAAAGGTGCAGAATTTGAGTAAGTTTACTTGATATTCACTTCGATTCCTTTGAATTTTCTTAAGATTTTTTGTAGGAGGAGCTGAAATTGAAAAAATTTTGTTGAAATTAAATTAAATCTTTTTGAATTTTTTAATGATTTTTAGTTACAGATGCAGAATTTGAGTAAATTTAGTTGATATTCACTTCGATTCTTTTGAATTTTCTTCAGATTTTTAGTAGGAGGTGCTGAAATTGAAGAAATGTTGGTAAAATTAAATTAAATCTTTTTAATTTTTTTTATGATTTTTAGTGAAAGGTGCAGAATTTGAGTAAGTTTACTTGATATTCACTTCGATTCCTTTGAATTTTCTTAAGATTTTTAGTAGAAGGAGCTGAAATTGAAAAAATTTTGGTGATATTAAATTAAATCTTTTTGAATTTTTTTATGATTTTTAGTTTAAGGTGCAGAATTTGTAAAAATATTGTTGAAATTCACTTCGATTCTTTTGCATTTTCTTAAGCTTTTTAGTAGAAGGAGCTGAAATTGATGATATTTTGGTGAAATTAAATTAAATTTCTTTGCATTTTTTTATGATTTTTAGTTAAAGGTGCAGAATTTGAGCAAATTTAGTTGATATTCACTTAGATTCTATTGGATTTTCAAAAGATTTTTAGTAGGAGGAGCTGAAATTGAAAAAATTTTGGTGAAATTAAATTAAATCTTTTTGAATTTTTTTTATGATTTTTAGGTACAGATGCAGAGTTTGAGTAAATTTAGTTGATATTCACTTCGATTCCTTTTGGATTTTCATAAGATTTTTAGTAGAAGGAACGGAAATTGATGAAATTTTAGTGAAATTAAATTAAATTTCTTTGCATTTTTGAATGATTTTTAGTTAAAGGTGCAGAATTTGAGAAAATATTGTTGAAATTCACTTCGATTCTTTTGCATTTTCTTAAGCTTTTTAGTAGGAGGTGCTGAAATTGAAAAAATTTTGGTGATATTAAATTAAATCTTTTTGAATTTTTTTTATGATTTTTAGTGAATGGTGCAGAATTTGAGTAAATTTACTTGATATTCACTTCGATTCCTTTTGGATTTTCATAAGATTTTTAGTAGAAGGAACGGAAATTGATGAAATTTTAGTGAAATTAAATTAAATTTCTTTGCATTTTTGAATGATTTTTAGTTAAAGGTGCAGAATTTGAGAAAATATTGTTGAAATTCACTTCGATTCTTTTGAATTTTCTTAAGCTTTTTAGTAGGAGGTGCTGAAATTGAAAAAATTTTGGTGATATTAAATTAAATCTTTTTGAATTTTTTTATGATTTTTAGTTACAGATGCAGAATTTGAGTAAATTTAGTTGATATTCACTTAGATTCTATTGGATTTTCATAAGAATTTTAGTAGGAGGAGCTGAAATTGAAGAAATGTTGGTAAAATTAAATTAAATCTTTTTAATTTTTTTTATGATTTTTAGTGAAAGGTGCAGAATTTGAGTAAGTTTACTTGATATTCACTTCGATTCCTTTGAATTTTCTTAAGATTTTTAGTAGAAGGAGCTGAAATTGAAAAAATTTTGATGATATTAAATTAAATCTTTTTGAATTTTTTTATGATTTTTAGTTTAAGGTGCAGAATTTGTAAAAATATTGTTGAAATTCACTTCGATTCTTTTGCTTTTTCTTAAGCTTTTTAGTAGGAGGTGCTGAAATTGAAGGAAATTGTGGTAAAATTAAATCAAATCTTTCTGAATTTTTTTATGATTTTTAGTTACAGATGCAGAATTTGAGTAAATTTAGTAGATATTCACTTAGATTCTATTGGATTTTCATAAGATTTTTAGTAGATGGAGCTGAAATTGATGATATTTTGGTGAAATTAAATTAAATCTTTTTGAATTTTTTTATGATTTTTAGTTACAGATGCAGAATTCGAGTAAGTTTACTTGATATTCACTTCGATTCCTTTGAATTTTCTTAAGATTTTTTGTAGGAGGAGCTGAAATTGAAAAAATTTTGGTGATATTAAATTAAATCTTTTTGAATTTTTTTATGATTTTTAGTTACAGATGCATAATTTGAGTAAATTTAGTTGATATTCACTTCGATTCCTTTGGATTTTCTTAAGATTTTTAGTAGAAGGAGCTGAAATTGATGATATTTTGGTGAAATTAAATTAAATTTCTTTGCATTTTTTAATGATTTTTAGTTTAATGTGCAGAATTTGTAAAAATATTGTTGAAATTCACTTCGATTCTTTTGAATTTTCTTATGATTTTTAGTAGGAGAAACTGAAATTGAAAAAATTTTGTTGAAATTAAATTAAATCTTTTTGAATTTTTTAATGATTTTTAGTTACAGATGCAGAATTTGAGTAAATTTAGTAGATATTCACTTAGATTCTATTGGATTTTCATAAGATTTTTAGTAGATGGAGCTGAAATTGATGATATTTTGGTGAAATTAAATTAAATCTTTTTGATTTTTTTTATGATTTTTAGTGAAAGGTGCAGAATTTGAGTAAGTTTACTTGATATTCACTTCGATTCCTTTGAATTTTCTTAAGATTTTTAGTAGAAGGAGCTGAAATTGATAATATTTTGGTGAAATTAAATTAAATTTCTTTGCATTTTTTTATGATTTTTAGTTAAAGGTGCAGAATTTGAGAAAATATTGTTGAAATTCACTTCGATTCTTTTGCATTTTCTTAAGCTTTTTAGTAGGAGGTGCTGAAATTGAAAAAATTTTGGTGATATTAAATTAAATCTTTTTGAATTTTTTTATGATTTTTAGTTACAGATGCAGAGTTTGAGTAAATTTAGTTGATATTCACTTCGATTCCTTTTGGATTTTCATAAGATTTTTAGTAGAAGGAGCTGAAATTGATGAAATTTTAGTGAAATTAAATTAAATTTCTTTGCATTTTTGAATGATTTTTAGTTAAAGGTGCAGAATTTGAGAAAATATTGTTGAAATTCACTTCGATTCTTTTGCATTTTCTTAAGCTTTTTAGTAGGAGGTGCTGAAATTGAAAAAATTTTGGTGATATTAAATTAAATCTTTTTGAATTTTTTTATGATTTTTAGATACAGATGCAGAATTTGAGTAAATTTAGTTGATATTCACTTCGATTCTTTTGAATTTTCTTAAGATTTTTAGTAGGAGGTGCTGAAATTGATGATATTTTGGTGAAATTAAATTAAATATCTTTGCATTTTTTAATGATTTTTAGTTTAAGGTGCAGAATTTGTAAAAATATTGTTGAAATTCACTTCGATTCTTTTGAATTTTCTTATGATTTTTAGTAGGAGAAGCTGAATTTGAAAAAATTTTGATGAAATTAAATTAAATCTTTATGAATTTTTTAATGATTTTTAGTTACAGATGCAGAATTTGAGTAAATTTAGTTGATATTCACTTCGATTCTTTTGAATTTTCTTAAGATTTTTAGTAGGAGGTGCTTAAATTGAAGAAATGTTGGTAAAATTAAATTAAATCTTTTTGATTTTTTTTATGATTTTTAATGAAAGGTGCAGAATTTGAGTAAGTTTACTTGATATTCACTTCGATTACTTTGAATTTTCTTAAGATTTTTAGTAGAAGGAGCTGAAATTGATAATACTTTGGTGAAATTAAATTAAATATCTTTGCATTTTTTTATGATTTTTAGTTACAGATGCAGAATTTGATAAAATTTAGTTGATATTCACTTCGATTCCTTTGGATTTTCATAAGATTTTTAGTAGAAGGAGCTGAAATTGAAGGAAATTGTGGAAAAATTAAATTAAATCTTTCTGAATTTTTTTATGATTTTTAGTGAAAGGTGCAGAATTTGAGTAAGTTTACTTGATATTCACTTCGATTCCTTTGAATTTTCTTAAGATTTTTAGTAGAAGGAGCTGAAATTGATAATATTTTGGTGAAATTAATGTGACGCCCCAAGATTTTTCGCGCGCGGTTACTTCAACTCATTTATAAATCTATATACAAATCCGCTCAAATCTTCCCCAAAACCTCAATTCTTACCCCTTTTCCATGACCACGGCCGCCTTGGCGATGTACCTTAGCGGTCCCCATCTCAAGACGGTCAATCATTAAATCTCCTTCCCTTATTCGCCCAACGCGGCACAAATTCCTCTCTTACGTCAAATCTAAACAAGTCCCTCGCCCCACAAATATCTTAAATCGAGACCACGTCTCACACCCTCTCAATGACCAAAGCAGTCAAACCCTCCGACGTCCCTTTCCTATTAAAACACCCAAAATCCATTCGAGGAGTTGAGCAAATCAAAATCCTATGTATAAAAACCCCGGAAGCATAGATGCGAATCCAAATATAGATCAACCTTTGGTCCCTACAAAAAACCCCAAAAGTTACTGCGACGCATGTTCCTAATTAGGTCAAGGTGCATACTGCGCACCCCCCTTCATACTGTAAAATATTATATAAGCAGGGCAAAGTCCATACCGCGGGTACACCCCACAACCCCTTGCAAAATCATATAAATACAAGGGCCCGGAGACAGAAGTCCTCTTTCGACGAAATACCTTTGCCGAAGGAAAGCTAATTACTCGAAACCATTTAAGGTCTCGCTGATCAAAGTATCATTTAAAATAAATTCAAACACCATCAACCATCAAGTATCGTAAGAGATTATAACTACTATTAATACCACGGTATATCACCATCATCTATGACAATTGTTCACATTCTTATTGTTTCATATTGTTTCACATTACAACGCTTATTGCGTTTATATTATCTTGTATTGCTATTCACATTATTTCGTATTGCAAAGCTTATTGCGCTCATATTATCGTGTATTGCTGTTTGCATTGCTTATTAACGCCTATTGCGTAAATCATTCTATCTTATTAATATATATATCTTGTATTTCATGTTCATATTCATAACTCATAACCATTATATACATGCTATGTTCATCGCCTATCCATTATTATAAAACGTAACTATCTGCACAACGATAGTGCATTATATATTATCAAAACTATAAAGTGAATAAACAGTTTTACTTTAAATCTGTTACGAATTATTTGTGTCAATCCTTCGGCTACGAAGATCCCGAAATCCAAACAGGCTGCCGGAACAGCTGATTCCGGGCAACGACCGCAGAAAGCGTCACGGTGTTTACTAAACTTACTTACGCATAGGTTTCGCTTAACCGTATGACTAGTCAAATCTCGCGAAGTATTACATGTGTCTTTTACGATAATGCAGCGGTAAATCCGATTACCTAAGCAAACCAAAACAAGTGCTCTAACGGGTGTCTCTCCAATACAAACCAGTTCATTTAAACCTTCCCTGGTCGATTAGTGTGCAGAATTAAACATTACTCGCCTGACGTTCAAAAAACGGTTAGTGTGCAGAATTAAACATTTCTCGCCTGTCAGTCCCAAATCCATTAGTGCGTAGAATTTCACATTTCTCTCCCGCCTTCTACCTAAATCCTCAGTGTGCAGAATTGAACATTGCTCGCCTGACTCTCCTTGCATTCTCAGTGTGCAGAATTAAACATTACTCGCCTGCCGTTCGATACGATTAGTGTGCAGAATTTCACATTTCTCGCCTGACGTTCGAAATGGTTAGTGTGCAGAATTGAACATTGCTCGCCTGACTTTCCCTAAATCCTCAGTGTGCAGAATTAAACATTACTCGCCTGCCGTTCGATACGATTAGTGTGCAGAATTTCACATTTCTCGCCTGACGTTCGAAATGGTTAGTGTGCAGAATTGAACATTGCTCGCCTGACTTTCCCTAAATCCTCAGTGTGCAGAATTAAACATTACTCGCCTGCCATTCGAAACAATTAGTGTGCAGAATTTCACATTTCTCGCCTGACGCTCGAAATGGTTAGTGTGCAGAATTGAATATTGCTCGCCTGACCTTCCCTAATCTTCAATCCCCTGAATCTAACATTCTCCCGGCCGTTCGAGACGATTAGCGTGCAGAATTTCACATTTCTCGCCTGACAATCGAAAAGGCTGGTGTACAGAATTACGTCGTCAAATACCTGATTTCCTCGCCTCCCGGTGCGCTGAACTATAGATCAGCGCCTGGAATTTATGTAAAAACCCCTTTGTCATTTGTCCCATTAAATCCATAACCCGGGACGTGACAAAATTTTTGGTGACAGCGGTGGGATGTCGGTGTGGATTGTGCTGCGATCCGAGGACGGATCTTCCCGGTAGGGGGGGAGGTGTGACGTCCCGACCCCACCACGCGACTTAGTGTCAACGAGCGTCACCAGAGGTCTCCAATTAATCCTTCTCGCTAGTCCTAACTCTCAATATCATTCGTATATATACGAGTTCCAAAATCATATCCTCTGTGTCCCCGTGCGTGTCTAGGGCAGGGGTCGTCAGCTGTAGCCCTACTGATGAGTCTGGCTGACGATCCCAAGACGAAACACACCTCTTCTTTTCCTCCTCGATCCCAAAAAGCCAATCCACCTGCCCCGCACAGTTTACTCCATTGCGGCGTAACCCGGCCGGCCTTAGGGCGCGACGGTACGTTGGAGGCGACGGGGCAAGAACTCCTTTCTCGTCATCGTCCTAACCCCTTTACCACCCAGGACGTGACATAAAAATGGTGACAGCGGTGGGATGTCGGTGTGGATTGTGCTGCGATCCGAGGACGGATCTTCCCGGTAGGGGGGGAGGTGTGACGTCCCGACCCCACCACGCGACTTAGTGTCAACGAGCGTCACCAGAGGTCTCCAATTAATCCTTCTCGCTAGTCCTAACTCTCAATATCATTCGTATATATACGAGTTCCAAAATCATATCCTCTGTGTCCCCGTGCGTGTCTAGGGCAGGGGTCGTCAGCTGTAGCCCTACTGATGAGTCTGGCTGACGATCCCAAGACGAAACACACCTCTTCTTTTCCTCCTCGATCCCAAAAAGCCAATCCACCTGCCCCGCACAGTTTACTCCATTGCGGCGTAACCCGGCCGGCCTTAGGGCGCGACGGTACGTTGGAGGCGACGGGGCAAGAACTCCTTTCTCGTCATCGTCCTAACCCCTTTACCACCCAGGACGTGACATAAAAATGGTGACAGCGGTGGGATCTTCGTCAACCGTTGTAAAAAGAAATTTTAATACGGTGCCCACAAGGTCCCTATATTTAGCATTCATGTGCATTGAGCACCCAAATCGGTGGGAACCGACTTACAGAAGCCGCCGCCTACAAAGTCTAACGGCTTACTTGAATTCACTGACGTGTGTTTCTGGAGGGATCGCTACCACACAGGACGGAAGCGAAATTTGCGTAAGGTGTTCTAGCGTAGCGCCCGCAGACACCATAGAAATATATTGGACGCATTACTACTATACTTATAGGACCCCAGTTAATTGCCCGCGGTGTAGGGAATTACTATTACCAAACCGCCCCATAAGAGATTGCACCGAGTGCACGGCAAGCTATCTTCTCACGGGTAAAAGTTACTTAAGGTTCGATAATAACAAATTATAAAAACCCTAGACGTACAATCTCAAATTTATAATAAATTCTAAAGTACTAAGTTTCATACAAAAAAATTACTTATGTATATCACGCGTTCACAAGTGATCATAGCAGGTCAACGACGCCAAAGGTTACAAGGCACCATTTCGCGCACCATTGCGTGCATGCAGAGCGTAGTTTGTCTTAGAGGCCGTTCAGCTAAAACTTACAACAAGGAAGATATTTGCTTGCCCTGCTCCTGGTTGTACCCAGAAAAAGTAGAAAAGGAGCAGCTCCTTCATTATTACGAAACGCCAAAACCGATTACCCCTTGCAAATGGTGTGGAATTCCTCTATACCATACTCGCCCCATGCATAGTTGTCCCATATGCGTAGAATTCTATATCCTTTCTGGAGAAACCTACGACGGATTTGAGGAACCAGAAGAACTAGATTTTTAAACGGCGACGTAACCTTAGTAGCCAAGGTGGAACGTCTGTTATTTCAGACAGGCAAAGACCTGTCGAGTACTCAACGCCAATAATATTTTCCGATTAGCATGTGTGATAAACACACAAGTATAGACAATTTGTACTATCCAAGCCGTAGATTCCGAGGCGTATTATCTGACTCAAACGCATTGGTTTGTGTTTCTGGCACCGTAGTAACGACCACGGAAGGCGTCAATATTTGTCAAAATTGTTTCAATTTGGATCCGGTAGAGGTGGACGAGATCTATCAAACTCACCACTACCGACCAAACGACATACTCCCCGAGTGTCCCCATTGTAGAGACCATCTATTCAGAGCACGTCCCATTAGCGAATGTGCCGCGTGCACCAAAAAAGATCGCCTCTCCAATAAGAGACAAAACGGTTTTAACGTACACCAAAGTCTAGAGCACTGCAGGGTTTAAACAAAGGCCGGACGCCTAAACGTAGGGAAATCCCCATAAATTCCGAACACACCAAAAATTCAATCCAATTAATCATGTCCGTGTACGGGGACACAAATGAATCTCGCGTGGTGGACCAAGGCGCGGACCCTTCCATTAACCGAATTGACACCGCGACCGTCGAATTAATGGACCGGATACAACTATTACGGGAAAAACAAGCTGAAATCGAACGCTTGCACGCGAAATATGTCGTAAATCCGCAACCCAAAACGCGTTCGGACGCAGCCGCCGGTTCAGACGGCCCCGCGTCGGAAGATCTCTCAAATCAAATACAAGCCATCCGCGAAATAATGGAAAAGCTTCTTGTACCCTCGCCACTAGTAAACAATTTTGGCACCCCCGGTTCCTCGCGATTCGATAGGAAACCAAACTTAAACTATGACCGCGATACCGACCACAGTCCATCGCCCCAAATCAGCTTAAAGGACGCCATAGAGACAGTCCCTAATTTTAACGGGAATAACATACCCGTGGTGCAATTCGCGAGAGCCTGTAATAGGGCTAAGGCTCTGGTTCCCCCGCAAGCCGAACCCCAGTTGGCTAGGTTACTACGTAATAAATTACAAGACCATGCTAGCTTGGCCGTTGAGGATAGGGTCTTCGACACCGTGAAAGACTTAATTAAACAACTTAAATTAACCTTCTCCCCTGCAAAAACGGCTGACCATTATCGCGGTGAGCTCGCGAACGTTATGAAAGGAGCCAACGAGCACGTGTTAGAATATATCTCCCGCGTTAAGGACCTCCGGTTCGCAATTCTAGAAGAGGATAGGGAATACTACCGCGATTTCGCTAGGAATCACCCCGAGGACCTAGATCGCCTGACATTGGACTCATTCGTCGATGGACTTCCACCTCATGTAAGGACGAATCTACTACAGCACCAGTTCGAAACGCTCGACGAAGCGTTCAACCTGGCCATTCGAGTAGACAAGAAGATGGAAAGGGATCGCATCAGGTTCTCAGAACCGAAGACCCCCAAACTGACGTGCCAACTCTGCAACAAGACCGGTCACGACGCCCGAGTCTGTCGCAGCAACCCAGGTCCGCCAGCTCAACCCTCCGAGAGGCAGCCCACAACCCTTCCTGCGGATTATGGGAATGGAGCATCAAGCCAACTACTCCCATATTGGGACAAGACTCGACCTCCACCCCCCAGGCCTACGGAGCTGCGAATCTGCGGATATTGCAAGAAGCCCGGACACCTGATTTCAGAATGTAGGAAGCGTATATATAATTATAATGCAAGGAACCCTGGAACCTTCCAGGAGACGAACTCGGGAAACGCCCCGCCTCCACGGGTACCTATGGACGCGTACCGTGGGACAGGCCAAGCGGGAGCGCGTCCGATAAACGTACAGAGGGAATAGAGGGTAACAAACATAAAATCGCCACTGCGCGGGTAAATCCGGTAAATGAAGCCCCGTCCGTAATAGTCAACTCCCCCGATTTCGAAGAAGACGCCGAATTAATGATCGACTCCGGATCAGAGGTGAACTTACTAAAAGTTCAGGTCGTAAAAAGAATCCAAGACGTCAATATAGAGAATAAGTTATTACTTAAAGGGATTTCTACGGACCCTGTCCCTACCCTCGGGACAATCAAAATAACTCTTTTGGGCGAAGATGCCACGTTCCACGTAGTCCCAAAAGACTTCCCAATTAGACCACAAGGTATACTAGGAGCCGAATTTCTAACAGGAAGGAATGCCACTATCGACTACCTTAAGAAACAGCTACACTTTCACGGAAACTCCATCCCATTCATTAATAGGGATCAAGTGACGCTACCCGCAAGATCGAGAACAGGTACCTTCGTGTACGTATCGAATTTAAATCTCGAAGAAGGATACTTGCCCCGATTAAATCTGGGCACAGGAATTCACGCTGGTAACGCTCTTGTCCGTAATCAAAACGGCAAAGCATACCTGCAAATGGTAAACTCAAACGAAGAAGACTCCATAATTACAATACCCACCGTTGAACTGGAGGAATTCGACCGGATAATCGCGGAACCTAGACAAAAACGAAGAAGAGAGACAACACCGCCTTCAGGCATCAACCCCATCCCCAATCTAATGAAAATCAAGTCCCTGTTAGCCCTGGACCTATCAATCCACCAACCCGAGGCATCTGCGAAAGTGCACTCACTCCCACCCCCTACGCATCCCACGAAATTTTCTCTTCCCTTAAAATCCCTCAAGTCTCTCGCGAAAACGTTTACTATGGAACCATTAGAAAATTCTGAAGAATCTCCTTCAAGGGCGGAACTAGTATTAAAATCGATCTCCATGGAACACATGAATCCGGAAGAACAGCGCCACGTTCAAGAAATAATAAAGCGAAACCATGACCTCTTCCATCTCCCAGACGAGAAGTTGGGTCACACGAACGCTATTCAACACGGAATCCAAACAACGGACCCGGCGCCGGTTAATACGAAGCAATATCGCTTCCCTCAAGTCCACAAGAAAGAAATCACCAAACAAGTACAAAAGATGTTGGAAAGCGAAATTATCAAGCCATCATTATCGCCCTACAATTCACCCATCTGGATCGTCTCCAAGAAACCAGGACCCAATGGAGAACTCCTGTGGCGGATGGTAATCGATTTCAGGGACGTAAACAAAATAACCGTTCCTGACGCCTATCCACTCCCGAACATCAACGAAATATTGGACCAACTGGGAGGAGCAAAATACTTCTCCGTATTCGACCTCGCTTCAGGATTTCATCAAATACCCATGAAGCCGGAAGACTCACCAAAAACAGCATTTTCTACGCCTCATGGACATTACGAATTTGTTAGGATGCCGTTTGGACTTTGTAACGCACCAGCTACGTTCCAACGTCTGATGGACCACACTCTTACGGGACTCCAGGGCACGGAAATGTTCGTGTATTTGGACGACATCGTCCTTTACGCGAGCTCCCTCACCGAACATTTAATAAAATTTAAGAAACTCGCCTATCGTCTCCGCGAAGCGAACCTTAAACTGCAACCTTCCAAGTGCAAATTTTTACATAAGGAAGTTGCATACTTGGGTCACGTGATCACCGAGGAAGGGGTAAAACCGGATCAACAGAAGATTCAAGCCGTCCGTAACTACCCAGCACCTCGCACACCCAAAGGAATTAAAGAATTCCTTGGATTAACCGGTTATTACCGAAGATTTATCCCAGACTTTTCTAAGGTTGCTCGCCCGTTGACCCAACTTTTGAAGAAAGACACAACATTTAATTGGGGACCGTCCCAGCAAACTGCTTTCGACCACTTAAGGTCAGCCTTGCAAACAGAACCTATCCTACAATATCCGAATTTTAACCTGGAATTCCACGTCACTACTGATGCCTCCGAATACGCCATCGGAGGAATATTAAGTCAGGCTATTGACGAAAAAGAGCTACCAATTGCTTACGCGTCCCGTCTTTTAAACAAAGCGGAAATCAATTACGCGACTATAGAAAAGGAACTCCTAGCAATAGTTTATTGTGTCAGATACTTCCGTCCTTACCTTTATGGGAGGAAATTTATTTTATATACCGACCACCAACCTTTAGTTTGGTTACACAGGGTAAAGGACCCGACGTCGCGACTCGTTAGGTGGCGCCTAAAATTAGCGGAATACGACTATGACATTCGATATCAACCGGGAAAAAGCAACAAACTTGCTGACGCCTTATCCCGTAATCCACCTACGGCGGAGACATGCCCCATACGACCACGAGAGGAAAATGACGATGACTGGGAAGATCTGCCCCCGCCTAAACGAGGCCCAGGGAGACCTCGGGGCTCCCAAGCGTCCACCTCCACACAAAAATCTACAAGTAAAATTCGCCACAGAACGGCTCCTACGAGGACGCAACCACGCCGAAAGGTACGCAAGGACCTGACGCCGATAATAGCGCCACCGGATTCCCCGTCGCTAAATCTACCAGAAGCAGGAAATACTACAGAAGAAGAAACCCAGGTAGCAGAAGAGGAACCTGCAGAGGAGCCGTATTCGGTTATCTCGTTTCCAGAATCGCCAGCACCGCCGGAACAAGATGACTCAGATTCCGATGTGGCATCAAACGCTTCACATGAATCAACATCGGACTCGGAATCATCGATAATCGAGACAAACGATCCTCCGGAACCAGCCTACGAAGCAGACCCTGATAAGGACCTCAGGATAACGCCAGTAATCAGTCGCGACCCGTTGTCCCTTCGAAAAGAAACGCTCGTATTCTTTTTAAGCGCCGATGGGAAAACTTGCGACGATGGCGCGAAACAACTGCAGGAAGCGGGAATCCTGCCAATAACAAAAGACCTCACACTAGGCAGGGCACACGTAACATTCAACAAGGGCCAAATTCTCATCGGGTTAGTTATTAAGGAAACGCAAAATACGCCTTTAGTCACTACCACATGGGGCGAAACCCTTTCTTCCCTTAGAAATGTAGTACGTGAGCTCATAATATATTCTTTCAGTATAGCTAAAACTACTAGTATCGATCAGTTAAGCTGGCAAGATATTATTACAGATATTCTCGAAACCCTCGACGAAGAAGACATTAGTATCACGATATGTTTACAAATAGTCCGCATCCCGAAGGATGCGGAACGACGAAACATTATTATGGAGAATCATGCATCCGCGTTAGCCGGTCATAAAGGAGTAACCAAAACATATAACCGTATTCGTCACTACTATTTTTGGAAAGGCATGAAGAAAGCCGTGGAAGATTTCGTCCGAAACTGCGAGGACTGCCAACGAAAGAAACTAGTGCGTGTAAAAACCAGACAACCAATGATCCTTACCGATACTCCTGGACGCGCCTTCGATAAAGTTGCGTTAGATATAGTAGGGCCGTTACCTACTACAAGAATGGGGAATACCTACATTCTAACAATGCAGGATTTACTAACAAAATACTTCGTGTGCGAACCCCTTAAACAATCCACAGCGATAAAAATTGCAGACGCATTTATAAAACGATTTATTTGTCAATTCGGAGCTCCTAGAGCCATCCTCACTGACCAAGGAGCAAATCTCACCGGTAATTTCATGAAAGCTATCGCGCAGAAATTTAAAATCGAACAATTTCGAACCACAGCCTTTCACCCGCAAACAAACGGCTCTCTAGAACGATCGCACCTCGTATTAACCGAATATTTAAAGATGTTTATAAGTAGGTACAGCGACTGGGACGAATGGACTGAAATGGCCGCGTTCTCTTATAATACCAGCGTCCACGAGGGCACTGGTTACACTCCACACGAGCTAGTATTCGGGAAAATAGCCCGGGTACCCAGTCAGAAACGGGTGCCCGAAGATTTTGAAAATGAAACTTACAACCACTACCTGTCCAAATTAAGTACGAGGCTACAAGAACTGCAAATCGCTGCAGCTGAAAAGTTGAATCAGTCCAAGCTTCGTTACAAAAAATATTATGATAGACATATAAACGAAGAGACCTTCAAACCGGGTGACCCTGTCTTTGTATTAATAGAACCGAGAAAAGGGAAATTTGGCGACCAATACTCTGGTCCCCACACTATATTAGAGGTGATTCCCTCTCAGAATCTCAGAATATCATGGAAGGGAAAAAGTAAAATCATCCATGCGAACAAAGCGCGTCTTGGCCACTTACGCGAGAATCCAAGTTGACCCCTTTATCAAACCAAACATACTAATCCTACTTTATCTTAGATCGTTAAAAGTTAACGCACAGGGAAGCATGCCCCATAGGCGGACCGCTATAGCGGGCCAACCCCACCATTTCGGGGGGGGCCAGAAAAGGAGGCTCTCCCGCATGCGGTGGCGGCGCCGAAGGAACACCCTGGCGGGAAGGAGCAATTCTCCTCTCCTCCCAAGGGTCATCGCCGACACCGTAGTCAGGGAAGCTGAGACTCGCCTGGAAAACCTCCTCAGGGAGGCAGATCCCCACGCGGAGGCTATCCTCAGGGAGGCAGACACATCCATGGAGGTCGTCGATCTCACCGACTCCCCTGCCCCTACACCCATCGACTGGGTAACCCTTATGGAGGCGATCACGCCTCCACTCCCGCAACGCGCCCCAAGGGCAATACATGCACCTCCTCCCCGACCCAGCAATACCCCTTTCCCCTCTATAATTCCTCCAAATCCAGGTGTAGTGGAAATCCTGGACACGGCGTCAGCCATCAGAGTCCCTGACACCAGGGAACTGACGCCGGAGTTTCTAAGGTGGTTCAATGACCAATATCAAGATGGTCATAACCTCGCGTACATCCTGGAGGATGTCACCTTTTCCACCCTTTCCTATTCATATCCCCCTTAAACTTCTTGTATATATATATGTAAATAGTCCCTTATAAATACATCCCTTAAACGTTTTTTCTTTCTTTTTATGTATATGTATTTACCAAAAGCCCTTTTGGCAGATAATTTTGTTTTCTTTCTTTGTTTTTTGAATAATCACATTTTATTTTTTTTTTTCCTCCAAAGAATTATTTTGTTTGACACTGCGACGAGCAGGACCAATAACTTCAAAATCCACCTTTGCTCCTTACGGTGAAGAAATGCAGGCATTTCTTCATATAAGGGGGGAGGTGTGACGCCCCAAGATTTTTCGCGCGCGGTTACTTCAACTCATTTATAAATCTATATACAAATCCGCTCAAATCTTCCCCAAAACCTCAATTCTTACCCCTTTTCCATGACCACGGCCGCCTTGGCGATGTACCTTAGCGGTCCCCATCTCAAGACGGTCAATCATTAAATCTCCTTCCCTTATTCGCCCAACGCGGCACAAATTCCTCTCTTACGTCAAATCTAAACAAGTCCCTCGCCCCACAAATATCTTAAATCGAGACCACGTCTCACACCCTCTCAATGACCAAAGCAGTCAAACCCTCCGACGTCCCTTTCCTATTAAAACACCCAAAATCCATTCGAGGAGTTGAGCAAATCAAAATCCTATGTATAAAAACCCCGGAAGCATAGATGCGAATCCAAATATAGATCAACCTTTGGTCCCTACAAAAAACCCCAAAAGTTACTGCGACGCATGTTCCTAATTAGGTCAAGGTGCATACTGCGCACCCCCCTTCATACTGTAAAATATTATATAAGCAGGGCAAAGTCCATACCGCGGGTACACCCCACAACCCCTTGCAAAATCATATAAATACAAGGGCCCGGAGACAGAAGTCCTCTTTCGACGAAATACCTTTGCCGAAGGAAAGCTAATTACTCGAAACCATTTAAGGTCTCGCTGATCAAAGTATCATTTAAAATAAATTCAAACACCATCAACCATCAAGTATCGTAAGAGATTATAACTACTATTAATACCACGGTATATCACCATCATCTATGACAATTGTTCACATTCTTATTGTTTCATATTGTTTCACATTACAACGCTTATTGCGTTTATATTATCTTATATTGCTATTCACATTATTTCGTATTGCAAAGCTTATTGCGCTCATATTATCGTGTATTGCTGTTTGCATTGCTTATTAACGCCTATTGCGTAAATCATTCTATCTTATTAATATATATATCTTGTATTTCATGTTCATATTCATAACTCATAACCATTATATACATGCTATGTTCATCGCCTATCCATTATTATAAAACGTAACTATCTGCACAACGATAGTGCATTATATATTATCAAAACTATAAAGTGAATAAACAGTTTTACTTTAAATCTGTTACGAATTATTTGTGTCAATCCTTCGGCTACGAAGATCCCGAAATCCAAACAGGCTGCCGGAACAGCTGATTCCGGGCAACGACCGCAGAAAGCGTCACGGTGTTTACTAAACTTACTTACGCATAGGTTTCGCTTAACCGTATGACTAGTCAAATCTCGCGAAGTATTACATGTGTCTTTTACGATAATGCAGCGGTAAATCCGATTACCTAAGCAAACCAAAACAAGTGCTCTAACGGGTGTCTCTCCAATACAAACCAGTTCATTTAAACCTTCCCTGGTCGATTAGTGTGCAGAATTAAACATTACTCGCCTGACGTTCAAAAAACGGTTAGTGTGCAGAATTAAACATTTCTCGCCTGTCAGTCCCAAATCCATTAGTGCGTAGAATTTCACATTTCTCTCCCGCCTTCTACCTAAATCCTCAGTGTGCAGAATTGAACATTGCTCGCCTGACTCTCCTTGCATTCTCAGTGTGCAGAATTAAACATTACTCGCCTGCCGTTCGATACGATTAGTGTGCAGAATTTCACATTTCTCGCCTGACGTTCGAAATGGTTAGTGTGCAGAATTGAACATTGCTCGCCTGACTTTCCCTAAATCCTCAGTGTGCAGAATTAAACATTACTCGCCTGCCGTTCGATACGATTAGTGTGCAGAATTTCACATTTCTCGCCTGACGTTCGAAATGGTTAGTGTGCAGAATTGAACATTGCTCGCCTGACTTTCCCTAAATCCTCAGTGTGCAGAATTAAACATTACTCGCCTGCCATTCGAAACAATTAGTGTGCAGAATTTCACATTTCTCGCCTGACGCTCGAAATGGTTAGTGTGCAGAATTGAACATTGCTCGCCTGACCTTCCCTAATCTTCAATCCCCTGAATCTAACATTCTCCCGGCCGTTCGAGACGATTAGCGTGCAGAATTTCACATTTCTCGCCTGACAATCGAAAAGGCTGGTGTACAGAATTACGTCGTCAAATACCTGATTTCCTCGCCTCCCGGTGCGCTGAACTATAGATCAGCGCCTGGAATTTATGTAAAAACCCCTTTGTCATTTGTCCCATTAAATCCATAACCCGGGACGTGACAGAGGAGCTAAATTTGAATAAATTAAGATGAAATAAACACCTATAGTTCGGATTTTATATAAATTTTTTAGTCAAATTGTGATTTGGAGGTTTTAAACTAAATTTTATTTTTTTGGATTTTGATGAGTTTTTTTGATGGAGGAGCTAAATTTGAATAAATTTAGATGAAATAAACACCTATAGTTCGGATTTTATATAAATTTTTAGTCAAATTGTGATTTGGAGGTTTTAAACTAAATTTTATTTTTTTGGATTTTGATGAGTTTTTTTGATGCAGGAGCTAAATTTGAATAAATTTAGATGAAATAAACACCTATAGTTCGGATTTTATATAAATTTTTAGTCAAATTGAGATTTGGAGGTTTTAAACTAAATTTTATTTTTTTGGATTTTGATGAGTTTTTTTGATGCAGGAGCTAAATTTGAATAAATTTAGATGAAATAAACACCTATAGTTCGGATTTTATATAAATTTTTAGTCAAATTGTGATTTGGAGGTTTTAAACTAAATTTTATTTTTTTGGATTTTGATGAGTTTTTTTGATGCAGGAGCTAAATTTGAATAAATTTAGATGAAATAAACACCTATAGTTCGGATTTCATATAAATTTTTAGTCAAATTGTGATTTAGAGGGTTTAAACTAAGTTTGATTTTTTTGGATTTTGATGAGTTTTTTTGATGGAGGAGCTAAATTTGAATAAATTAAGATGAAATAAACACCTATAGTTCGGATTTTATATAAATTTTTAGTCAACTTGTGATTTGGAGGTTTTAAACTAAATTTTATTTTTTTGGATTTTGATGAGTTTTTTTGATGCAGGAGCTAAATTTGAATAAATTTAGATGAAATAAACACCTATAGTTCGGATTTTATATAAATTTTTAGTCAAATTGTGATTTGGAGGTTTTAAACTAAATTTTATTTTTTTGGATTTTGATGAGTTTTTTTGATGCAGGAGCTAAATTTGAATAAATTTAGATGAAATAAACACCTATAGTTCGGATTTTATATAAATTTTTAGTCAAATTGTGATTTGGAGGTTTTAAACTAAATTTTATTTTTTTGGATTTTGATGAGTTTTTTTGATGCAGGAGCTAAATTTGAATAAATTTAGATGAAATAAACACCTATAGTTCGGATTTCATATAAATTTTTAGTCAAATTGTGATTTAGAGGGTTTAAACTAAGTTTGATTTTTTTGGATTTTGATGAGTTTTTTTGATGGAGGAGCTAAATTTGAATAAATTAAGATGAAATAAACACCTATTGTTCGGATTTTATATAAATTTTTAGTCAACTTGTGATTTGGAGGTTTTAAACTAAATTTTATTTTTTTGGTTTTTGATGAGTTTTTTTGATGCAGGAGCTAAATTTGAATAAATTTAGATGAAATAAACACCTATCGTTCGGATTTGATATAAATTTTTAGTCAAATTGTGATTTGGAGGTTTTAAACTAAATTTTATTTTTTTGGATTTTGATGAGTTTTTTTGATGGAGGAGCTAAATTTGAATAAATTTAGATGAAATAAACACCTATAGTTCGGATTTTATATAAATTTTTAGTCAAATTGTGATTTGGAGGTTTTAAACTAAATTTTATTTTTTTGGATTTTGATGAGTTTTTTTGATGCAGGAGCTAAATTTGAATAAATTTAGATGAAATAAACACCTATAGTTCGGATTTCATATAAATTTTTAGTCAAATTGTGATTTGGAGGTTTTAAACTAAATTTTATTTTTTTGGATTTTGATGAGTTTTTTTGATGGAGGAGCTAAATTTGAATAAATTTAGATGAAATAAACACCTATAGTTCGGATTTTATATAAATTTTTAGTCAAATTGTGATTTGGAGGTTTTAAACTAAATTTTATTTTTTTGGATTTTGATGAGTTTTTTTGATGCAGGAGCTAAATTTGAATAAATTTAGATGAAATAAACACCTATAGTTCGGATTTCATATAAATTTTTAGTCAAATTGTGATTTGGAGGTTTTAAACTAAATTTTATTTTTTTGGATTTTGATGAGTTTTTTTGATGGAGGAGCTAAATTTGAATAAATTTAGATGAAATAAACACCTATAGTTCGGATTTTATATAAATTTTTAGTCAAATTGTGATTTAGAGGGTTTAAACTAAGTTTGATTTTTTTGGATTTTGATGAGTTTTTTTGATGGAGGAGCTAAATTTGAATAAATTATGATGAAATAAACACCTATAGTTCGGATTTTATATAAATTTTTAGTCAAATTTTGATTTGGAGGTTTTAAACTAAATTTTATTTTTTTGGTTTTTAATGAGTTTTTTTGATGCAGGAGCTAAATTTGAATAAATTTAGATGAAATAAACACCTATAGTTCGGATTTTATATAAATTTTTAGTCAAATTGAGATTTGGAGGTTTTAAACTAAATTTTATTTTTTTGGATTTTGATGAGTTTTTTTGATGCAGGAGCTAAATTTGAATAAATTTAGATGAAATAAACACCTATCGTTCGGATTTTATATAAATTTTTAGTCAAATTGTGATTTGGAGGTTTTAAACTAAATTTTATTTTTTTGGATTTTGATGAGTTTTTTTGATGGAGGAGCTAAATTTGAATAAATTTAGATGAAATAAACACCTATAGTTCGGATTTTATATAAATTTTTAGTCAACTTGTGATTTGGAGGTTTTAAACTAAATTTTATTTTTTTGGATTTTGATGAGTTTTTTTGATGCAGGAGCTAAATTTGAATAAATTTAGATGAAATAAACACCTATAGTTCGGATTTTATATAAATTTTTAGTCAAATTGTGATTTGGAGGTTTTAAACTAAATTTTATTTTTTTGGATTTTGATGAGTTTTTTTGATGCAGGAGCTAAATTTGAATAAATTTAGATGAAATAAACACCTATAGTTCGGATTTTATATAAATTTTTAGTCAAATTGTGATTTGGAGGTTTTAAACTAAATTTTATTTTTTTGGATTTTGATGAGTTTTTTTGATGCAGGAGCTAAATTTGAATAAATTTAGATGAAATAAACACCTATAGTTCGGATTTTATATAAATTTTTAGTCAAATTGAGATTTGGAGGTTTTAAACTAAATTTTATTTTTTTGGATTTTGATGAGTTTTTTTGATGCAGGAGCTAAATTTGAATAAATTTAGATGAAATAAACACCTATAGTTCGGATTTTATATAAATTTTTAGTCAAATTGTGATTTGGAGGTTTTAAACTAAATTTTATTTTTTTGGATTTTGATGAGTTTTTTTGATGCAGGAGCTAAATTTGAATAAATTTAGATGAAATAAACACCTATAGTTCGGATTTCATATAAATTTTTAGTCAAATTGTGATTTAGAGGGTTTAAACTAAGTTTGATTTTTTTGGATTTTGATGAGTTTTTTTGATGGAGGAGCTAAATTTGAATAAATTAAGATGAAATAAACACCTATAGTTCGGATTTTATATAAATTTTTAGTCAACTTGTGATTTGGAGGTTTTAAACTAAATTTTATTTTTTTGGATTTTGATGAGTTTTTTTGATGCAGGAGCTAAATTTGAATAAATTTAGATGAAATAAACACCTATAGTTCGGATTTTATATAAATTTTTAGTCAAATTGTGATTTGGAGGTTTTAAACTAAATTTTATTTTTTTGGATTTTGATGAGTTTTTTTGATGCAGGAGCTAAATTTGAATAAATTTAGATGAAATAAACACCTATAGTTCGGATTTTATATAAATTTTTAGTCAAATTGTGATTTGGAGGTTTTAAACTAAATTTTATTTTTTTGGATTTTGATGAGTTTTTTTGATGCAGGAGCTAAATTTGAATAAATTTAGATGAAATAAACACCTATAGTTCGGATTTCATATAAATTTTTAGTCAAATTGTGATTTAGAGGGTTTAAACTAAGTTTGATTTTTTTGGATTTTGATGAGTTTTTTTGATGGAGGAGCTAAATTTGAATAAATTAAGATGAAATAAACACCTATTGTTCGGATTTTATATAAATTTTTAGTCAACTTGTGATTTGGAGGTTTTAAACTAAATTTTATTTTTTTGGATTTTGATGAGTTTTTTTGATGCAGGAGCTAAATTTGAATAAATTTAGATGAAATAAACACCTATCGTTCGGATTTGATATAAATTTTTAGTCAAATTGTGATTTGGAGGTTTTAAACTAAATTTTATTTTTTTGGATTTTGATGAGTTTTTTTGATGGAGGAGCTAAATTTGAATAAATTTAGATGAAATAAACACCTATAGTTCGGATTTTATATAAATTTTTAGTCAAATTGTGATTTGGAGGTTTTAAACTAAATTTTATTTTTTTGGATTTTGATGAGTTTTTTTGATGCAGGAGCTAAATTTGAATAAATTTAGATGAAATAAACACCTATAGTTCGGATTTCATATAAATTTTTAGTCAAATTGTGATTTGGAGGTTTTAAACTAAATTTTATTTTTTTGGATTTTGATGAGTTTTTTTGATGGAGGAGCTAAATTTGAATAAATTTAGATGAAATAAACACCTATAGTTCGGATTTTATATAAATTTTTAGTCAAATTGTGATTTGGAGGTTTTAAACTAAATTTTATTTTTTTGGATTTTGATGAGTTTTTTTGATGCAGGAGCTAAATTTGAATAAATTTAGATGAAATAAACACCTATAGTTCGGATTTCATATAAATTTTTAGTCAAATTGTGATTTGGAGGTTTTAAACTAAATTTTATTTTTTTGGATTTTGATGAGTTTTTTTGATGGAGGAGCTAAATTTGAATAAATTTAGATGAAATAAACACCTATAGTTCGGATTTCATATAAATTTTTAGTCAAATTGTGATTTAGAGGGTTTAAACTAAGTTTGATTTTTTTGGATTTTGATGAGGTTTTTTGATGGAGGAGCTAAATTTGAATAAATTATGATGAAATAAACACCTATAGTTCGGATTTTATATAAATTTTTAGTCAACTTGTGATTTGGAGGTTTTAAACTAAATTTTATTTTTTTGGTTTTTAATGAGTTTTTTTGATGCAGGAGCTAAATTTGAATAAATTTAGATGAAATAAACACCTATAGTTCGGATTTTATATAAATTTTTAGTCAAATTGAGATTTGGAGGTTTTAAACTAAATTTTATTTTTTTGGATTTTGATGAGTTTTTTTGATGCAGGAGCTAAATTTGAATAAATTTAGATGAAATAAACACCTATCGTTCGGATTTTATATAAATTTTTAGTCAAATTGTGATTTGGAGGTTTTAAACTAAATTTTATTTTTTTGGATTTTGATGAGTTTTTTTGATGGAGGAGCTAAATTTGAATAAATTTAGATGAAATAAACACCTATAGTTCGGATTTTATATAAATTTTTAGTCAAATTGTGATTTGGAGGTTTTAAACTAAATTTTATTTTTTTGGATTTTGATGAGTTTTTTTGATGCAGGAGCTAAATTTGAATAAATTTAGATGAAATAAACACCTATAGTTCGGATTTTATATAAATTTTTAGTCAAATTGTGATTTGGAGGTTTTAAACTAAATTTTATTTTTTTGGATTTTGATGAGTTTTTTTGATGCAGGAGCTAAATTTGAATAAATTTAGATGAAATAAACACCTATAGTTCGGATTTCATATAAATTTTTAGTCAAATTGTGATTTAGAGGGTTTAAACTAAGTTTGATTTTTTTGGATTTTGATGAGTTTTTTTGATGGAGGAGCTAAATTTGAATAAATTAAGATGAAATAAACACCTATTGTTCGGATTTTATATAAATTTTTAGTCAACTTGTGATTTGGAGGTTTTAAACTAAATTTTATTTTTTTGGATTTTGATGAGTTTTTTTGATGCAGGAGCTAAATTTGAATAAATTTAGATGAAATAAACACCTATCGTTCGGATTTGATATAAATTTTTAGTCAAATTGTGATTTGGAGGTTTTAAACTAAATTTTATTTTTTTGGATTTTGATGAGTTTTTTTGATGGAGGAGCTAAATTTGAATAAATTTAGATGAAATAAACACCTATAGTTCGGATTTTATATAAATTTTTAGTCAACTTGTGATTTGGAGGTTTTAAACTAAATTTTATTTTTTTGGATTTTGATGAGTTTTTTTGATGCAGGAGCTAAATTTGAATAAATTTAGATGAAATAAACACCTATAGTTCGGATTTCATATAAATTTTTAGTCAAATTGTGATTTAGAGGGTTTAAACTAAGTTTGATTTTTTTGGATTTTGATGAGTTTTTTTGATGGAGGAGCTAAATTTGAATAAATTAAGATGAAATAAACACCTGTAGTTCGGATTTTATATAAATTTTTAGTCAACTTGTGATTTGGAGGTTTTAAACTAAATTTTATTTTTTTGGATTTTGATGAGTTTTTTTGATGGAGGAGCTAAATTTGAATAAATTAAGATGAAATAAACACCTATAGTTCGGATTTTATATAAATTTTTAGTCAAATTGTGATTTAGAGGGTTTAAACTAAGTTTCATTTTTTTGGATTTTGATGAGTTTTTTTGATGGAGGAGCTAAATTTGAATAAATTAAGATGAAATAAACACCTGTAGTTCGGATTTTATATAAATTTTTAGTCAACTTGTGATTTGGAGGTTTTAAACTAAATTTTATTTTTTTGGATTTTGATGAGTTTTTTTGATGCAGGAGCTAAATTTGAATAAATTTAGATGAAATAAACACCTATAGTTCGGATTTTATATAAATTTTGAGTCAACTTGTGATTTGGAGGTTTTAAACTAAATTTTATTTTTTTGGATTTTGATGAGTTTTTTTGATGCAGGAGCTAAATTTCAATAAATTTATGTGAAATAAACACCTATAGTTCGGATTTCATATAAATTTTTAGTCAAATTGTGATTTAGAGGGTTTAAACTAAGTTTGATTTTTTTGGATTTTGATGAGTTTTTTTGATGGAGGAGCTAAATTTGAATAAATTAAGATGAAATAAACACCTGTAGTTCGGATTTTATATAAATTTTTAGTCAACTTGTGATTTGGAGGTTTTAAACTAAATTTTATTTTTTTGGATTTTGATGAGTTTTTTTGATGCAGGAGCTAAATTTGAATAAATTTAGATGAAATAAACACCTATAGTTCGGATTTTATATAAATTTTTAGTCAAATTGTGATTTGGAGGTTTTAAACTAAATTTTATTTTTTTGGATTTTGATGAGTTTTTTTGATGGAGGAGCTAAATTTGAATAAATTTAGATGAAATAAACACCTATAGTTCGGATTTTATATAAATTTTTAGTCAAATTGTGATTTGGAGGTTTTAAACTAAATTTTATTTTTTTGGATTTTGATGAGTTTTTTTGATGCAGGAGCTAAATTTGAATAAATTAAGATGAAATAAACACCTATAGTTCGGATTTTATATAAATTTTTAGTCAACTTGTGATTTGGAGGTTTTAAACTAAATTTTATTTTTTTGGATTTTGATGAGTTTTTTTGATGGAGGAGCTAAATTTGAATAAATTAAGATGAAATAAACACCTATAGTTCGGATTTTATATAAATTTTTAGTCAACTTGTGATTTGGAGGTTTTAAACTAAATTTTATTTTTTTGGATTTTGATGAGTTTTTTTGATGCAGGAGCTAAATTTGAATAAATTTAGATGAAATAAACACCTATAGTTCGGATTTCATATAAATTTTTAGTCAAATTGTGATTTAGAGGGTTTAAACTAAGTTTGATTTTTTTGGATTTTGATGAGTTTTTTTGATGGAGGAGCTAAATTTGAATAAATTAAGATGAAATAAACACCTGTAGTTCGGATTTTATATAAATTTTTAGTCAACTTGTGATTTGGAGGTTTTAAACTAAATTTTATTTTTTTGGATTTTGATGAGTTTTTTTGATGCAGGAGCTAAATTTGAATAAATTTAGATGAAATAAACACCTATAGTTCGGATTTTATATAAATTTTTAGTCAAATTGTGATTTGGAGGTTTTAAACTAAATTTTATTTTTTTGGATTTTGATGAGTTTTTTTGATGGAGGAGCTAAATTTGAATAAATTTAGATGAAATAAACACCTACAGTTCGGATTTTATATAAATTTTTAGTCAAATTGTGATTTGGAGGTTTTAAACTAAATTTTATTTTTTTGGATTTTGATGAGTTTTTTTGATGCAGGAGCTAAATTTGAATAAATTTAGATGAAATAAACACCTATAGTTCGGATTTTATATAAATTTTTAGTCAAATTGAGATTTGGAGGTTTTAAACTAAATTTTATTTTTTTGGATTTTGATGAGTTTTTTTGATGCAGGAGCTAAATTTGAATAAATTTAGATGAAATAAACACCTATAGTTCGGATTTCATATAAATTTTTAGTCAAATTGTGATTTAGAGGGTTTAAACTAAGTTTGATTTTTTTGGATTTTGATGAGTTTTTTTGATGGAGGAGCTAAATTTGAATAAATTAAGATGAAATAAACACCTATAGTTCGGATTTTATATAAATTTTTAGTCAACTTGTGATTTGGAGGTTTTAAACTAAATTTTATTTTTTTGGATTTTGATGAGTTTTTTTGATGGAGGAGCTAAATTTGAATAAATTAAGATGAAATAAACACCTACATTTCGGATTTTATATAAATTTTTAGTCAAATTGTGATTTAGAGGGTTTAAACTAAATTTTATTTTTTTGGATTTTGATGAGTTTTTTTGATGCAGGAGCTAAATTTGAATAAATTTAGATGAAATAAACACCTATAGTTCGGATTTCATATAAATTTTTAGTCAAATTGTGATTTAGAGGGCTTAAACTAAGTTTGATTTTTTTGGAGTTTGTTGAGTGTTTTTGATGGAGGAGCTAAATTTGAATAAATTAAGATGAAATAAATACCTATAGTTCGGATTTTATATAAATTTTTAGTCAACTTGTGATTTGGAGGTTTTAAACTAAATTTTATTTTTTTGGATTTTGATGAGTTTTTTTGATGCAGGAGCTAAATTTGAATAAATTTAAATGAAATAAACACCTATAGTTCGAATTTTATATAAATTTTTAGTCAAATTGAGATTTGGAGGTTTTAAACTAAATTTTATTTTTTTGGATTTTGATGAGTTTTTTTGATGCAGGAGCTAAATTTGAATAAATTTAGATGAAATAAACACCTATAGTTCGGATTTTATATAAATTTTTAGTCAAATTGTGATTTGGAGGTTTTAAACTAAATTTTATTTTTTTGGATTTTGATGAGTTTTTTTGATGCAGGAGCTAAATTTGAATAAATTTAGATGAAATAAACACCTATAGTTCGGATTTTATATAAATTTTTAGTCAAATTGTGATTTGGAGGTTTTAAACTAAATTTGAATTTTTTGGATTTTGATGAGTTTTTTTGATGGAGGAGCTAAATTTGAATAAATTTAGATGAAATAAACACCTATAGTTCGGATTTCATATAAATTTTTAGTCAAATTGTGATTTAGAGGGTTTAAACTAAGTTTGATTTTTTTGGATTTTGATGAGTTTTTTTGATGGAGGAGCTAAATTTGAATAAATTATGATGAAATAAACACCTATAGTTCGGATTTTATATAAATTTTTAGTCAACTTGTGATTTGGAGGTTTTAAACTAAATTTTATTTTTTTGGTTTTTAATTAGTTTTTTTGATGCAGGAGCTAAATTTGAATAAATTTAGATGAAATACACACCTATAGTTCGGATTTTATATAAATTTTTGGTCAAATTGTGATTTGGAGGTTTTAAACTAAATTTTATTTTTTTGGATTTTGATGAGTTTTTTTGATGCAGGAGCTAAATTTGAATAAATTTAGATGAAATAAACACCTATAGTTCGGATTTCATATAAATTTTTAGTCAAATTGTGATTTAGAGGGTTTAAACTAAGTTTGATTTTTTTGGATTTTGATGAGTTTTTTTGATGGAGGAGCTAAATTTGAATAAATTAAGATGAAATAAACACCTATAGTTCGGATTTTATATAAATTTTTAGTCAACTTGTGATTTGGAGGTTTTAAACTAAATTTTATTTTTTTTGGATTTTGATGAGTTTTTTTGATGCAGGAGCTAAATTTGAATAAATTTAGATGAAATAAACACCTATACTTCGGATTTTATATAAATTTTTAGTCAACTTGTGATTTGGAGGTTTTAAACTAAATTTTATTTTTTTGGATTTTGATGAGTTTTTTTGATGCAGGAGCTAAATTTGAATAAATTTAGATGAAATAAACACCTATAGTTCGGATTTTATATAAATTTTTAGTCAAATTGAGATTTGGAGGTTTTAAACTAAATTTTATTTTTTTGGATTTTGATGAGTTTTTTTGATGCAGGAGCTAAATTTGAATAAATTTAGATGAAATAAACACCTTTGGTTCGGACTTCATATAAATTTTTAGTCAAATTGAGATTTGGAGGTTTTAAACTAAATTTTATTTTTTTGGATTTTGATGAGTTTTTTTGATGCAGGAGCTAAATTTGAATAAATTTAGATGAAATAAACACCTATAGTTCGGATTTTATATAAATTTTTAGTCAAATTGTGATTTGGAGGTTTTAAACTAAATTTTATTTTTTTGGATTTTGATGAGTTTTTTTGATGGAGGAGCTAAATTTGAATAAATTTAGATGAAATAAACACCTATAGTTCGGATTTTATATAAATTTTTAGTCAAATTGTGATTTGGAGGTTTTAAACTAAATTTTATTTTTTTGGATTTTGATGAGTTTTTTTGATGGAGGAGCTAAATTTGAATAAATTAAGATGAAATAAACACCTATAGTTCGGATTTTATATAAATTTTTAGTCAACTTGTGATTTGGAGGTTTTAAACTAAATTTTATTTTTTTGGATTTTGATGAGTTTTTTTGATGCAGGAGCTAAATTTGAATAAATTTAAATGAAATAAACACCTATAGTTCGGATTTTATATAAATTTTTAGTCAAATTGAGATTTGGAGGTTTTAAACTAAATTTTATTTTTTTGGATTTTGATGAGTTTTTTTGATGCAGGAGCTAAATTTGAATAAATTTAGATGAAATAAACACCTATCGTTCGGATTTTATATAAATTTTTAGTCAAATTGTGATTTGGAGGTTTTAAACTAAATTTTATTTTTTTGGATTTTGATGAGTTTTTTTGATGCAGGAGCTAAATTTGAATAAATTTAGATGAAATAAACACCTATAGTTCGGATTTTATATAAATTTTTAGTCAAATTGTGATTTGGAGGTTTTAAACTAAATTTTATTTTTTTGGATTTTGATGAGTTTTTTTGATGCAGGAGCTAAATTTGAATAAATTTAGATGAAATAAACACCTATAGTTCGGATTTCATATAAATTTTTAGTCAAATTGTGATTTAGAGGGTTTAAACTAAGTTTGATTTTTTTGGATTTTGATGAGTTTTTTTGATGGAGGAGCTAAATTTGAATAAATTATGATGAAATAAACACCTATAGTTCGGATTTTATATAAATTTTTAGTCAACTTGTGATTTGGAGGTTTTAAACTAAATTTTATTTTTTTGGTTTTTAATGAGTTTTTTTGATGCAGGAGCTAAATTTGAATAAATTTAGATGAAATAAACACATATAGTTCGGATTTTATATAAATTTTTGGTCAAATTGTGATTTGGAGGTTTTAAACTAAATTTTATTTTTTTGGATTTTGATGAGTTTTTTTGATGCAGGAGCTAAATTTGAATAAATTTAGATGAAATAAACACCTATAGTTCGGATTTCATATAAATTTTTAGTCAAATTGTGATTTAGAGGGTTTAAACTAAGTTTGATTTTTTTGGATTTTGATGAGTTTTTTTGATGGAGGAGCTAAATTTGAATAAATTAAGATGAAATAAACACCTATAGTTCGGATTTTATATAAATTTTTAGTCAACTTGTGATTTGGAGGTTTTAAACTAAATTTTATTTTTTTTGGATTTTGATGAGTTTTTTTGATGCAGGAGCTAAATTTGAATAAATTTAGATGAAAGAAACACCTATACTTCGGATTTTATATAAATTTTTAGTCAACTTGTGATTTGGAGGTTTTAAACTAAATTTTATTTTTTTGGATTTTGATGAGTTTTTTTGATGCAGGAGCTAAATTTGAATAAATTTAGATGAAATAAACACCTATAGTTCGGATTTCATATAAATTTTTAGTCAAATTGTGATTTAGAGGGTTTAAACTAAGTTTGATTTTTTTGGATTTTGATGAGTTTTTTTGATGGAGGAGCTAAATTTGAATAAATTAAGATGAAATAAACACCTGTAGTTCGGATTTTATATAAATTTTTAGTCAACTTGTGATTTGGAGGTTTTAAACTAAATTTTATTTTTTTGGATTTTGATGAGTTTTTTTGATGCAGGAGCTAAATTTGAATAAATTTAGATGAAATAAACACCTATAGTTCGGATTTCATATAAATTTTTAGTCAAATTGTGATTTAGAGGGTTTAAACTAAGTTTGATTTTTTTGGATTTTGATGAGTTTTTTTGATGGAGGAGCTAAATTTGAATAAATTATGATGAAATAAACACCTATAGTTCGGATTTTATATAAATTTTTAGTCAACTTGTGATTTGGAGGTTTTAAACTAAATTTTATTTTTTTTGGATTTTGATGAGTTTTTTTGATGCAGGAGCTAAATTTGAATAAATTTAGATGAAATAAACACCTATACTTCGGATTTTATATAAATTTTTAGTCAACTTGTGATTTGGAGGTTTTAAACTAAATTTTATTTTTTTGGATTTTGATGAGTTTTTTTGATGCAGGAGCTAAATTTGAATAAATTTAGATGAAATAAACACCTATACTTCGGATTTTATATAAATTTTTAGTCAACTTGTGATTTGGAGGTTTTAAACTAAATTTTATTTTTTTGGATTTTGATGAGTTTTTTTGATGCAGGAGCTAAATTTGAATAAATTTAGATGAAATAAACACCTATAGTTCGGATTTCATATAAATTTTTAGTCAAATTGTGATTTAGAGGGTTTAAACTAAGTTTGATTTTTTTGGATTTTGATGAGTTTTTTTGATGGAGGAGCTAAATTTGAATAAATTAAGATGAAATAAACACCTATAGTTCGGATTTTATATAAATTTTTAGTCAACTTGTGATTTGGAGGTTTTAAACTAAATTTTATTTTTTTGGATTTTGATGAGTTTTTTTGATGCAGGAGCTAAATTTGAATAAATTTAAATGAAATAAACACCTATAGTTCGGATTTTATATAAATTTTTAGTCAAATTGAGATTTGGAGGTTTTAAACTAAATTTTATTTTTTTGGATTTTGATGAGTTTTTTTGATGCAGGAGCTAAATTTGAATAAATTTAGATGAAATAAACACCTATCGTTCGGATTTTATATAAATTTTTAGTCAAATTGTGATTTGGAGGTTTTAAACTAAATTTTATTTTTTTGGATTTTGATGAGTTTTTTTGATGGAGGAGCTAAATTTGAATAAATTTAGATGAAATAAACACCTATAGTTCGGATTTTATATAAATTTTTAGTCAAATTGTGATTTGGAGGTTTTAAACTAAATTTTATTTTTTTGGATTTTGATGAGTTTTTTTGATGCAGGAGCTAAATTTGAATAAATTTAGATGAAATAAACACCTATAGTTCGGATTTTATATAAATTTTTAGTCAAATTGTGATATGGAGGTTTTAAACTAAATTTTATTTTTTTGGATTTTGATGAGTTTTTTTGATGCAGGAGCTAAATTTGAATAAATTTAGATGAAATAAACACCTATAGTTCGGATTTCATATAAATTTTTAGTCAAATTGTGATTTAGAGGGTTTAAACTAAGTTTGATTTTTTTGGATTTTGATGAGTTTTTTTGATGGAGGAGCTAAATTTGAATAAATTAAGATGAAATAAACACCTATAGTTCGGATTTTATATAAATTTTTAGTCAACTTGTGATTTGGAGGTTTTAAACTAAATTTTATTTTTTTGGATTTTGATGAGTTTTTTTGATGCAGGAGCTAAATTTGAATAAATTTAAATGAAATAAACACCTATAGTTCGGATTTTATATAAATTTTTAGTCAAATTGAGATTTGGAGGTTTTAAACTAAATTTTATTTTTTTGGATTTTGATGAGTTTTTTTGATGCAGGAGCTAAATTTGAATAAATTTAGATGAAATAAACACCTATCGTTCGGATTTTATATAAATTTTTAGTCAAATTGTGATTTGGAGGTTTTAAACTAAATTTTATTTTTTTGGATTTTGATGAGTTTTTTTGATGGAGGAGCTAAATTTGAATAAATTTAGATGAAATAAACACCTATAGTTCGGATTTTATATAAATTTTTAGTCAAATTGTGATTTGGAGGTTTTAAACTAAATTTTATTTTTTTGGATTTTGATGAGTTTTTTTGATGCAGGAGCTAAATTTGAATAAATTTAGATGAAATAAACACCTATAGTTCGGATTTTATATAAATTTTTAGTCAAATTGAGATTTGGAGGTTTTAAACTAAATTTTATTTTTTTGGATTTTGATGAGTTTTTTTTATGCAGGAGCTAAATTTGAATAAATTTAGATGAAATAAACACCTATAGTTCGGATTTTATATAAATTTTTAGTCAAATTGTGATTTGGAGGTTTTAAACTAAATTTTATTTTTTTGGATTTTGATGAGTTTTTTTGATGCAGGAGCTAAATTTGAATAAATTTAGATGAAATAAACACCTATAGTTCGGATTTCATATAAATTTTTAGTCAAATTGTGATTTAGAGGGTTTAAACTAAGTTTGATTTTTTTGGATTTTGATGAGTTTTTTTGATGGAGGAGCTAAATTTGAATAAATTAAGATGAAATAAACACCTATAGTTCGGATTTTATATAAATTTTTAGTCAACTTGTGATTTGGAGGTTTTAAACTAAATTTTATTTTTTTGGATTTTGATGAGTTTTTTTGATGCAGGAGCTAAATTTGAATAAATTTAGATGAAATAAACACCTATAGTTCGGATTTTATATAAATTTTTAGTCAAATTGTGATTTGGAGGTTTTAAACTAAATTTTATTTTTTTGGATTTTGATGAGTTTTTTTGATGCAGGAGCTAAATTTGAATAAATTTAGATGAAATAAACACCTATAGTTCGGATTTTATATAAATTTTTAGTCAAATTGTGATTTGGAGGTTTTAAACTAAATTTTATTTTTTTGGATTTTGATGAGTTTTTTTGATGCAGGAGCTAAATTTGAATAAATTTAGATGAAATAAACACCTATAGTTCGGATTTCATATAAATTTTTAGTCAAATTGTGATTTAGAGGGTTTAAACTAAGTTTGATTTTTTTGGATTTTGATGAGTTTTTTTGATGGAGGAGCTAAATTTGAATAAATTAAGATGAAATAAACACCTATTGTTCGGATTTTATATAAATTTTTAGTCAACTTGTGATTTGGAGGTTTTAAACTAAATTTTATTTTTTTGGATTTTGATGAGTTTTTTTGATGCAGGAGCTAAATTTGAATAAATTTAGATGAAATAAACACCTATCGTTCGGATTTGATATAAATTTTTAGTCAAATTGTGATTTGGAGGTTTTAAACTAAATTTTATTTTTTTGGATTTTGATGAGTTTTTTTGATGGAGGAGCTAAATTTGAATAAATTTAGATGAAATAAACACCTATAGTTCGGATTTTATATAAATTTTTAGTCAAATTGTGATTTGGAGGTTTTAAACTAAATTTTATTTTTTTGGATTTTGATGAGTTTTTTTGATGCAGGAGCTAAATTTGAATAAATTTAGATGAAATAAACACCTATAGTTCGGATTTCATATAAATTTTTAGTCAAATTGTGATTTGGAGGTTTTAAACTAAATTTTATTTTTTTGGATTTTGATGAGTTTTTTTGATGGAGGAGCTAAATTTGAATAAATTTAGATGAAATAAACACCTATAGTTCGGATTTTATATAAATTTTTAGTCAAATTGTGATTTGGAGGTTTTAAACTAAATTTTATTTTTTTGGATTTTGATGAGTTTTTTTGATGCAGGAGCTAAATTTGAATAAATTTAGATGAAATAAACACCTATAGTTCGGATTTCATATAAATTTTTAGTCAAATTGTGATTTAGAGGGTTTAAACTAAGTTTGATTTTTTTGGATTTTGATGATTTTTTTGATGGAGGAGCTAAATTTGAATAAATTAAGATGAAATAAACACCTATAGTTCGGATTTTATATAAATTTTTAGTCAACTTGTGATTTGGAGGTTTTAAACTAAATTTTATTTTTTTGGATTTTGATGAGTTTTTTTGATGCAGGAGCTAAATTTGAATAAATTTAGATGAAATAAACACCTATAGTTCGGATTTTATATAAATTTTTAGTCAAATTGTGATTTGGAGGTTTTAAACTAAATTTTATTTTTTTGGATTTTGATGAGTTTTTTTGATGCAGGAGCTAAATTTGAATAAATTTAGATGAAATAAACACCTATAGTTCGGATTTTATATAAATTTTTAGTCAAATTGTGATTTGGAGGTTTTAAACTAAATTTTATTTTTTTGGATTTTGATGAGTTTTTTTGATGCAGGAGCTAAATTTGAATAAATTTAGATGAAATAAACACCTATAGTTCGGATTTCATATAAATTTTTAGTCAAATTGTGATTTGGAGGTTTTAAACTAAATTTTATTTTTTTGGATTTTGATGAGTTTTTTTGATGGAGGAGCTAAATTTGAATAAATTTAGATGAAATAAACACCTATAGTTCGGATTTCATATAAATTTTTAGTCAAATTGTGATTTAGAGGGTTTAAACTAAGTTTGATTTTTTTGGATTTTGATGAGTTTTTTTGATGGAGGAGCTAAATTTGAATAAATTATGATGAAATAAACACCTATAGTTCGGATTTTATATAAATTTTTAGTCAACTTGTGATTTGGAGGTTTTAAACTAAATTTTATTTTTTTGGTTTTTAATGAGTTTTTTTGATGCAGGAGCTAAATTTGAATAAATTTAGATGAAATAAACACCTATAGTTCGGATTTTATATAAATTTTTAGTCAAATTGAGATTTGGAGGTTTTAAACTAAATTTTATTTTTTTGGATTTTGATGAGTTTTTTTGATGCAGGAGCTAAATTTGAATAAATTTAGATGAAATAAACACCTATCGTTCGGATTTTATATAAATTTTTAGTCAAATTGTGATTTGGAGGTTTTAAACTAAATTTTATTTTTTTGGATTTTGATGAGTTTTTTTGATGGAGGAGCTAAATTTGAATAAATTTAGATGAAATAAACACCTATAGTTCGGATTTTATATAAATTTTTAGTCAAATTGTGATTTGGAGGTTTTAAACTAAATTTTATTTTTTTGGATTTTGATGAGTTTTTTTGATGCAGGAGCTAAATTTGAATAAATTTAGATGAAATAAACACCTATAGTTCGGATTTTATATAAATTTTTAGTCAAATTGTGATTTGGAGGTTTTAAACTAAATTTTATTTTTTTGGATTTTGATGAGTTTTTTTGATGCAGGAGCTAAATTTGAATAAATTTAGATGAAATAAACACCTATAGTTCGGATTTCATATAAATTTTTAGTCAAATTGTGATTTAGAGGGTTTAAACTAAGTTTGATTTTTTTGGATATTGATGAGTTTTTTTGATGGAGGAGCTAAATTTGAATAAATTAAGATGAAATAAACACCTATTGTTCGGATTTTATATAAATTTTTAGTCAACTTGTGATTTGGAGGTTTTAAACTAAATTTTATTTTTTTGGATTTTGATGAGTTTTTTTGATGCAGGAGCTAAATTTGAATAAATTTAGATGAAATAAACACCTATCGTTCGGATTTGATATAAATTTTTAGTCAAATTGTGATTTGGAGGTTTTAAACTAAATTTTATTTTTTTGGATTTTGATGAGTTTTTTTGATGGAGGAGCTAAATTTGAATAAATTTAGATGAAATAAACACCTATAGTTCGGATTTTATATAAATTTTTAGTCAAATTGTGATTTGGAGGTTTTAAACTAAATTTTATTTTTTTGGATTTTGATGAGTTTTTTTGATGCAGGAGCTAAATTTGAATAAATTTAGATGAAATAAACACCTATAGTTCGGATTTCATATAAATTTTTAGTCAAATTGTGATTTAGAGGGTTTAAACTAAGTTTGATTTTTTTGGATTTTGATGAGTTTTTTTGATGGAGGAGCTAAATTTGAATAAATTAAGATGAAATAAACACCTATAGTTCGGATTTTATATAAATTTTTAGTCAACTTGTGATTTGGAGGTTTTAAACTAAATTTTATTTTTTTGGATTTTGATGAGTTTTTTTGATGCAGGAGCTAAATTTGAATAAATTTAGATGAAATAAACACCTATAGTTCGGATTTTATATAAATTTTTAGTCAAATTGTGATTTGGAGGTTTTAAACTAAATTTTATTTTTTTGGATTTTGATGAGTTTTTTTTATGCAGGAGCTAAATTTGAATAAATTTAGATGAAATAAACACCTATAGTTCGGATTTTATATAAATTTTTAGTCAAATTGTGATTTGGAGGTTTTAAACTAAATTTTATTTTTTTGGATTTTGATGAGTTTTTTTGATGGAGGAGCTAAATTTGAATAAATTTAGATGAAATAAACACCTATAGTTCGGATTTCATATAAATTTTTAGTCAAATTGTGATTTAGAGGGTTTAAACTAAGTTTGATTTTTTTGGATTTTGATGAGTTTTTTTTGATGGAGGAGCTAAATTTGAATAAATTATGATGAAATAAACACCTATAGTTCGGATTTTATATAAATTTTTAGTCAACTTGTGATTTGGAGGTTTTAAACTAAATTTTATTTTTTTGGTTTTTAATGAGTTTTTTTGATGCAGGAGCTAAATTTGAATAAATTTAGATGAAATAAACACCTATAGTTCGGATTTTATATAAATTTTTAGTCAAATTGAGATTTGGAGGTTTTAAACTAAATTTTATTTTTTTGGATTTTGATGAGTTTTTTTGATGCAGGAGCTAAATTTGAATAAATTTAGATGAAATAAACACCTATCGTTCTGATTTTATATAAATTTTTAGTCAAATTGTGATTTGGAGGTTTTAAACTAAATTTTATTTTTTTGGATTTTGATGAGTTTTTTTGATGGAGGAGCTAAATTTGAATAAATTTAGATGAAATAAACACCTATAGTTCGGATTTTATATAAATTTTTAGTCAAATTGTGATTTGGAGGTTTTAAACTAAATTTTATTTTTTTGGATTTTGATGAGTTTTTTTGATGCAGGAGCTAAATTTGAATAAATTTAGATGAAATAAACACCTATAGTTCGGATTTTATATAAATTTTTAGTCAAATTGTGATTTGGAGGTTTTAAACTAAATTTTATTTTTTTGGATTTTGATGAGTTTTTTTGATGCAGGAGCTAAATTTGAATAAATTTAGATGAAATAAACACCTATAGTTCGGATTTCATATAAATTTTTAGTCAAATTGTGATTTAGAGGGTTTAAACTAAGTTTGATTTTTTTGGATTTTGATGAGTTTTTTTGATGGAGGAGCTAAATTTGAATAAATTAAGATGAAATAAACACCTATTGTTCGGATTTTATATAAATTTTTAGTCAACTTGTGATTTGGAGGTTTTAAACTAAATTTTATTTTTTTGGATTTTGATGAGTTTTTTTGATGCAGGAGCTAAATTTGAATAAATTTAGATGAAATAAACACCTATCGTTCGGATTTGATATAAATTTTTAGTCAAATTGTGATTTGGAGGTTTTAAACTAAATTTTATTTTTTTGGATTTTGATGAGTTTTTTTGATGCAGGAGCTAAATTTGAATAAATTTAGATGAAATAAACACCTATAGTTCGGATTTTATATAAATTTTTAGTCAAATTGTGATTTGGAGGTTTTAAACTAAATTTTATTTTTTTGGATTTTGATGAGTTTTTTTGATGCAGGAGCTAAATTTGAATAAATTTAGATGAAATAAACACCTATAGTTCGGATTTCATATAAATTTTTAGTCAAATTGTGATTTAGAGGGTTTAAACTAAGTTTGATTTTTTTGGATTTTGATGAGTTTTTTTGATGGAGGAGCTAAATTTGAATAAATTAAGATGAAATAAACACCTATTGTTCGGATTTTATATAAATTTTTAGTCAACTTGTGATTTGGAGGTTTTAAACTAAATTTTATTTTTTTGGATTTTGATGAGTTTTTTTGATGCAGGAGCTAAATTTGAATAAATTTAGATGAAATAAACACCTATAGTTCGGATTTTATATAAATTTTTAGTCAAATTGTGATTTGGAGGTTTTAAACTAAATTTTATTTTTTTGGATTTTGATGAGTTTTTTTTATGCAGGAGCTAAATTTGAATAAATTTAGATGAAATAAACACCTATAGTTCGGATTTTATATAAATTTTTAGTCAAATTGTGATTTGGAGGTTTTAAACTAAATTTTATTTTTTTGGATTTTGATGAGTTTTTTTGATGCAGGAGCTAAATTTGAATAAATTTAGATGAAATAAACACCTATAGTTCGGATTTCATATAAATTTTTAGTCAAATTGTGATTTAGAGGGTTTAAACTAAGTTTGATTTTTTTGGATTTTGATGAGTTTTTTTGATGGAGGAGCTAAATTTGAATAAATTATGATGAAATAAACACCTATTGTTCGGATTTTATATAAATTTTTAGTCAACTTGTGATTTGGAGGTTTTAAACTAAATTTTATTTTTTTGGATTTTGATGAGTTTTTTTGATGCAGGAGTGTGACATCCCTATAATTTTCGCCCAACCCTAACTAACTTCCTCCTTATATGACCTACCCAAGTATCTACTACTATCTATAAACCTCAACTCTTAACCCTTTACCAATCATCAGATCTTGGACGATGTACCTTAGCGGTCCCCATCTCCAGCTGATTCCCCTTCCCCTCTTCGCCTTAGAGGCATGATTCCCTCCTCAATCACGAATTACAACAAGTCCCTCGCCCCAACCTTCTAAATCAAAACCTCTCCCCCCCCCCCCCTCTCTTCCAATGTAAACCACAAAAGTCCACCCAACGGATTGAGTGCCCCTTTTCGAAATCCCATGGTCTTACAGCCTAATTATAGATCAACCTTTAATTCTTACAAAAACCCCAGAGTTATTACGACACATACTTTACGGATGACTCATCACGCATACCGCAAATTCCACGCATACTTTGGGCATGAGTCATCACGCATACCTCAAATTCCCCGCATACCTCACATTCCATCAATTTGTATAAATACCGGTGCCGCGTGGCCCACGCATCATTCATTATTAGTCCTTGCTATCAGTCGCGATCACTATTCTTTAGTATCTTCACGCATCAGTATTATTCCGTGTTATCGCCAAGTCGCGACCATTACTCTGTGGTTTTCTTTATTAGTTATATTCTTACATTTCAATTCAGTGTACATCAACCAGCGTCTACATCACTGTAAGCGTTTCTATTTCTTTTATTTTATAATATTATTAATGCTTTTGTTTATTACATTTCATTGCTACGTTATTTCTTCGTGCTAATTTCTTTGCTTATCGCTTTATATATATATAGTTTAGTTTGCATTTATATCTTGCTTAAGCTTTAGTCTCTTATTATTATATTGCTATCTTTATCACATAATCTATTATTGTTTAACTCCATTGCTTCGCATCTTTTGCTATTTTTGCCTAACATTAATTTTCTATCATTTACCTTTATATAAATGTTATGTGCCTATGCTAAATGTCCAACGCATAATTATAAGGTGTTTATTGCTATCTGTTACGCGTTCCAATAAATAACGCTTTCGCTTTTATCTTTAAACCGTCAATTCTCGCTATTTCGCCTCGAATACCTGGAACCATTACGCGCAACGACTACAGCTGATCGGTCTCCGCAAGCGCCGGGAGTTCTTGCCCGTGTTTACTAACGTTCTTCCATATAGAGTCCCGCATGGGTATTCCCAAACCAATAGAAAAAACCCTACTATTTACGCCTTTTTCATACGATGCAGCTAGTAAGCCAATTATAAAGCCATAAGTCGAAGCCTGTACTCTCACGTGCGTCACTCGGGTGTACGATCACCATTCAGCCTTCCCTGGTCGATACGAGTCACGAAGCATAGCCTTCATAAAGAAGCAGGTCTTCTTACGAAGCAAAGTCTTCGAGCTCTCCTACAAGTCGCGAAGCATAGCCTTCATAAAGAAGCAGGTCTTCTACGAAGCAAAGTCTTCGAGCTCTCCTACCTCTCCTAAAAGTCGCGAAGCATAGCCTTCATAAAGAAGCAGGTCTTCTTACGAAGCAGAGTCTTCGAGCTCTCCTACACATATCCGCAAGTTCGGAACCATAGCCTTCATAAAGAAGCAGGTCTTCTTACGAAGCAAAGTCCGCACGCAACTTCCCTACCCCATATATGTCACGATCCAAGTCCCGCCACCCAGGACGTGACATAAATTTGGTGACAGCGGTGGGATTCGTCTACTGTTAATAGAAATAAATTCTCTAGCATACGGTACCCACAAGGTCCCGACATTTAATATGTATATTGCAAGGCCACAGCAGATCGCGGTAGCGTATAGAAGCCGCGTACTCGAAACCACTACTACACATATGCAAACATTAAAGTGTGTAAAATTGAGTTTAGCAACAACGAACCAAGACAACGAAATTGCTCGTGCTGCTCCCGGTTGGACCCAGTAAATACGGTGACAGTATCTTTAAATCATTACCGCCAAAACGGCCTACACATTCCACAATTGCCCTCGGAGCAATAAAATCTTAAATTAAACATGTCTGTGTACGGTGAAGCCGACGACTCTCCCGTAAAAGACCAAGACGCGGACGATCACATTAAATTGAAAGATATCGCGACTATCGAACTATTAGAACGAGTAGAACTGTTGCGGAAGAAACGGGCCGAAATCGAAAGGTTATACGCGCAGTATGTCGTAAATCCTGGAACTAATATGCGTCCCAGTTCAGTCACCGTTTCTGACAACCCCGCGCTAGAAGGTCTCTCCGGTCAAATCCAATCCATACGCGAGATGATAGGAAAAATTCTTGAACCCTCGCAAACAACGAATAATTTTGCAACTCCCGGTTCTTCTCGCTTTGATAGGAAACCGCTACCTAACCATAATTATGTATCGAATCGGGACCCGTCGCCCCAGATCAAGCTGAAAGACGCAATAGAAACCGTGCCCAAATTCGACGGTCACAATATTCCGGTATTACAATTCGCTAGGGCCTGCAATAGGGCTAAGGCTCTGGTTCCCCCGCACGCTGAACCTCAGCTTGCGAGGTTGTTACGAAACAAATTACAAGACCACGCTTACTTGGCCGTTGAGGATAGGGTCTTCGACTCTGTAAACGATCTTATTAAACAACTTAAACGCACCTTTTCTCCTGCTAAGACATCGGACCATTATCGCGGAGAACTTGCAAATATCATAAAAGGAACGAACGAACACATATTAGAGTATATTTCTCGAGTCAAGGACCTCCGATTCGCCATTCTGGAAGAGGATAAGGAATATTATCGCGATTTTGCACGAGACCATTCCCAAAACCTCGAACGTCTGACTTTAGATTCATTTATTGACGGCCTCCCACCCTACTTAAGAATGAGATTGCAGCAACACCATTTCGAAACGTTAGACGAAGCATTTGATTTGGCCGTCCTCGTAGACAAAAAGATGGACAGGGACAGAGTTAGATTTTCAGAACCAAAAACTCCTAAGGTGACCTGCCAACTGTGCAACAAGACTGGTCATGACGCACGGTCCTGCTGGAGCAACCAAGGCCCGACTGCTCAACCTTCCGAGAGGAACCCTCTAAACTGTGCCACGGAATATGAGTCCCAAGTACCCAAAGCACAGGTCACTTACTGGGACAAATCTCGACCTCCACCTTCCAGGCCTACGGAGCTGCGAAGCTGCGGGTACTGCAAGAAGCCCGGACATGTGACCACGGAATGCAGAAAACGCATCTTCACTATCATGAAAGATCCTAGAGCCTTGTGGGAAACGGAGTCGGGAAATACTCCTCCGAGCGCCGATGGATGCAAACTGTGGAGCGAGCCAAGCAGAAGTGCACCCCAAAGCACTAGCGGTATCATAAGAGTCGCTCCAGTGCAATTAAACCCGGTCGTTCAACGGGCGAGGTCAAAATCCTCTTTTTCCATACATACAGCTAATCCGGACCTAAAGGACTACCCTCAAGTTATAAACGCTAGCGAGATTGACAATCCAAGCACCATGCTCTGCATCGAAGTAAAGGAATCCGACAGACTAACTCCAGAATCCAAACCAAACCGACCCAAAGAGACTACAACGCCTATAGGCATCACTCCCATCCACCCCCTCATAAAAAACAAGTCCCTCTTAGCCCTGGATCCGTCGATCCACCATCTCGAGGCATCCGCGACGGTGCACTCACTCTTACCCCCTGCGCTATATGCCAAATCAATCCTTCCCCTAAACTCCCAAAAGTCTCTTGCGGCTACACCGGAACTGGCAGTATTAAAAATTTCTGCGGAAGCTCCTTCAAGGGCAGAAATTCTACTTAATTCAATCTCCAAAGAGCACCCGATTCATGGGAAAGGCGATAAGTTCGCTGACGCTGTACCTCGCATACCAAAACAAATTAAAGAATCCCTTGGTCTGACCGGATATCACAGAAGATTTATCCCGGAATTTTCCAAAACGGCACCACCGTCAACCCAACTATTAAAGAAGGACCCAGCATTGAACTGGGGACCATCCCAGCAACCTGGTTTCGACCACCTCAAATCAGTATTGCAGAAGGAACTTATCCTGCAATGCCAGAGTTTTGACCTGAGATTCCACCTCACTACAGACGCCTTATCCCATACTTCCCCCGCAGTGGAGACATGCTCCCAACGACTACATGACAAATGTGACGACAACTTGAAGGACTGGCCCAAACGTAGACCAAGCGGTCCCAAGAGGCCTCGGTTCTCAAAATCACCGATCCATGCGCCAACGAGTGGTAGCAACCCCATTGACTCTGCAACACCCACATCCAGCGCTCGCCAGGGAAGGAAATGCAGAAGGACGCAACTACATAGAAAGATGCGCCGGAAGATATCATCTGCAGAAATTCCACCAATTCCCTCACCAGAAATCATACATGAACGACTGCCTACAACAACAGCAGGCTACAATTATAAACTACCCATACAGGGTTTATTTATAAAATATTTTGTGTGCGTGCTTCTCAACCTATACTCATCAATTAAAATTGCTGACATATTTATAAAAAGATTCATTTGTCACTTCGGAGCTCCTAAAGCCATTCTCACCGACCAAGTACCAAATTTTAATAGAAATTTTATAAAACCGGCACCGTGGAAATGGAAAGACCAACAATTTCGAACCACAGCCTTTCACCCACCGTCTAATGGCTCTCTAGAGAGATTGCATCTCGTAATGACCGAATATTTAAAAAGGTTTATCGGTAGATACACTGACTGGGACGACTGGACAGATTTGTTCACGTTTTCTTATAATACCAGTGTTTACGAGGGCACTGGTTATACACCAAATGATTTTGTATTCGGGAAAATAGCTCGGATACCCAGCCGAACTCCGGTAGCTGAAGATTTCGAAAATGAAACCTACAATCACTATCGCGCGAAATTAAGTACGAGGGTACAAGAATTGCAAACCGCCGCAGCAAAAAGGTTAGACCAGTTAAAACTTAGATTAACACATAAACGAGGACACCTTCAAATCCGGGGACTTAGTCTACGTCCTAATAGAGCCGCGGAAAGGGAAATTTGGGGATCAGTACTCTGGCCCACACCAGATATTGGAAGTAATTCCCTCTCAAACTTAAAAATATCTTGAAAGGACAAGACGAAAATCATACACGCGAACAAAGCGCGCCTTGGTCGTGTGCGCGAGAGTCCCGGTTAACCGTACTACCTAAAGACAATCGGCCTTAATAAGTTCTACTCCTAGATCATTCACCATGACGTCATTATCATGCCCGACGACATGCTCGACGACATGCCCAGCGACATGCCCAATGACATGCCCAACGACATGCCCGAGGACATGCCCATCCCGACGAACCGAAGGAGGCGTCCCAGGAGAAAGCATCGAGGAGGAGGACGTTCCCGGAGGCTAGCCAAGATGCGATGGCTACGACGGGAGGCCAAAAAAGCTGGAAGGAGCCTTACACCCCTACTCCCGAGAGTCGTCTTCTCCGTGATCGTCAGGAAGGCAACGCCAGCTGATCGAGGCATCGGCATCGAGAAGACCCCCGCCACAAACACCCAATCGAGAGCGTGCTCAATCCAGTCAACCCCGCTCTTTAATGTTAAGAAATGCACGCATTTCTTCATATAAGGGGGGAGGTGTGACATCCCTATAATTTTCGCCCAACCCTAACTAACTTCCTCCTTATATGACCTACCCAAGTATCTACTACTATCTATAAACCTCAACTCTTAACCCTTTACCAATCATCAGATCTTGGACGATGTACCTTAGCGGTCCCCATCTCCAGCTGATTCCCCTTCCCCTCTTCGCCTTAGAGGCATGATTCCCTCCTCAATCACGAATTACAACAAGTCCCTCGCCCCAACCTTCTAAATCAAAACCTCTCCCCCCCCCCCTCTCTTCCAATGTAAACCACAAAAGTCCACCCAACGGATTGAGTGCCCCTTTTCGAAATCCCATGGTCTTACAGCCTAATTATAGATCAACCTTTAATTCTTACAAAAACCCCAGAGTTATTACGACACATACTTTACGGATGACTCATCACGCATACCGCAAATTCCACGCATACTTTGGGCATGAGTCATCACGCATACCTCAAATTCCCCGCATACCTCACATTCCATCAATTTGTATAAATACCGGTGCCGCGTGGCCCACGCATCATTCATTATTAGTCCTTGCTATCAGTCGCGATCACTATTCTTTAGTATCTTCACGCATCAGTATTATTCCGTGTTATCGCCAAGTCGCGACCATTACTCTGTGGTTTTCTTTATTAGTTATATTCTTACCTTTCAATTCAGTGTACATCAACCAGCGTCTACATCACTGTAAGCGTTTCTATTTCTTTTATTTTATAATATTATTAATGCTTTTGTTTATTACATTTCATTGCTACGTTATTTCTTCGTGCTAATTTCTTTGCTTATCGCTTTATATATATATAGTTTAGTTTGCATTTATATCTTGCTTAAGCTTTAGTCTCTTATTATTATATTGCTATCTTTATCACATAATCTATTATTGTTTAACTCCATTGCTTCGCATCTTTTGCTATTTTTGCCTAACATTAATTTTCTATCATTTACCTTTATATAAATGTTATGTGCCTATGCTAAATGTCCAACGCATAATTATAAGGTGTTTATTGCTATCTGTTACGCGTTCCAATAAATAACGCTTTCGCTTTTATCTTTAAACCGTCAATTCTCGCTATTTCGCCTCGAATACCTGGAACCATTACGCGCAACGACTACAGCTGATCGGTCTCCGCAAGCGCCGGGAGTTCTTGCCCGTGTTTACTAACGTTCTTCCATATAGAGTCCCGCATGGGTATTCCCAAACCAATAGAAAAAACCCTACTATTTACGCCTTTTTCATACGATGCAGCTAGTAAGCCAATTATAAAGCCATAAGTCGAAGCCTGTACTCTCACGTGCGTCACTCGGGTGTACGATCACCATTCAGCCTTCCCTGGTCGATACGAGTCACGAAGCATAGCCTTCATAAAGAAGCAGGTCTTCTTACGAAGCAAAGTCTTCGAGCTCTCCTACAAGTCGCGAAGCATAGCCTTCATAAAGAAGCAGGTCTTCTACGAAGCAAAGTCTTCGAGCTCTCCTACCTCTCCTAAAAGTCGCGAAGCATAGCCTTCATAAAGAAGCAGGTCTTCTTACGAAGCAGAGTCTTCGAGCTCTCCTACACATATCCGCAAGTTCGGAACCATAGCCTTCATAAAGAAGCAGGTCTTCTTACGAAGCAAAGTCCGCACGCAACTTCCCTACCCCATATATGTCACGATCCAAGTCCCGCCACCCAGGACGTGACAAGGAGCTAAATTTGAATAAATTTAGATGAAATAAACACCTATCGTTCGGATTTGATATAAATTTTTAGTCAAATTGTGATTTGGAGGTTTTAAACTAAATTTTATTTTTTTGGATTTTGATGAGTTTTTTTGATGGAGGAGCTAAATTTGAATAAATTTAGATGAAATAAACACCTATAGTTCGGATTTTATATAAATTTTTAGTCAAATTGTGATTTGGAGGTTTTAAACTAAATTTTATTTTTTTGGATTTTGATGAGTTTTTTTGATGCAGGAGCTAAATTTGAATAAATTTAGATGAAATAAACACCTATAGTTCGGATTTCATATAAATTTTTAGTCAAATTGTGATTTAGAGGGTTTAAACTAAGTTTGATTTTTTTGGATTTTGATGAGTTTTTTTGATGGAGGAGCTAAATTTGAATAAATTAAGATGAAATAAACACCTATTGTTCGGATTTTATATAAATTTTTAGTCAACTTGTGATTTGGAGGTTTTAAACTAAATTTTATTTTTTTGGATTTTGATGAGTTTTTTTGATGCAGGAGCTAAATTTGAATAAATTTAGATGAAATAAACACCTATCGTTCGGATTTGATATAAATTTTTAGTCAAATTGTGATTTGGAGGTTTTAAACTAAATTTTATTTTTTTGGATTTTGATGAGTTTTTTAGATGGAGGAGCTAAATTTGAATAAATTAAGATGAAATAAACACCTGTAGTTCGGATTTTATATAAATTTTTAGTCAACTTGTGATTTGGAGGTTTTAAACTAAATTTTATTTTTTTGGATTTTGATGAGTTTTTTTGATGCAGGAGCTAAATTTGAATAAATTTAGATGAAATAAACACCTATAGTTCGGATTTCATATAAATTTTTAGTCAAATTGTGATTTAGAGGGTTTAAACTAAGTTTGATTTTTTTGGATTTTGATGAGTTTTTTTGATGGAGGAGCTAAATTTGAATAAATTAAGATGAAATAAACACCTATTGTTCGGATTTTATATAAATTTTTAGTCAACTTGTGATTTGGAGGTTTTAAACTAAATTTTATTTTTTTGGATTTTGATGAGTTTTTTTGATGCAGGAGCTAAATTTGAATAAATTTAGATGAAATAAACACCTATCGTTCGGATTTGATATAAATTTTTAGTCAAATTGTGATTTGGAGGTTTTAAACTAAATTTTATTTTTTTGGATTTTGATGAGTTTTTTTGATGGAGGAGCTAAATTTGAATAAATTTAGATGAAATAAACACCTATAGTTCGGATTTTATATAAATTTTTAGTCAAATTGTGATTTGGAGGTTTTAAACTAAATTTTATTTTTTTGGATTTTGATGAGTTTTTTTGATGCAGGAGCTAAATTTGAATAAATTTAGATGAAATAAACACCTATAGTTCGGATTTCATATAAATTTTTAGTCAAATTGTGATTTAGAGGGTTTAAACTAAGTTTGATTTTTTTGGATTTTGATGATTTTTTTGATGGAGGAGCTAAATTTGAATAAATTAAGATGAAATAAACACCTATAGTTCGGATTTTATATAAATTTTTAGTCAACTTGTGATTTGGAGGTTTTAAACTAAATTTTATTTTTTTGGATTTTGATGAGTTTTTTTGATGCAGGAGCTAAATTTGAATAAATTTAGGTGAAATAAACACCTATCGTTCGGATTTTATATAAATTTTTAGTCAAATTGTGATTTGGAGGTTTTAAACTAAATTTTATTTTTTTGGATTTTGATGAGTTTTTTTGATGGAGGAGCTAAATTTGAATAAATTTAGATGAAATAAACACCTATAGTTCGGATTTTATATAAATTTTTAGTCAAATTGTGATTTGGAGGTTTTAAACTAAATTTTATTTTTTTGGATTTTGATGAGTTTTTTTGATGCAGGAGCTAAATTTGAATAAATTTAGATGAAATAAACACCTATAGTTCGGATTTTATATAAATTTTTAGTCAAATTGTGATTTGGAGGTTTTAAACTAAATTTTATTTTTTTGGATTTTGATGAGTTTTTTTGATGCAGGAGCTAAATTTGAATAAATTTAGATGAAATAAACACCTATCGTTCGGATTTTATATAAATTTTTAGTCAAATTGTGATTTGGAGGTTTTAAACTAAATTTTATTTTTTTGGATTTTGATGAGTTTTTTTGATGGAGGAGCTAAATTTGAATAAATTTAGATGAAATAAACACCTATAGTTCGGATTTTATATAAATTTTTAGTCAACTTGTGATTTGGAGGTTTTAAACTAAATTTTATTTTTTTGGTTTTTAATGAGTTTTTTTGATGCAGGAGCTAAATTTGAATAAATTTAGATGAAATAAACACCTATAGTTCGGATTTTATATAAATTTTTAGTCAAATTGAGATTTGGAGGTTTTAAACTAAATTTTATTTTTTTGGATTTTGATGAGTTTTTTTGATGCAGGAGCTAAATTTGAATAAATTTAGATGAAATAAACACCTATCGTTCGGATTTTATATAAATTTTTAGTCAAATTGTGATTTGGAGGTTTTAAACTAAATTTTATTTTTTTGGATTTTGATGAGATTTTTTTGATGGAGGAGCTAAATTTGAATAAATTTAGATGAAATAAACACCTATAGTTCGGATTTTATATAAATTTTTAGTCAAATTGTGATTTGGAGGTTTTAAACTAAATTTTATTTTTTTGGATTTTGATGAGTTTTTTTGATGGAGGAGCTAAATTTGAATAAATTTAGATGAAATAAACACCTATAGTTCGGATTTCATATAAATTTTTAGTCAAATTGTGATTTAGAGGGTTTAAACTAAGTTTGATTTTTTTGGATTTTGATGAGTTTTTTTGATGGAGGAGCTAAATTTGAATAAATTAAGATGAAATAAACACCTATTGTTCGGATTTTATATAAATTTTTAGTCAACTTGTGATTTGGAGGTTTTAAACTAAATTTTATTTTTTTGGATTTTGATGAGTTTTTTTGATGCAGGAGCTAAATTTGAATAAATTTAGATGAAATAAACACCTATAGTTCGGATTTTATATAAATTTTTAGTCAAATTGTGATTTAGAGGGTTTAAACTAAGTTTGATTTTTTTGGATTTTGATGAGTTTTTTTGATGCAGGAGCTAAATTTGAATAAATTTAGATGAAATAAACACCTATAGTTCGGATTTCATATAAATTTTTAGTCAAATTGTGATTTAGAGGGTTTAAACTAAGTTTGATTTTTTTGGATTTTGATGAGTTTTTTTGATGGAGGAGCTAAATTTGAATAAATTAAGATGAAATAAACACCTATTGTTCGGATTTTATATAAATTTTTAGTCAACTTGTGATTTGGAGGTTTTAAACTAAATTTTATTTTTTTGGATTTTGATGAGTTTTTTTGATGCAGGAGCTAAATTTGAATAAATTTAGATGAAATAAACACCTATCGTTCGGATTTGATATAAATTTTTAGTCAAATTGTGATTTGGAGGTTTTAAACTAAATTTTATTTTTTTGGATTTTGATGAGTTTTTTTGATGGAGGAGCTAAATTTGAATAAATTTAGATGAAATAAACACCTATAGTTCGGATTTTATATAAATTTTTAGTCAAATTGTGATTTGGAGGTTTTAAACTAAATTTTATTTTTTTGGATTTTGATGAGTTTTTTTGATGCAGGAGCTAAATTTGAATAAATTTAGATGAAATTAACACCTATAGTTCGGATTTCATATAAATTTTTAGTCAAATTGTGATTTAGAGGGTTTAAACTAAGTTTGATTTTTTTGGATTTTGATGATTTTTTTGATGGAGGAGCTAAATTTGAATAAATTTAGATGAAATAAACACCTATCGTTCGGATTTGATATAAATTTTTAGTCAAATTGTGATTTGGAGGTTTTAAACTAAATTTTATTTTTTTGGATTTTGATGAGTTTTTTAGATGGAGGAGCTAAATTTGAATAAATTAAGATGAAATAAACACCTGTAGTTCGGATTTTATATAAATTTTTAGTCAACTTGTGATTTGGAGGTTTTAAACTAAATTTTATTTTTTTGGATTTTGATGAGTTTTTTTGATGCAGGAGCTAAATTTGAATAAATTTAGATGAAATAAACACCTATAGTTCGGATTTCATATAAATTTTTAGTCAAATTGTGATTTAGAGGGTTTAAACTAAGTTTGATTTTTTTGGATTTTGATGAGTTTTTTTGATGGAGGAGCTAAATTTGAATAAATTAAGATGAAATAAACACCTATTGTTCGGATTTTATATAAATTTTTAGTCAACTTGTGATTTGGAGGTTTTAAACTAAATTTTATTTTTTTGGATTTTGATGAGTTTTTTTGATGCAGGAGCTAAATTTGAATAAATTTAGATGAAATAAACACCTATCGTTCGGATTTGATATAAATTTTTAGTCAAATTGTGATTTGGAGGTTTTAAACTAAATTTTATTTTTTTGGATTTTGATGAGTTTTTTTGATGGAGGAGCTAAATTTGAATAAATTTAGATGAAATAAACACCTATAGTTCGGATTTTATATAAATTTTTAGTCAAATTGTGATTTGGAGGTTTTAAACTAAATTTTATTTTTTTGGATTTTGATGAGTTTTTTTGATGCAGGAGCTAAATTTGAATAAATTTAGATGAAATAAACACCTATAGTTCGGATTTCATATAAATTTTTAGTCAAATTGTGATTTAGAGGGTTTAAACTAAGTTTGATTTTTTTGGATTTTGATGATTTTTTTGATGGAGGAGCTAAATTTGAATAAATTAAGATGAAATAAACACCTATAGTTCGGATTTTATATAAATTTTTAGTCAACTTGTGATTTGGAGGTTTTAAACTAAATTTTATTTTTTTGGATTTTGATGAGTTTTTTTGATGCAGGAGCTAAATTTGAATAAATTTAGGTGAAATAAACACCTATCGTTCGGATTTTATATAAATTTTTAGTCAAATTGTGATTTGGAGGTTTTAAACTAAATTTTATTTTTTTGGATTTTGATGAGTTTTTTTGATGGAGGAGCTAAATTTGAATAAATTTAGATGAAATAAACACCTATAGTTCGGATTTTATATAAATTTTTAGTCAAATTGTGATTTGGAGGTTTTAAACTAAATTTTATTTTTTTGGATTTTGATGAGTTTTTTTGATGCAGGAGCTAAATTTGAATAAATTTAGATGAAATAAACACCTATAGTTCGGATTTTATATAAATTTTTAGTCAAATTGTGATTTGGAGGTTTTAAACTAAATTTTATTTTTTTGGATTTTGATGAGTTTTTTTGATGCAGGAGCTAAATTTGAATAAATTTAGATGAAATAAACACCTATAGTTCGGATTTCATATAAATTTTTAGTCAAATTGTGATTTAGAGGGTTTAAACTAAGTTTGATTTTTTTGGATTTTGATGATTTTTTTGATGGAGGAGCTAAATTTGAATAAATTAAGATGAAATAAACACCTATAGTTCGGATTTTATATAAATTTTTAGTCAACTTGTGATTTGGAGGTTTTAAACTAAATTTTATTTTTTTGGATTTTGATGAGTTTTTTTGATGCAGGAGCTAAATTTGAATAAATTTAGATGAAATAAACACCTATCGTTCGGATTTTATATAAATTTTTAGTCAAATTGTGATTTGGAGGTTTTAAACTAAATTTTATTTTTTTGGATTTTGATGAGTTTTTTTGATGGAGGAGCTAAATTTGAATAAATTTAGATGAAATAAACACCTATAGTTCGGATTTTATATAAATTTTTAGTCAACTTGTGATTTGGAGGTTTTAAACTAAATTTTATTTTTTTGGTTTTTAATGAGTTTTTTTGATGCAGGAGCTAAATTTGAATAAATTTAGATGAAATAAACACCTATAGTTCGGATTTTATATAAATTTTTAGTCAAATTGAGATTTGGAGGTTTTAAACTAAATTTTATTTTTTTGGATTTTGATGAGTTTTTTTGATGCAGGAGCTAAATTTGAATAAATTTAGATGAAATAAACACCTATCGTTCGGATTTTATATAAATTTTTAGTCAAATTGTGATTTGGAGGTTTTAAACTAAATTTTATTTTTTTGGATTTTGATGAGTTTTTTTGATGGAGGAGCTAAATTTGAATAAATTTAGATGAAATAAACACCTATAGTTCGGATTTTATATAAATTTTTAGTCAAATTGTGATTTGGAGGTTTTAAACTAAATTTTATTTTTTTGGATTTTGATGAGTTTTTTTGATGCAGGAGCTAAATTTGAATAAATTTAGATGAAATAAACACCTATAGTTCGGATTTCATATAAATTTTTAGTCAAATTGTGATTTAGAGGGTTTAAACTAAGTTTGATTTTTTTGGATTTTGATGAGTTTTTTTGATGGAGGAGCTAAATTTGAATAAATTAAGATGAAATAAACACCTATTGTTCGGATTTTATATAAATTTTTAGTCAACTTGTGATTTGGAGGTTTTAAACTAAATTTTATTTTTTTGGATTTTGATGAGTTTTTTTGATGCAGGAGCTAAATTTGAATAAATTTAGATGAAATAAACACCTATAGTTCGGATTTTATATAAATTTTTAGTCAAATTGTGATTTGGAGGTTTTAAACTAAATTTTATTTTTTTGGATTTTGATGAGTTTTTTTTATGCAGGAGCTAAATTTGAATAAATTTAGATGAAATAAACACCTATAGTTCGGATTTTATATAAATTTTTAGTCAAATTGTGATTTGGAGGTTTTAAACTAAATTTTATTTTTTTGGATTTTGATGAGTTTTTTTGATGCAGGAGCTAAATTTGAATAAATTTAGATGAAATAAACACCTATAGTTCGGATTTCATATAAATTTTTAGTCAAATTGTGATTTAGAGGGTTTAAACTAAGTTTGATTTTTTTGGATTTTGATGAGTTTTTTTGATGGAGGAGCTAAATTTGAATAAATTATGATGAAATAAACACCTATTGTTCGGATTTTATATAAATTTTTAGTCAACTTGTGATTTGGAGGTTTTAAACTAAATTTTATTTTTTTGGATTTTGATGAGTTTTTTTGATGCAGGAGTGTGACATCCCTATAATTTTCGCCCAACCCTAACTAACTTCCTCCTTATATGACCTACCCAAGTATCTACTACTATCTATAAACCTCAACTCTTAACCCTTTACCAATCATCAGATCTTGGACGATGTACCTTAGCGGTCCCCATCTCCAGCTGATTCCCCTTCCCCTCTTCGCCTTAGAGGCATGATTCCCTCCTCAATCACGAATTACAACAAGTCCCTCGCCCCAACCTTCTAAATCAAAACCTCTCCCCCCCCCCCCTCTCTTCCAATGTAAACCACAAAAGTCCACCCAACGGATTGAGTGCCCCTTTTCGAAATCCCATGGTCTTACAGCCTAATTATAGATCAACCTTTAATTCTTACAAAAACCCCAGAGTTATTACGACACATACTTTACGGATGACTCATCACGCATACCGCAAATTCCACGCATACTTTGGGCATGAGTCATCACGCATACCTCAAATTCCCCGCATACCTCACATTCCATCAATTTGTATAAATACCGGTGCCGCGTGGCCCACGCATCATTCATTATTAGTCCTTGCTATCAGTCGCGATCACTATTCTTTAGTATCTTCACGCATCAGTATTATTCCGTGTTATCGCCAAGTCGCGACCATTACTCTATGGTTTTCTTTATTAGTTATATTCTTACCTTTCAATTCAGTGTACATCAACCAGCGTCTACATCACTGTAAGCGTTTCTATTTCTTTTATTTTATAATATTATTAATGCTTTTGTTTATTACATTTCATTGCTACGTTATTTCTTCGTGCTAATTTCTTTGCTTATCGCTTTATATATATATAGTTTAGTTTGCATTTATATCTTGCTTAAGCTTTAGTCTCTTATTATTATATTGCTATCTTTATCACATAATCTATTATTGTTTAACTCCATTGCTTCGCATCTTTTGCTATTTTTGCCTAACATTAATTTTCTATCATTTACCTTTATATAAATGTTATGTGCCTATGCTAAATGTCCAACGCATAATTATAAGGTGTTTATTGCTATCTGTTACGCGTTCCAATAAATAACGCTTTCGCTTTTATCTTTAAACCGTCAATTCTCGCTATTTCGCCTCGAATACCTGGAACCATTACGCGCAACGACTACAGCTGATCGGTCTCCGCAAGCGCCGGGAGTTCTTGCCCGTGTTTACTAACGTTCTTCCATATAGAGTCCCGCATGGGTATTCCCAAACCAATAGAAAAAACCCTACTATTTACGCCTTTTTCATACGATGCAGCTAGTAAGCCAATTATAAAGCCATAAGTCGAAGCCTGTACTCTCACGTGCGTCACTCGGGTGTACGATCACCATTCAGCCTTCCCTGGTCGATACGAGTCACGAAGCATAGCCTTCATAAAGAAGCAGGTCTTCTTACGAAGCAAAGTCTTCGAGCTCTCCTACAAGTCGCGAAGCATAGCCTTCATAAAGAAGCAGGTCTTCTACGAAGCAAAGTCTTCGAGCTCTCCTACCTCTCCTAAAAGTCGCGAAGCATAGCCTTCATAAAGAAGCAGGTCTTCTTACGAAGCAGAGTCTTCGAGCTCTCCTACACATATCCGCAAGTTCGGAACCATAGCCTTCATAAAGAAGCAGGTCTTCTTACGAAGCAAAGTCCGCACGCAACTTCCCTACCCCATATATGTCACGATCCAAGTCCCGCCACCCAGGACGTGACATAAATTTGGTGACAGCGGTGGGATTCGTCTACTGTTAATAGAAATAAATTCTCTAGCATACGGTACCCACAAGGTCCCGACATTTAATATGTATATTGCAAGGCCACAGCAGATCGCGGTAGCGTATAGAAGCCGCGTACTCGAAACCACTACTACACATATGCAAACATTAAAGTGTGTAAAATTGAGTTTAGCAACAACGAACCAAGACAACGAAATTGCTCGTGCTGCTCCCGGTTGGACCCAGTAAATACGGTGACAGTATCTTTAAATCATTACCGCCAAAACGGCCTACACATTCCACAATTGCCCTCGGAGCAATAAAATCTTAAATTAAACATGTCTGTGTACGGTGAAGCCGACGACTCTCCCGTAAAAGACCAAGACGCGGACGATCACATTAAATTGAAAGATATCGCGACTATCGAACTATTAGAACGAGTAGAACTGTTGCGGAAGAAACGGGCCGAAATCGAAAGGTTATACGCGCAGTATGTCGTAAATCCTGGAACTAATATGCGTCCCAGTTCAGTCACCGTTTCTGACAACCCCGCGCTAGAAGGTCTCTCCGGTCAAATCCAATCCATACGCGAGATGATAGGAAAAATTCTTGAACCCTCGCAAACAACGAATAATTTTGCAACTCCCGGTTCTTCTCGCTTTGATAGGAAACCGCTACCTAACCATAATTATGTATCGAATCGGGACCCGTCGCCCCAGATCAAGCTGAAAGACGCAATAGAAACCGTGCCCAAATTCGACGGTCACAATATTCCGGTATTACAATTCGCTAGGGCCTGCAATAGGGCTAAGGCTCTGGTTCCCCCGCACGCTGAACCTCAGCTTGCGAGGTTATTACGAAACAAATTACAAGACCACGCTTACTTGGCCGTTGAGGATAGGGTCTTCGACTCTGTAAACGATCTTATTAAACAACTTAAACGCACCTTTTCTCCTGCTAAGACATCGGACCATTATCGCGGAGAACTTGCAAATATCATAAAAGGAACGAACGAACACATATTAGAGTATATTTCTCGAGTCAAGGACCTCCGATTCGCCATTCTGGAAGAGGATAAGGAATATTATCGCGATTTTGCACGAGACCATTCCCAAAACCTCGAACGTCTGACTTTAGATTCATTTATTGACGGCCTCCCACCCTACTTAAGAATGAGATTGCAGCAACACCATTTCGAAACGTTAGACGAAGCATTTGATTTGGCCGTCCTCGTAGACAAAAAGATGGACAGGGACAGAGTTAGATTTTCAGAACCAAAAACTCCTAAGGTGACCTGCCAACTGTGCAACAAGACTGGTCATGACGCACGGTCCTGCTGGAGCAACCAAGGCCCGACTGCTCAACCTTCCGAGAGGAACCCTCTAAACTGTGCCACGGAATATGAGTCCCAAGTACCCAAAGCACAGGTCACTTACTGGGACAAATCTCGACCTCCACCTTCCAGGCCTACGGAGCTGCGAAGCTGCGGGTACTGCAAGAAGCCCGGACATGTGACCACGGAATGCAGAAAACGCATCTTCACTATCATGAAAGATCCTAGAGCCTTGTGGGAAACGGAGTCGGGAAATACTCCTCCGAGCGCCGATGGATGCAAACTGTGGAGCGAGCCAAGCAGAAGTGCACCCCAAAGCACTAGCGGTATCATAAGAGTCGCTCCAGTGCAATTAAACCCGGTCGTTCAACGGGCGAGGTCAAAATCCTCTTTTTCCATACATACAGCTAATCCGGACCTAAAGGACTACCCTCAAGTTATAAACGCTAGCGAGATTGACAATCCAAGCACCATGCTCTGCATCGAAGTAAAGGAATCCGACAGACTAACTCCAGAATCCAAACCAAACCGACCCAAAGAGACTACAACGCCTATAGGCATCACTCCCATCCACCCCCTCATAAAAAACAAGTCCCTCTTAGCCCTGGATCCGTCGATCCACCATCTCGAGGCATCCGCGACGGTGCACTCACTCTTACCCCCTGCGCTATATGCCAAATCAATCCTTCCCCTAAACTCCCAAAAGTCTCTTGCGGCTACACCGGAACTGGCAGTATTAAAAATTTCTGCGGAAGCTCCTTCAAGGGCAGAAATTCTACTTAATTCAATCTCCAAAGAGCACCCGATTCATGGGAAAGGCGATAAGTTCGCTGACGCTGTACCTCGCATACCAAAACAAATTAAAGAATCCCTTGGTCTGACCGGATATCACAGAAGATTTATCCCGGAATTTTCCAAAACGGCACCACCGTCAACCCAACTATTAAAGAAGGACCCAGCATTGAACTGGGGACCATCCCAGCAACCTGGTTTCGACCACCTCAAATCAGTATTGCAGAAGGAACTTATCCTGCAATGCCAGAGTTTTGACCTGAGATTCCACCTCACTACAGACGCCTTATCCCATACTTCCCCCGCAGTGGAGACATGCTCCCAACGACTACATGACAAATGTGACGACAACTTGAAGGACTGGCCCAAACGTAGACCAAGCGGTCCCAAGAGGCCTCGGTTCTCAAAATCACCGATCCATGCGCCAACGAGTGGTAGCAACCCCATTGACTCTGCAACACCCACATCCAGCGCTCGCCAGGGAAGGAAATGCAGAAGGACGCAACTACATAGAAAGATGCGCCGGAAGATATCATCTGCAGAAATTCCACCAATTCCCTCACCAGAAATCATACATGAACGACTGCCTACAACAACAGCAGGCTACAATTATAAACTACCCATACAGGGTTTATTTATAAAATATTTTGTGTGCGTGCTTCTCAACCTATACTCATCAATTAAAATTGCTGACATATTTATAAAAAGATTCATTTGTCACTTCGGAGCTCCTAAAGCCATTCTCACCGACCAAGTACCAAATTTTAATAGAAATTTTATAAAACCGGCACCGTGGAAATGGAAAGACCAACAATTTCGAACCACAGCCTTTCACCCACCGTCTAATGGCTCTCTAGAGAGATTGCATCTCGTAATGACCGAATATTTAAAAAGGTTTATCGGTAGATACACTGACTGGGACGACTGGACAGATTTGTTCACGTTTTCTTATAATACCAGTGTTTACGAGGGCACTGGTTATACACCAAATGATTTTGTATTCGGGAAAATAGCTCGGATACCCAGCCGAACTCCGGTAGCTGAAGATTTCGAAAATGAAACCTACAATCACTATCGCGCGAAATTAAGTACGAGGGTACAAGAATTGCAAACCGCCGCAGCAAAAAGGTTAGACCAGTTAAAACTTAGATTAACACATAAACGAGGACACCTTCAAATCCGGGGACTTAGTCTACGTCCTAATAGAGCCGCGGAAAGGGAAATTTGGGGATCAGTACTCTGGCCCACACCAGATATTGGAAGTAATTCCCTCTCAAACTTAAAAATATCTTGAAAGGACAAGACGAAAATCATACACGCGAACAAAGCGCGCCTTGGTCGTGTGCGCGAGAGTCCCGGTTAACCGTACTACCTAAAGACAATCGGCCTTAATAAGTTCTACTCCTAGATCATTCACCATGACGTCATTATCATGCCCGACGACATGCTCGACGACATGCCCAGCGACATGCCCAATGACATGCCCAACGACATGCCCGAGGACATGCCCATCCCGACGAACCGAAGGAGGCGTCCCAGGAGAAAGCATCGAGGAGGAGGACGTTCCCGGAGGCTAGCCAAGATGCGATGGCTACGACGGGAGGCCAAAAAAGCTGGAAGGAGCCTTACACCCCTACTCCCGAGAGTCGTCTTCTCCGTGATCGTCAGGAAGGCAACGCCAGCTGATCGAGGCATCGGCATCGAGAAGACCCCCGCCACAAACACCCAATCGAGAGCGTGCTCAATCCAGTCAACCCCGCTCTTTAATGTTAAGAAATGCACGCATTTCTTCATATAAGGGGGGAGGTGTGACATCCCTATAATTTTCGCCCAACCCTAACTAACTTCCTCCTTATATGACCTACCCAAGTATCTACTACTATCTATAAACCTCAACTCTTAACCCTTTACCAATCATCAGATCTTGGACGATGTACCTTAGCGGTCCCCATCTCCAGCTGATTCCCCTTCCCCTCTTCGCCTTAGAGGCATGATTCCCTCCTCAATCACGAATTACAACAAGTCCCTCGCCCCAACCTTCTAAATCAAAACCTCTCCCCCCCCCCCCTCTCTTCCAATGTAAACCACAAAAGTCCACCCAACGGATTGAGTGCCCCTTTTCGAAATCCCATGGTCTTACAGCCTAATTATAGATCAACCTTTAATTCTTACAAAAACCCCAGAGTTATTACGACACATACTTTACGGATGACTCATCACGCATACCGCAAATTCCACGCATACTTTGGGCATGAGTCATCACGCATACCTCAAATTCCCCGCATACCTCACATTCCATCAATTTGTATAAATACCGGTGCCGCGTGGCCCACGCATCATTCATTATTAGTCCTTGCTATCAGTCGCGATCACTATTCTTTAGTATCTTCACGCATCAGTATTATTCCGTGTTATCGCCAAGTCGCGACCATTACTCTATGGTTTTCTTTATTAGTTATATTCTTACCTTTCAATTCAGTGTACATCAACCAGCGTCTACATCACTGTAAGCGTTTCTATTTCTTTTATTTTATAATATTATTAATGCTTTTGTTTATTACATTTCATTGCTACGTTATTTCTTCGTGCTAATTTCTTTGCTTATCGCTTTATATATATATAGTTTAGTTTGCATTTATATCTTGCTTAAGCTTTAGTCTCTTATTATTATATTGCTATCTTTATCACATAATCTATTATTGTTTAACTCCATTGCTTCGCATCTTTTGCTATTTTTGCCTAACATTAATTTTCTATCATTTACCTTTATATAAATGTTATGTGCCTATGCTAAATGTCCAACGCATAATTATAAGGTGTTTATTGCTATCTGTTACGCGTTCCAATAAATAACGCTTTCGCTTTTATCTTTAAACCGTCAATTCTCGCTATTTCGCCTCGAATACCTGGAACCATTACGCGCAACGACTACAGCTGATCGGTCTCCGCAAGCGCCGGGAGTTCTTGCCCGTGTTTACTAACGTTCTTCCATATAGAGTCCCGCATGGGTATTCCCAAACCAATAGAAAAAACCCTACTATTTACGCCTTTTTCATACGATGCAGCTAGTAAGCCAATTATAAAGCCATAAGTCGAAGCCTGTACTCTCACGTGCGTCACTCGGGTGTACGATCACCATTCAGCCTTCCCTGGTCGATACGAGTCACGAAGCATAGCCTTCATAAAGAAGCAGGTCTTCTTACGAAGCAAAGTCTTCGAGCTCTCCTACAAGTCGCGAAGCATAGCCTTCATAAAGAAGCAGGTCTTCTACGAAGCAAAGTCTTCGAGCTCTCCTACCTCTCCTAAAAGTCGCGAAGCATAGCCTTCATAAAGAAGCAGGTCTTCTTACGAAGCAGAGTCTTCGAGCTCTCCTACACATATCCGCAAGTTCGGAACCATAGCCTTCATAAAGAAGCAGGTCTTCTTACGAAGCAAAGTCCGCACGCAACTTCCCTACCCCATATATGTCACGATCCAAGTCCCGCCACCCAGGACGTGACAGTAGAAGGAGCTGAAATTGAAGAAATTGTGGTAAACTTAAATTAAATCTTTTTGAATTTTTTTATGATTTTTAGTTACAGATGCAGAATTTGAGTAAATTTAGTTGATATTCACTTCGATTCCTTTGGATTTTCATAAGATTTTTAGTAGGAGGAGCTGAAATTGAAGAAATTTTGGTGAAATTAAATTAAATTTCTTTGTATTTTTTTATGATTTTTAGTTACAGATGCAGAATTTGAGAAGATATAGTTGAAATTCACTTCGATTCTGTTGGATTTTCTTAAGATGTTTAGTAGGAGGAGCTGAAATTGAAAAAATTTTGCTGAAATTAAATTAAATCTTTTTGAATTTTTTTATCATTTTTAGTTACAGATGCAGAATTTGAGTAAATTTAGTTGATATTCACTTCGATTCCCTTTGATTTTCATAAGATTTTTAGTAGAAGGAGCTGAAATTGAAGAAGTTTTGGTGAAATTAAATTAAATTTCTTTGTTTTTTTTTATGATTTTTGGTTACAGATGCAGAATTTGAGAAAATATAGTTGAAATTCACTTCGATTCTTTTGAATTTTCTTAAGATTTTTTGTAGGAGGAGCCGAAATTGAAAAAATTTTGGTGAAATTAAATTAAATCATTTTGAATTTTTTTATGATTTTTAGTTACAGATACAGAATATGAGTAAATTTAGTTGATATTCACTTAGATTCAATTGGATTTTCATAAGATTTTTAGTAGGAGGAGCTGAAATTGAAGAAATTTTCTAAAATTAAATTAAATTTCTTTGTATTTTTTTATGAATTTTAGTTACAGGTGCAGAATTTGAGAAAATATTGTTGAAATTCACTTCGATTCTTTTGAATTTTCTTAAGATTTTTTGTAGGAGGAGCTGAAATTGAAAAAATTTTGGTGAAATTAAATTAAATCTTTTTGAAGTTTTTTATGATTTTTAGTTACAGATACAGAATATGAGTAAATTTAGTTGATATTCACTTAGATTCAATTGGATTTTCATAAGATTTTTAGTAGGAGGATCTGAAATTGAAGAAATGTTGGTAAAATTAAATTAAATCTTTTTGTATTTTTTTATGTTTTTTAGTGAAAGGTGCAGAATTTGAGTAAATTTACTTGATATTCACTTCGATTCCTTTGGATTTTCTGAAGATTTTTAGTAGAAGGAGCTGAAATTGAAGAAATTTTGCTAAAATTAAATTAAATCTTTTTGAATTTTTTTATGATTTTTTGTTACAGATGCAGAATTTGAGTAAATTTAGTTGATATTCACTTCGATTCTGTTGGATTTTCTTAAGATGTTTAGTAGGAGGAGCTGAAATTGAAAAAATATTAATGAAATTAAATTAAATCTTTTTGAATTTTTTTATCATTTTTAGTTACAGATGCAGAATTTGAGTAAATTTAGTTGATATTCACTTCGATTCCCTTTGATTTTCATAAGATTTTTAGTAGAAGGAGCTGAAATTGAAGAAGTTTTGGTGAAATTAAATTAAATTTCTTTGTTTTTTTTTATGATTTTTGGTTACAGATGCAGAATTTGAGAAAATATAGTTGAAATTCACTTCGATTCTGTTGGATTTTCTTAAGATGTTTAGTAGGAGGAGCTGAAATTGAAAAAATTTTGCTGAAATTAAATTAAATTTTTTTAAATTTTTTTATGATTTTTAGTTACAGATGCAGAATTTGAGTAAATTTACTTGATATTCACTTTGATTCCTTTGGATTTTCTTAAGATTTTTAGTAGGAGGAGCTGAAATTGAAGAAATGTTGGTAAAATTAAATTAAATCTTTTTGAATTTTTTTATGATTTTTAGTGAAAGGTGCAGAATTTGAGATAATATAGTTGAAATTCACTTCGATTCTTTTGCATTTTCTTAAGATTTTTAGTAGGAGCTGAAATTGAAGAAATTGTGGTGAAATTAAATGAAATCTTTATGAATTTTTTTATGATTTTTAGTTACAGATGCAGAATTTGAGTAAATTTAGTTGATATTCACATCGATTCCTTTGGATTTTCATAAGATTTTTAGTAGGAGCTGAAATTGAAGAAATGTTGGTAAAATTAAATTAAATCTTTATGAATTTTTTTATGATTTTTAGTTACAGATGCAGAATTTGAGTAAATTTAGTTGATATTCACTTCGATTCCTTTGGATTTTCATAAGATTTTAAGTAGGAGGAGCTGAAATTGAAGAAATTTTGCTAAAATTAAATTAAATTTCTTTGTATTTTTTTATGAATTTTAGTTACAGGTGCAGAATTTGAGAAAATATTGTTGAAATTCACTTCGATTCTTTGGAATTTTCTTAAGATTTTTTGTAGGAGGAGCTGAAATTGAAGAAATTTTGGTGAAATTAAATTAAAACTTTTTGAATTTTTTATGATTTTTAGTTACAGATACAGAATATGAGTAAATTTAGTTGATATTCACTTAGATTCAATTGGATTTTCATAAGATTTTTAGTAGGAGGAGCTGAAATTGAAGAAATTTTGCTAAAATTAAATTAAATTTCTTTGTATTTTTTTATGATTTTTAGTTACAGATGCAGAATTTGAGAAAATATAGTTGAAATTCACTTCGATTCTTTTGGATTTTCTTAAGATGTTTAGTAGGAGGAGCTGAAATTGAAAAAATTTTGCTGAAATTAAATTAAATTTTTTTAAATTTTTTTATGATTTTTAGTTACAGATGCAGAATTTGAGTAAATTTAGTTGATATTCACTTCGATTCCTTTTGATTTTCATTAGATTTTTAGTAGAAGGAGCTGAAATTGAAGAAGTTGTGGTAAAATTAAATTAAAACTTTATGAATTTTTTTATGATTTTTAGTTACAGATGCAGAATTTGAGTAAATTTAGTTGATATTCACTTCGATTCCTTTGGATTTTCATAAGATTTTTAGTAGGAGGAGCTGAAATTGAAGAATAGTTGGTAAAATTAAATTAAATCTTTTTGAATTTTTTTATGTTTTTTAGTGAAAGGTGCAGAATTTGAGTAAATTTACTCAAGGAGGATCTGAAATTGAAGAAATGTTGGTAAAATTAAATTAAATCTTTTTGAATTTTTTTATGTTTTTTAGTGAAAGGTGCAGAATTTGAGTAAATTTACTTGATATTCACTTCGATTCCTTTTGATTTTCATAAGATTTTTAGTAGAAGGAGCTGAAATTGAAGAAATTGTGGTAAACTTAAATTAAATCTTTTTGAATTTTTTTATGATTTTTAGTTACAGATGCAGAATTTGAGTAAATTTAGTTGATATTCACTTCGATTCCTTTGGATTTTCATAAGATTTTTAGTAGGAGGAGCTGAAATTGAAGAAATTTTGGTGAAATTAAATTAAATTTCTTTGTATTTTTTTATGATTTTTAGTTACAGATGCAGAATTTGAGTAGATATAGTTGAAATTCACTTCGATTCTGTTGGATTTTCTTAAGATGTTTAGTAGGAGGAGCTGAAATTGAAAAAATTTTGCTGAAATTAAATTAAATCTTTTTGAATTTTTTTATCATTTTTAGTTACAGATGCAGAATTTGAGTAAATTTAGTTGATATTCACTTCGATTCCCTTTGATTTTCATAAGATTTTTAGTAGAAGGAGCTGAAATTGAAGAAGTTTTGGTGAAATTAAATTAAATTTCTTTGTTTTTTTTTATGATTTTTGGTTACAGATGCAGAATTTGAGAAAATATAGTTGAAATTCACTTCGATTCTTTTGAATTTTCTTAAGATTTTTTGTAGGAGGAGCTGAAATTGAAAAAATTTTGGTGAAATTAAATTAAATCATTTTGAATTTTTTTATGATTTTTAGTTACAGATACAGAATATGAGTAAATTTAGTTGATATTCACTTAGATTCAATTGGATTTTCATAAGATTTTTAGTAGGAGGAGCTGAAATTGAAGAAATTTTTCTAAAATTAAATTAAATTTCTTTGTATTTTTTTATGAATTTTAGTTACAGGTGCAGAATTTGAGAAAATATTGTTGAAATTCACTTCGATTCTTTTGAATTTTCTTAAGATTTTTTGTAGGAGGAGCTGAAATTGAAAAAATTTTGGTGAAATTAAATTAAATCTTTTTGAAGTTTTTTATGATTTTTAGTTACAGATACAGAATATGAGTAAATTTAGTTGATATTCACTTAGATTCAATTGGATTTTCATAAGATTTTTAGTAGGAGGATCTGAAATTGAAGAAATGTTGGTAAAATTAAATTAAATCTTTTTGTATTTTTTTATGTTTTTTAGTGAAAGGTGCAGAATTTGAGTAAATTTACTTGATATTCACTTCGATTCCTTTGGATTTTCTTAAGATTTTTAGTAGAAGGAGCTGAAATTGAAGAAATTTTGCTAAAATTAAATTAAATCTTTTTGAATTTTTTTATGATTTTTTGTTACAGATGCAGAATTTGAGTAAATTTAGTTGATATTCACTTCGATTCCTTTGGATTTTCATAAGATTTTTAGTAGGAGGAGCTGAAATTGAAGAAATGTTGGTAAAATTAAATTAAATCTTTTTGAATTTTTTTATGATTTTTACTGAAAGGTGCAGAATTTGAGTAAGTTTACTTGATATTCACTTCGATTCCTTTGGATTTTCATAAGATTTTTAGTAGAAGGAGCTGAAATTGAAGAAGTTTTGGTGAAATTAAATTAAATTTCTTTGTTTTTTTTTATGATTTTTGGTTACAGATGCAGAATTTGAGAAAATATAGTTGAAATTCACTTCGATTCTTTTGAATTTTCTTAAGATTTTTTGTAGGAGGAGCCGAAATTGAAAAAATTTTGGTGAAATTAAATTAAATCATTTTGAATTTTTTTATGATTTTTAGTTACAGATACAGAATATGAGTAAATTTAGTTGATATTCACTTAGATTCAATTGGATTTTCATAAGATTTTTAGTAGAAGGAGCTGAAATTGAAGAAATTTTTCTAAAATTAAATTAAATTTCTTTGTATTTTATGAATTTTAGTTACAGGTGCAGAATTTGAGAAAATATTGTTGAAATTCACTTCGATTCTTTTGAATTTTCTTAAGATTTTTTGTAGGAGGAGCTGAAATTGAAAAAATTTTGGTGAAATTAAATTAAATCTTTTTGAAGTTTTTTATGATTTTTAGTTACAGATACAGAATATGAGTAAATTTAGTTGATATTCACTTAGATTCAATTGGATTTTCATAAGATTTTTAGTAGGAGGATCTGAAATTGAAGAAATGTTGGTAAAATTAAATTAAATCTTTTTGTATTTTTTTATGTTTTTTAGTGAAAGGTGCAGAATTTGAGTAAATTTACTTGATATTCACTTCGATTCCTTTGGATTTTCTTAAGATTTTTAGTAGAAGGAGCTGAAATTGAAGAAATTTTGCTAAAATTAAATTAAATCTTTTTGAATTTTTTTATGATTTTTTGTTACAGATGCAGAATTTGAGTAAATTTAGTTGATATTCACTTCGATTCCTTTGGATTTTCATAAGATTTTTAGTAGGAGGAGCTGAAATTGAAGAAATGTTGGTAAAATTAAATTAAATCTTTTTGAATTTTTTTATGGTTTTTACTGAAAGGTGCAGAATTTGAGTAAGTTTACTTGATATTCACTTCGATTCCTTTGGATTTTCATAAGATTTTTAGTAGAAGGAGCTGAAATTGAAGAAATTTTGGTGAAATTAAATTAAATTTCTTTGTTTTTTTTTATGATTTTTGGTTACAGATGCAGAATTTGAGAAAATATAGTTGAAATTCACTTCGATTCTGTTGGATTTTCTTAAGATTTTTAGTAGGAAGAGCTGAAATTGAAAAAATTTTGCTGAAATTAAATTACAGTCAACCCTCCTATAACGCGATTAATTCGTTCCGCGTTATATGGAAACCGTGTTATAAAAAACTCATAATTATATAGTACAAATCATATTAATTCGTACCGCGTTATATAGAGACCGTGTACCGTGTTATATGGAAACCGCGTTTTAAGAAATTCAGAATTAGTACAAATCAGATTAATTCGTACCGCGTTATATGGAAACCGCGTTATGAGAGAACCGCATTATGGGAGGGTTTACTCTACAAAAGGCAATAAATATATGGTTACACATTTCAATTTGTTTTTATTGAAATTAAGAGTTCAAATAAATAAATTAAAATTACAAAGTGAAATATAAACTAAAAAACTATTTTCCAACAAAAACATGGAACTTAAACTTGTAATCAAATTCTCTATTAACATTCATCTTCACTGTCATATATTATTGGTCTAACTCTTTTTCTTTTAATGGGCCAAATGTCTTCTTCACTTTGAATATCTTCATCATCGTTTTTAAATGTAGTTTTATTTTGTAATTGTACTAATATCTCTCTATAAGGAGCTAAGCAATTTTGCAATTCTCTTTTAAACTTTGCACTGCGCACTGTTGAAGGGTCATTTTCAATGAAGTAAAGTTCTAATTCTTTACCCAAATCTAGTCCCCTTTTCACATCATTTAAATTGAAATTTTCAATCCACTGTTGATCCATATTTTCGTCCATCGGTGCATTTGAGGTAGATGTATCAATTAATGCCATTAATTCCTCTTCATCTAAAGGCTCTTCCCGAAGTAGTTCTTCTACATCTTGACGGTTTATATCTTCAAATCCTTCACCGCTTAAACGAGAAGCAATGTTTACTATTTCTACATCTGGGGGTGAGATATCATTTCCTCTTTGGACCATTTGAGGCAAAAGAGCTTTCCAACATACATTAAGTGTTGATGGTTTAAGTTCCGCGCAAGCTGGTGACACAGTTTTAACACAATCTAAAATAGAAAATTCTTTCCATACTTGAATAAGAGTTTTGTTGTTATCATTTTCCAATCTATCGAAAATCGTTTGGAAAAATTGGCGTATGTAGTACATTTTGAAAGTTCGAATGACTCCTTGGTCTAGTGGTTGTATTAATGATGTGCAGTTAGGAGGGAAAAAAACAATTTTCACATTTGGATGATTCAGTTCCTTAGAATGGCCACTAGCATTATCAATAAGCAATAAAACTTTGAAACACAAATTTTTTTCCATCATATAGCATTCTACTGCAGGAACAAAACAATTAGAAAACCAGTCCTCAAACATATTTTTAGTCATCCAAGCTTTTTTATTAGATCGCCAAAATACAGGCAACTGGGACTTATCAATGTTTTTCATTACTCGAGGATTTAAAGAACGATTTATTAACATTGGTTTTATCATCAGATTTCCTGATAGATTACTACACATATGAAGAGTGACACGTTCTTTAGAAGCTTTAAGCCCTGGTGCACGCCTTTCATTTTTCGAAATGTAAGTTCGAGATGGTAGCTTTTTCCAATATAATGCTGTCTCATCTGCATTAAAAATCTGATCTGCCGTATATCCTCCTTCATCTATAATTACAGGTAGTTCCAGCTTAAACTTACGGGCAGCCTCTGCATCTGCCGAGGCTTGCTCTCCTTGAAATTTAATATTGTGCAATGAATATCTTTTTTTTAGTTTTTCTAGCCAGCCATTACTTGCAGTAAAGGACTGATTTTGTTCCTCTGCAGAAGAATGCCCAATTTTCCGTAAATGCTCGTGGATTTTAAGTGCTTTCTGCTTGATAAGATTTCCACTCACAGGGATATTTTTAGCCATACAGTCTTCCAACCAAATCATAAGAGCTCGTTCCATTTTGATCATATTAATATTTCGCGTGCGGGTCACGCGTTTCGCACCTAACGGGCAGCCATCTGCCATAGTTTTCCTTATTTTTGCCTCATTTTTCTTTAAGGTTCGAATTGTAGATTCATTTAAATTTAATGATCTTCCAACAGATGATATTTTTTCTCCACCCTTTAAACGATTTAAAATTTTGATTTTGTTCTCAAGAGAAATAAACTTTCTTTTCAACTGTTTCTTTTCATTTTTGTCGGACATTATGTAAACCTAGGGTTGAAAATTACTTTCAGGTAAATGTTACTATTTTTTGATAACAGCAAATAAAGAATATTACCTAAAGTATTGTGTTATGTCGTCTAATTGCGATAACACAAAGTAAGCGAGCAAAAAGCTCTTTATGAACACTAATCTTAATACGTCTTAATTCGTTTCAAACAAATCGTCAATGTATGTACTGAATTACCTACGCTTGAAGCGGATTACGCGGACCATGGCGGCAGCGGTTCGACGACGCTATTGGATAAAAAAAGTCACGTGAGCACTCGATAGCCAATGATATCGTCGGGTTTTCGCTAGCGGTAACGCTGCCTGTGCAATCTCTTTTAACCATTAAAGTACGTTTACACGACGACACTTTTGTATCTAGATCAAGTATATACGACACTCAAAAAAAGTTCCGGAAGATTGGAAACTGCCTAGAGTCCGCGATACTGAATTCGACCTGTCGTTGCGGGAGTTTCAGCTAGAGCTAAAAGACGCTTGACACTTGATCTAGACACAAAAGTGTCGTCGTGTAGACGCACCTTTAGTTTTGATAAAAAATAGCAATGCTACATCATTTCGGCAATGGCAGGGGAATTCCCGGGCAAATGAAATTGAAAATTGGTGATGTACATGCATAAAAAAACAGGGGAATTGCCTATTAATTTCAACCGTAAAAGTGAATTAGAAAAATTCATGCTATAGGGAGACTGCTTAAGCTAATTAAGTTGTATTACTATAAAGAAACCGTGTTATAAGAGTACCGCGTTATATGGAAATCGCGTTATGAGAGTACCGCGTTATAGGAGGACTGTCGCAATTTTTGGTCCGCGTTATATGGAAACCGCGTTATGAAAGTACCGCGTTATAGGAGGTTTGACTGTAAATCTTTTTGAATTTTTTTATGATTTTTAGTTACAGATGCAGAATTTGAGTAAATTTACTTGATATTCACTTTGATTCCTTTGGATTTTCTTAAGATTTTTAGTAGGAGGAGCTGAAATTGAAGAAATTGTGGTGAAATTAAATTAAATCTTTATGAATTTTTTTATGATTTTTAGTTACAGATGCAGAATTTGAGTAAATTTAGTTGATATTCACATCGATTCCTTTGGATTTTCATAAGATTTTTAGTAGGAGCTGAAATTGAAGAAATGTTGGTAAAATTAAATTAAATCTTTATGAATTTTTTTATGATTTTTAGTTACAGATGCAGAATTTGAGTAAATTTAGTTGATATTCACTTCGATTCCTTTGGATTTTCATAAGATTTTAAGTAGGAGGAGCTGAAATTGAAGAAATGTTGGTAAAATTAAATTAAATCTTTATGAATTTTTTTATGATTTTTAGTTACAGATGCAGAATTTGAGTAAATTTAGTTGATATTCACTTCGATTCCTTTGGATTTTCATAAGATTTTAAGTAGGAGGAGCTGAAATTGAAGAAATTTTGCTAAAATTAAATTAAATTTCTTTGTATTTTTTTATGAATTTTAGTTACAGGTGCAGAATTTGAGAAAATATTGTTGAAATTCACTTCGATTCTTTGGAATTTTCTTAAGATTTTTTGTAGGAGGAGCTGAAATTGAAGAAATTTTGGTGAAATTAAATTAAACCTTTTTGAATTTTTTATGATTTTTAGTTACAGATACAGAATATGAGTAAATTTAGTTGATATTCACTTAGATTCAATTGGATTTTCATAAGATTTTTAGTAGGAGGAGCTGAAATTGAAGAAATTTTGCTAAAATTAAATTAAATTTCTTTGTATTTTTTTATGATTTTTAGTTACAGATGCAGAATTTGAGAAAATATAGTTGAAATTCACTTCGATTCTTTTGGATTTTCTTAAGATGTTTAGTAGGAGGAGCTGAAATTGAAAAAATTTTGCTGAAATTAAATTAAATTTTTTTAAATTTTTTTATGATTTTTAGTTACAGATGCAGAATTTGAGTAAATTTAGTTGATATTCACTTCGATTCCTTTTGATTTTCATTAGATTTTTAGTAGAAGGAGCTGAAATTGAAGAAGTTGTGGTAAAATTAAATTAAAACTTTATGAATTTTTTTATGATTTTTAGTTACAGATGCAGAATTTGAGTAAATTTAGTTGATATTCACTTCGATGCCTTTGGATTTTCATAAGATTTTTAGTAGGAGGAGCTGAAATTGAAGAATAGTTGGTAAAATTAAATTAAATCTTTTTGAATTTTTTTATGTTTTTTAGTGAAAGGTGCAGAATTTGAGTAAATTTACTCAAGGAGGATCTGAAATTGAAGAAATGTTGGTAAAATTAAATTAAATCTTTTTGAATTTTTTTATGTTTTTTAGTGAAAGGTGCAGAATTTGAGTAAATTTACTTGATATTCACTTCGATTCCTTTTGATTTTCATAAGATTTTTAGTAGAAGGAGCTGAAATTGAAGAAATTGTGGTAAACTTAAATTAAATCTTTTTGAATTTTTTTATGATTTTTAGTTACAGATGCAGAATTTGAGTAAATTTAGTTGATATTCACTTCGATTCCTTTGGATTTTCATAAGATTTTTAGTAGGAGGAGCTGAAATTGAAGAAATTTTGGTGAAATTAAATTAAATTTCTTTGTATTTTTTTATGATTTTTAGTTACAGATGCAGAATTTGAGAAGATATAGTTGAAATTCACTTCGATTCTGTTGGATTTTCTTAAGATGTTTAGTAGGAGGAGCTGAAATTGAAAAAATTTTGCTGAAATTAAATTAAATCTTTTTGAATTTTTTTATCATTTTTAGTTACAGATGCAGAATTTGAGTAAATTTAGTTGATATTCACTTCGATTCCCTTTGATTTTCATAAGATTTTTAGTAGAAGGAGCTGAAATTGAAGAAGTTTTGGTGAAATTAAATTAAATTTCTTTGTTTTTTTTTATGATTTTTGGTTACAGATGCAGAATTTGAGAAAATATAGTTGAAATTCACTTCGATTCTTTTGAATTTTCTTAAGATTTTTTGTAGGAGGAGCCGAAATTGAAAAAATTTTGGTGAAATTAAATTAAATCATTTTGAATTTTTTTATGATTTTTAGTTACAGATACAGAATATGAGTAAATTTAGTTGATATTCACTTAGATTCAATTGGATTTTCATAAGATTTTTAGTAGGAGGAGCTGAAATTGAAGAAATTTTTCTAAAATTAAATTAAATTTCTTTGTATTTTTTTATGAATTTTAGTTACAGGTGCAGAATTTGAGAAAATATTGTTGAAATTCACTTCGATTCTTTTGAATTTTCTTAAGATTTTTTGTAGGAGGAGCTGAAATTGAAAAAATTTTGGTGAAATTAAATTAAATCTTTTTGAAGTTTTTTATGATTTTTAGTTACAGATACAGAATATGAGTAAATTTAGTTGATATTCACTTAGATTCAATTGGATTTTCATAAGATTTTTAGTAGGAGGATCTGAAATTGAAGAAATGTTGGTAAAATTAAATTAAATCTTTTTGTATTTTTTTATGTTTTTTAGTGAAAGGTGCAGAATATGAGTAAATTTAGTTGATATTCACTTAGATTCAATTGGATTTTCATAAGATTTTTAGTAGGAGGAGCTGAAATTGAAGAAATTTTGCTAAAATTAAATTAAATTTATTTGTATTTTTTTATGATTTTTAGTTACAGATGCAGAATTTGAGAAAATATAGTTGAAATTCACTTCGATTCTTTTGGATTTTCTTAAGATGTTTAGTAGGAGGAGCTGAAATTGAAAAAATTTTGCTGAAATTAAATTAAATTTTTTTAAATTTTTTTATGATTTTTAGTTACAGATGCAGAATTTGAGTAAATTTAGTTGATATTCACTTCGATTCCTTTTGATTTTCATTAGATTTTTAGTAGAAGGAGCTGAAATTGAAGAAGTTGTGGTAAAATTAAATTAAAACTTTATGAATTTTTTTATGATTTTTAGTTACAGATGCAGAATTTGAGTAAATTTAGTTGATATTCACTTCGATGCCTTTGGATTTTCATAAGATTTTTAGTAGGAGGAGCTGAAATTGAAGAATAGTTGGTAAAATTAAATTAAATCTTTTTGAATTTTTTTATGTTTTTTAGTGAAAGGTGCAGAATTTGAGTAAATTTACTCAAGGAGGATCTGAAATTGAAGAAATGTTGGTAAAATTAAATTAAATCTTTTTGAATTTTTTTATGTTTTTTAGTGAAAGGTGCAGAATTTGAGTAAATTTACTTGATATTCACTTCGATTCCTTTTGATTTTCATAAGATTTTTAGTAGAAGGAGCTGAAATTGAAGAAATTGTGGTAAACTTAAATTAAATCTTTTTGAATTTTTTTATGATTTTTAGTTACAGATGCAGAATTTGAGTAAATTTAGTTGATATTCACTTCGATTCCTTTGGATTTTCATAAGATTTTTAGTAGGAGGAGCTGAAATTGAAGAAATTTTGGTGAAATTAAATTAAATTTCTTTGTATTTTTTTATGATTTTTAGTTACAGATGCAGAATTTGAGAAGATATAGTTGAAATTCACTTCGATTCTGTTGGATTTTCTTAAGATGTTTAGTAGGAGGAGCTGAAATTGAAAAAATTTTGCTGAAATTAAATTAAATCTTTTTGAATTTTTTTATCATTTTTAGTTACAGATGCAGAATTTGAGTAAATTTAGTTGATATTCACTTCGATTCCCTTTGATTTTCATAAGATTTTTAGTAGAAGGAGCTGAAATTGAAGAAGTTTTGGTGAAATTAAATTAAATTTCTTTGTTTTTTTTTATGATTTTTGGTTACAGATGCAGAATTTGAGAAAATATAGTTGAAATTCACTTCGATTCTTTTGAATTTTCTTAAGATTTTTGTAGGAGGAGCCGAAATTGAAAAAATTTTGGTGAAATTAAATTAAATCATTTTGAATTTTTTTATGATTTTTAGTTACAGATACAGAATATGAGTAAATTTAGTTGATATTCACTTAGATTCAATTGGATTTTCATAAGATTTTTAGTAGGAGGAGCTGAAATTGAAGAAATTTTTCTAAAATTAAATTAAATTTCTTTGTATTTTTTTATGAATTTTAGTTACAGGTGCAGAATTTGAGAAAATATTGTTGAAATTCACTTCGATTCTTTTGAATTTTCTTAAGATTTTTTGTAGGAGGAGCTGAAATTGAAAAAATTTTGGTGAAATTAAATTAAATCTTTTTGAAGTTTTTTATGATTTTTAGTTACAGATACAGAATATGAGTAAATTTAGTTGATATTCACTTAGATTCAATTGGATTTTCATAAGATTTTTAGTAGGAGGATCTGAAATTGAAGAAATGTTGGTAAAATTAAATTAAATCTTTTTGTATTTTTTTATGTTTTTTAGTGAAAGGTGCAGAATTTGAGTAAATTTACTTGATATTCACTTCGATTCCTTTGGATTTTCTTAAGATTTTTAGTAGAAGGAGCTGAAATTGAAGAAATTTTGCTAAAATTAAATTAAATCTTTTTGAATTTTTTTATGATTTTTTGTTACAGATGCAGAATTTGAGTAAATTTAGTTGATATTCACTTCGATTCCTTTGGATTTTCATAAGATTTTTAGTAGGAGGAGCTGAAATTGAAGAAATGTTGGTAAAATTAAATTAAATCTTTTTGAATTTTTTTATGATTTTTACTGAAAGGTGCAGAATTTGAGTAAGTTTACTTGATATTCACTTCGATTCCTTTGGATTTTCATAAGATTTTTAGTAGAAGGAGCTGAAATTGAAGAAATTTTGGTGAAATTAAATTAAATTTCTTTGTATTTTTTTTATGATTTTTAGTTACAGATGCAGAATTTGAGAAAATATAGTTGAAATTCACTTCGATTCTATTCCATTTTCTTAAGATGTTTAGTAGGAGGAGCTGAAATTGAAAAAATATTAATGAAATTAAATTAAATCTTTTTGAATTTTTTTATCATTTTTAGTTACAGATGCAGAATTTGAGTAAATTTAGTTGATATTCACTTCGATTCCCTTTGATTTTCATAAGATTTTTAGTAGAAGGAGCTGAAATTGAAGAAGTTTTGGTGAAATTAAATTAAATTTCTTTGTTTTTTTTTATGATTTTTGGTTACAGATGCAGAATTTGAGAAAATATAGTTGAAATTCACTTCGATTCTGTTGGATTTTCTTAAGATTTTTAGTAGGAGGAGCTGAAATTGAAAAAATTTTGCTGAAATTAAATTAAATCTTTTTGAATTTTTTTATGATTTTTAGTTACAGATGCAGAATTTGAGTAAATTTACTTGATATTCACTTTGATTCCTTTGGATTTTCTTAAGATTTTTAGTAGGAGGAGCTGAAATTGAAGAAATGTTGGTAAAATTAAATTAAATCTTTTTGAATTTTTTTATGATTTTTAGTGAAAGGTGCAGAATTTGAAATAATATAGTTGAAATTCACTTCGATTCTTTTGCATTTTCTTAAGATTTTTAGTAGGAGCTGAAATTGAAGAAATTGTGGTGAAATTAAATTATATCTTTATGAATTTTTTTATGATTTTTAGTTACAGATGCAGAATTTGAGTAAATTTAGTTGATATTCACATCGATTCCTTTGGATTTTCATAAGATTTTTAGTAGGAGCTGAAATTGAAGAAATGTTGGTAAAATTAAATTAAATCTTTATGAATTTTTTTATGATCTAGAGACGCGGTAGCGTCTCGACGCCAAGTACATAAAAAACACCCTGTATATGTCGATGTCGCTACCGTGTATCTTTACTCGTCGCGGAGACACTCTAACCTAATTCTGACATTTATACATGAATATCTCATCACGCCTGCAATGTTTTGTAAATTTAAAGACATTTTTCTTATGTAAACCGCATATCGGCTTTCGAACAAGACCAATTTCAATAAAATCGGTCCACACATGACAGAGATATCATAATATCGTTCATGGATCAGTCGAATTTATTAATTTTCGTCTCCTGATTCTCCTTCTCCAAGAAATTTTTCGTCAACATAATACGTATATACGCGTTACACACACACCTTCAGCCAACACATGTATCGTTCTTCGTTCGTCGTCCGCCATTGTACGTACATATATATATACTATTTTGAATTTTATAACCTACCAAGTGCTAAGTGTCAGAAAAAGTAAATTGTCCGAATTTGGAATGTCAGGA